>CM028356.1:46076565-46676565 GCA_016618105.1 Dendrobium huoshanense
TAAAGAAAAGGGGGTTTGATCATAATTTTTCTGTACCTAGAACTCCTAACAAAATGGAGTAGTTGAAAGAAAGAATAGAACATTAATAGAAGCGCGAGCAATGTTAGCAGAATACTCGCTTCCTATATATTTTTGGGCTGAGGCGGTTAGCACTGCATGCTATGTTATGAATAGGGTGAATGTGAGATCAAATTTGAATAAACACCCTATGAGTTGCTAAAAGGTAGAACACCAAATTTGTCTCATTTACATGTATTTGGTTGCAAGGTGTTCATACATAATAATGGAAAATCTGCCTTAGGAAAATTTGATCCAAAATCAGATGAAGGAATTTTTGTTGGATATTCAAGTGTTGGAAAATCTTATAGAGTATTCAACAAAAGAACTTTAGTCATTGAAGAAACCACACATGTTGTTTTTGATGAAAATGGAAACATGAAAGAGCAAATGTTGTTGAAGAAGAAATTGAAGAAAACTCCAAAAGATTGATAGATTAAATTTGAAGAAAATGTGGAAGAAATTTAGAAAGAGAAGACCCTTTGCCTAGAGATTTGATTTTTCTAAAAACACCCAAAGGAATTGATTATAGGTGAACCAAGTGAGGGTGTTAGAACTAGGCGTGGATTAAACAAGAAAGCCAATCATTCAGCCTTTATTTCAACTATTGAGCCCACTAACATTGATCAAGCACTTTCAGATGAATTTTGGATATTGGCCATGCAAGAAGAGTTAAATCAATTTGTAAGAAATAAAGTTTGGGAACTAACTACAAGGTCAAAAGATCAAAGTGTTGTTGGAACCAAGTGGGTGTTCAAAAATAAAATGAATGACTCATGAGTAGTCATTAGAAATAAGGCTAGATTAGTAGCTAAGGGGTATAATAAAATTGAAGGAATTGATTTTGAGGAAACTTTTGCCCCTGTAGCTAGACTTGAAGCAATTAGGGTTTTACTAGCCTTTGCCTGTTTTAAAGGTTTTAAATTGTTTCAAATGGATGTCAAAAGTGCCTTTTTAAATGGGGTAATTGAGGAAGATGTTTTTGTAGAACAACCTCCAGGTTTTAAAAATTCTAAATTTCCAAATATGGATTGAAATAGGCACCTAGGGCTTGGTATGAGAGGTTGAGCACCTTCCTACTTGAAAGATCTTTTGAAAATGGAAGTGTGGATACAACTCTTTTTTTGAGGAAAATTGGAAATGATATACTTATTGTTCAAATTTATGTGGATGACATCATCTTTGGATCTTCAAATAAACATCTTTGTGATGATTTTTCTAAAACAATGAGTAGTGAATTTGAAATGAGTCTAATGGGAGATTTAAATTACTTTCTAGGATTTAGCATTAAGCAACTTGAGGAAGGTACTTTTCTTAGTCAAACTAAATATATTAAGGACATCCTTAAAAAAATATGAAATGGACAATGCTGAACCTGTTAGTACACCAATGAGTTCTTCAGTTCAGTTGGATAAGGACCTTAAGGGAAAATCTGTTGATCAAAAGAAATTTAGAGGGATAATTGGATCTTTACTTTACTTGAATGCTAGCCGACCAGATATTATGTTCAGTGTTTGCCTATGTGCTAGATTTCAATCAGATCCAAAAGAATCACATTTGACAGCAGTGAAAAGGATTTTAAGATATCTACTAGGAACTCAAAACTTAGGAATTTGATATCCTAAGTTTAGCTCTTCATTTGAAATTATTGGTTACTCAGATTCTGACTTTGCAGGATATAGAGTGGATAGGAAAAGCACTTCTGGAACATGTCAATTCATTGGAAATTCATTAGTTTCATGGTCTAGTAGAAAACAAAATTTAGTGGCACTATCTACTGCAGAAGCAGAATACATTGCATTAGGAAGTTGTGTGGCACAAGTACTTTGGTTAAAACAACAGTTGATTGATTTAGGATTAACTATAGGCATTATTCCAATTTATTGTGACAATCACTACAAGAAAATGGGCCAATAGCGACAAAAAAAATAGAGACAAAGAAAAATGGTCGCTAAAAATAGCTTTTAGCGACCAAAAGTAAGTAAGGCCTCTAAATAGTTAGCAATCTTGATATTAGCTGCAAAAAAAAAAAATTTAGTTGCTAATTTTGTCGCTAAAAATATAGAGAATTTTTTTTCATATATATATGTCATTTTATTAACTACTGATTTTTTTTTTACTTCGATACAAAATACATTTTAAAAATGTCATTAATATTTTATATATTGACAATTCTTCTTAAACAAAATTTCAATTGATGCATGAATAACTTGTTTGCGAAATAATTAAAAAGATGTAATTGATTAACCATTTAATTTATAAAAATATTTATATTAAGCAAAATTCTTTTGTATTATTTTATAATAGAGAAATTTTATCGCATCGAAGGCTTATTTTATTTAGAAGTTTGTGTTTGATATTTTTTTTTATAAATTAATAATTTTATATTTCCTTTAAATAAATACACTATTGATTAATATTTTTTATGTATAATTTTTATTCAAATTAAAACATATGTGATAAAATTTAGTTTCAAATAATATTAAATTTGATATAAAGAAAGTTAATTTTTATACACCTTATTTTTAAATACAAAATATGATTTATAATTGTAAAAAATAAAATAATGAATTCAAACTCATGCACACAAATTTAAGATAAGAGATCTAATAGTTTATTTATAAAATAAACTTCAATTTAACTATTTAAATTTTACAATTAATTATTTAAATAAAACTATACATTACCAAAAACCAAAACCTAAGTATACAGAATACCTCGATCTCAGACGTCTCGCGCGGCTGCGGCTCTCCTTCGGCGTCCCTCGTCGCTACTTCATGCCCTAATTTCTCCTCTTAAGCGACGACCTCCAACCGCTCGACCGGTACCCGTTTAGCCCGCACGACTCCACACATTTCTTCTTCGGGCACGCTGATATGAGTTCGCTCCCTCGAAATTATTCGGACATTCCCGCAGACTCGCCTCCTTCGGTTTCTCCCTCTCAGGTTTGATACTATTCTTCTTCTTTGCATTTCAAAATTTTCTACGATCCCGTTTGTAGTATGCTTTCCGCTCATTTTAATTGTATCATCCAACATTAAGAAAAGATGGATTGTTATAGTTGTACTTGTATGCAGTGATACTCATATTTCGTCTGGTATTGATTGATTGTTTGCTATCTTGATATTTAGCAACGGGTTTGTTTTAATTTAATTTCAAATAATTGAGATTCTATTCAGTAAGCTATTTGATCCAATTTGTATAATCTGATCCAAGGTTTTGAATCTTTTTTTTTCTGTCCTATCTTCGAAGATTCAATTTCACTTTAATTTATTTTAGTTTTTGATTCAGATTAATTTTTTATTTATATTATTTTTAAAACTATAAGTATGATAGAAATACAGGATTATTGAATTGGGATGCAAATTGCAACACAAATTTAATTTGTTAGGATTCAATAATGGAATTTCATCGAACTTTTCATACTAAGAAGTTTCACAAAAGTATGATTCAAAAATCTGCAGACACTTTTGATTCACTAATTTAATTGATACTCTTTAAGTTAAGCCTTAATGTATGAAACTTTTAAAAATTTAAAATGTTAATTGGTTTAAGATTATTTTCAATTGAAATCATTCTAAAACCTCAAAATTACTCGAACTTATCAAAACTTAAAACCATGATCTAATCAAGTCAATTTGAATTAATGGGATATTTTACTTCATGCAGAATTTAGTAAACTCATTTATAATAAATCATATAAAACACATTTAATAATTTTAACTGTTGTATGCAGCGTATCATTTATGACATTTAGCTAACAGTACTAGGTTATTGTTCATGTAAACAATAACTGTTGTTGCAGTTGTTATCGACAGTGAACGGTAACCTCATGAAGGGTTACTTTTAACTAAAAGATCTGGAAGTATGTTACATATACTAATTGCAAAACAATAGAAATCTTTTTTTTTTTTTTTGGGACATTTAGGCCATTTAAGGCAAACTCTCACACACAACGCATGGACTCGAACTTTGGACCTCTTAGTTGGAAGCCTAAGCTCTCAACCAATAGGCCAAGGGGAGTTGTGTAATAGAAATCTTTCAGTCATGATAGCAATGCTATTTAGTAATATTGAAATTTTATTTGAATAAGCAGGAAATGACAAGAGAACAAGTGGAGAAGTTTGTAAGGCAAGCTAGTGGCGTAAAATCTCTAATTGACTGTTTGCATGGGCAAACAACAATGCTAAAGAAGGATGCTAAACACAGAAAGCAATTGCATGTCCATTTGAATGCCTTCTCAATACTGTATGATCTTTCTATGTCGTCTAATTTATGTCTTTCTAAGGCTCCTGCTGTCTATGGCATGTTTCTTATATCTTTATTAGCCATTATGTAATTTGTTGATTAATAAACTAAAAAATTTCATGAGTTTATAAGTTATGTTCTAAACTTATGCAGGCTGACTTTATGAAGATGCCTTTCCCTGACAATACTTTCGATGCTATATATGCTATAGAAGCAACCTGCCATGCCCCTTATTCTGTACATCACTTAGAAGCTTTTAATCGTCTGCTCCAATCTATCCTTTTGAACATGCTTTATTACTGCACTGGAGATTGATATTTTCTGTGTTTTTTGTTCTTGAATAGCTTGGATGCTATAAGGAGATAAAGGCTGGGCAGTGCTTTGCTGCTTATGAATGGTGCATGACTGATAATTATGATCCCAACAATGAGATCCATAAAAAGATAAAGGCTGAGATTGAGATTGGCGATGGGCTTCCTGACTTAAAATATCGGTAATGTTTACCACTTAACAATGTTACAAACTAACTATAATGATTGTCATCAGCATTACCATTACCATCACCCTCAATAATTCATCATCTGTCTTTTCTTCATAATCTAGCTAAGAGCAGCTTTATGAATCACAAAAGAATTTTTAAATTGATTGGCTCATTATAGACATGGATAGTTAATATATTCAAGTGAATATATATATTAAGGATACGAGGATAACTTTTTATTTCGCTTCCAACGTAAGACCATTCTTTAACCATAGGTAAATCTCAACCATGAATAATCATATAATGCGAAAGAAATGCCTGCCATGATCAGTAGGGCGCACTACTAGCTAGCAATAGCTTTTACTTCTTACTGGATGTGCAAAAGAGGGTATCTTGATGAGGGAACCACAGCTTTAAGGCCATGAAGTGCAAGAGGGTTGTCAGGAACTTTAGACTGTGAAATCCACTCTAACATAAAAAATACATATAAACAAATCATATTTTTTTCTAAAATATAGGGGCTGCAGGTAGAGTGGTTTCTGAGCATCACCTAGCCGTTTCTGAGAATCAATCATATTTTTTCTAATATATAGGGGCTGCAGGTAGAGTGGTTTCATCATTGATTGATTCTCCTTGTCCTTATAATCTTCCATTATAAGTTTTTTTTTAACCATTTAAACAATGTGTAGATGAATATTGAGATGCCTACAATTGTTGCAAAGTCCATCTCCATACTTTTGGATGCTTGATTGGGAATGGAAATGTTCAGCCTTGCGCAAGATTAAAGTGCTCGTAAGTTATTTTCTTGTATACCGCTTTGAATAGTAATATGTTGGCAGAGTAACTGAAGATGGTAGTGGGCATGCAGGGTTGTTCATGGCATTGCAGACAAGGATTACAACATGTGGGAATAAATTTCTTCTCATGTCCAACAGTATAGCACTTGTAGAATCAATATCAATTAACTTCTCATGTTTAAGAGGTATAGAAGACTTGGAGCTAGCGGCTTCAAAAAAAATTGCAGTAAGAGGACTCATTACCAGATGTTAATTTTTTTTCAGTTTCTATTCTAGCAGAAAACTTAGAGCATCGCCAGTTATCAGATTAAGGCCATAAGATGATTCTTCTTTGCAGTAAAATCATTTCTCAGAATATTACCATCAGTGGCGCTTATACAATTTTCCTCAGCTGGAATGAAGGATGGAGGACCAAGTCTTGACTTCACTAATGGAGAGTTGAATGTAAAGGATACGACATCAGCACCATCATTTTGTTATCTTTGTTCCACCTTGATTGTTCATCAATCACAACATCCGGCTAAACATGCCTTTGTTTAGAGGCATTGTGATCAACAAAGAGTTTCTCTGAGAGTTGAAACCCACTTCTGTCAATTTTTCTTTCTAGGAAAGTTCTTATTACTAGATAAAAGATTTCATGATCTGTAGTAGAAGTCTCTAAAGTATCCTTCCTATAGACAAGCCGGAATGCCCTGACAAGGAACTTGTGGTATCATCCTTCCTGATGAAGTGTCTTCATATGGAATTTTTCTTTCCGCTGTTTAGAAACTAACTGCTTTGGATTCACTTGCCTTTACCTGACAAAGAGTTATGCTTCTGATTATTTTGTCTTAGCTCACTAGATCCACCAGATATTGAAGCCTTCTTATGCTACTTAATCTTACTTTGTTGGCTCTTGATCATTGCTGATTTAATTTAGCTTCATCAGCATCTTTTGTAATTGGAGATGTATTCTTTCTGTTCATGCTCAGACCTTCCCTCTTCTGAACATTCACCTTTGCTTGAATTGCGAGGGAAACTGATTTACCTTTCCGGACCACCTATTATGCCGGCAACCTTCATAATCGATGACCTTTGCGGGGTTCAACTATAGAAGTTATTATAGCTGATTATTTTGTAAACATTAAGGATTGAGATTTTGGAGATCATTTTTTTTTTTGATAAATGTATTTGTAAATTTATATGAATTAATACAATTTTAATTTTCTTCTAACTAATTCTTATTTATTCTATATTGATGAATGAATATTTTTGTATTCAATACTTGTTATTTTTGTTACCTCAATGTAATAAAATTAGTGCTTTTTTCTTTATTATGAATTTATTTGTCTAATTAATGAGAAGTAATGCGCTAATATCAAGGAGTTATTGATTGATGTTAAATGTTTTAGCTAAGATATAATATTTGAATAAGCAATAAATTTTACAAAACATGACAAATTGATATACATTAATAATCACATTTCATGAAATTAAAGGAGCATGTGATTTACTTGGTTGATCTTTTTAGCGTCCAACTTTTATTTTGGTCGTTATTAAAAAATGTAATTTATAAAATTAATAATTAAAATTACTAAATAGAAGCCAAATAATTAATCATTAGCGTCAAAAAATTTGGTCACTAAAATGTACATTTTTAGCGACCAATGCTAATTAGTGGTCACTAATTTAGCAACCCAAAAAAAGTTTTGGCCGCTAAAAGCCTCAGCGACCAGGCTGCTGCGACAAACCAGCGACCTAATTTTTTTTTGTCGCTATTCGCTTTAGCGACCAAATTATCTTTATTAGCGACCAATTTTTATGGTCGCTAAAAACCTTTTTTCTTGTAGTGAATACTAGTGCTATTTGCATTTCCAAAAATCCTATTCAACATTCTAGAACCAAACACATTGATATAAGGCATCATTTCATAAGGGATCATGTATTCAAAGGAGAAATTGAACTCATACATGTTTCAACTGAAAAACAACTTGCAGACATTTTTACAAAACCTTTAGCCTTTGATACTTTCAGTACTTTAAGAACAAGGCTTGGTATTATTGATTTGAATGCTTAACCAAAATGTCTTTGCAACATTGATATTTGTTGTGTTTTATTTTTGTTTTTTTTTTTATTTTATTTTATGAAATTTTGTGTGTTTTGAATGAATTGTTTTTGTATTTATGATTTTGTTTTATGTTTTCTGTGTTTTTGAATGTTTTGTTTGATTTTCTGGTATCAGAGCTTTAAGTGTTTGTTATGTTGTTTTTTTTTTAAGTTCAATGTTTTTTTTGTAATCCGTTTCTTTAATATCAATGAAAGTTTGTTTTTATTAGATTTGTTTTTGAAATGTAGTTAATGTTTATGAATTTCATTAGTATTATTTAATCTACATAGTGCTTAAATTCGATTGTAATTTGAGATTATCTATATTAAAAAATCTAGACTTTCTTAATTTATAAGTTGTATATAACTTGTTGTAATTAGAACTTTTAAATTCATGTCTATTCATTTAGACTACATAAAAGTTAATATTACTATTGCAATTTAGATGTGTTCTTATTTTGTATTTCTATGCTCAAGAGATATTTATGTACCTAGAAATATTTGAAATTTTAGATTATAGATTTTGGAAAGAATTGGTCCAATTACTCTTGAACATTGTACAAATGTACAAAAATCAAAAGGAATTTGCAAAAATTTGCAAAGTGAAAAAGAGGCACAAAATAAGCCCAATCAAGAAAAAATGCACAAAAATGTGCCCCAAAATTTTGAAAAAGATGCGCAAAGTGCCACATAAGGTAATTCTCTTCTTTCCAAATTCGTTCAATCTCTTAATTCAAATTGATCTTATGTTCATTTATATTTTATTGAACTTTGAAATATAGAATTTTTATACATCTCACTTGTAATGATTTTCTATAGTCAAATGTCTAAATTGAATCATGTCTTTGATAAATTATTCTTACTTACAATGTTATATCACTTCTTAAATTTTATGAATTCTATGATTGACCTAATATCTTTAGTTTAAAAATTGCATACCCTATGTCAATCACAATTTAGATTAAATTTTAAAAATGAATTTCATATAATTCCTTACATTTCTTGTCTATTTCTTCTTCACTTTTTGTTGCTGTCAAAAAGGGGGAGAAATTATTGTATTTTCTGTTGTGTTTTGTGTTTTCTATTTTTTTTTTAATTGTTTCTATTTTTAATTGTTCTGTTTGCAAGTTTTTTTTGTTGTGTTAAAATTTTTTGAAAAACAAAAATATTGTTCTTTATGCCTCCTTATTTTAATGTACTCATCAATTCAGGGTGAGTTTAGGAGATAGGAGATTTGTTTTAACTTGAAATCATACAAATAATAATTGTTTTGCCATCATCAAAAAGCGGGAGATTGTTTGAATAGTTGCTATTTGAATGATTTATATTTGTGCAACTTATGTAATTTTGATGATTCCAAACATTATTGTTCAAATGTATAGTTATCTCCTAACAATTTTAGAAGATTTGCACTTGCTCTTGTGTGTACTAACATTTCAGGAAAATCAGACTCCAGACTACGATAACTTCAAATCAAATTCAACATGAGATATTTTGTTTATTTGAAGTTTGCATTTTCTTTGAATTAATTTTGAAAGGGAGTGATTGTAATTGAGTGAATAAAATCTCTCACACACAAATAAGGAGATCATAAAATTCTATACTGATCGTACAGGACGATATTTATCGTACTGGACGATCTGTCAGTTATCTCCTATAGAGCACTTGGAACGAATAGGAACTTGCTCGAAATTTTTTTTTTCTAAGTCTTATTCGTCCAGGACGAATTTTATTATCGTCCCGGACGATGGGTTCTCTGTAAAATTTTTGTCCAGACGAATTTTATCATCGTACGAGGCGACCAGTCCTCTGGAAAATTTTCGTCCAGACGAAAATAAATATCGTACCGGACGATCAGCTCTCTGGAAAATTTTCGTTCAGACGAAAACAAATTATCATCCGCGGCGATTGGTCCTCTGGAAAATTTTTGTCCAGACGAAATAAATTATCGTTCCAGGACAATCGGCTCTCTGGAAAATTTTCGTCCAGACGAACATATTTTCGTCCAAATGATTAACCGACTTAGAACAATTTTTAGCAGTTTCTAGAACCGACCTTGTAATAACCGTTTGTACTGGACGAACCTAGTTCGTACAGGACGATCAGCTGTACGAAGTCATTTTGTACACATATACAAATTGGGTCATTTCAGATCGTTTAAGTAAAATCGTACAGGACGATCCAGGATCGTACGGGACGATCCACTGCTTACAGAATTGAAAATATGCAGTTTTTGGGCGGTTTTTCATGTCTTTTGTATAAATAGTCCAAATTAGACTGCCACCCAATCTTTTTGTCATTTGATCTTCGTGCCTCTTGAGAGAATAGCCAAGGAGAGAGTGGAAGAGAGCATTCAAGGGAGGATTCCTACCACTGGAGCGAGAAGGCTTCACTTGGATTACTAAGGTAAGAATCTCTACTTATGAAATTGGATTTCTTCACTCTTTTCCTTCTTCCTTCTAGATTCTTATGAGAAGATCAGTCAAGGAGATCCGGTTCTCTGCCAATACTTGGAGAGTGTGAACAGCCGTAGGGTTCTCTGCCCACACTAGGAGAGTGAAAAAGGACGAAGGTTCTCTGCCTACACTTGGAGAGTGTGAAACAGCCGTAGGGTTCTTTGCCCACACTAGGAGAGTGTAAAAGGACGACGGTTCTCTGCCAGCACTTTGGATTGTGTAAAAGGACGACGGTTCTCTGCCGCACCTGGTAGTGGTGAAAAGAGTGTGTTGTAAAGGCTTCTCCGCCTTGCTGTGGGTGCTAAAGGAGAGTCACTTTGTGGTATTAGTGCAATACTCAGAGGGTGCCTCTAAGGAGTGGATGTAGGTCTGGTTATAGACCGAACCACTATAAATCTGGTGTCATTTACTTTATTACTTTTACGTTTCCGCATTTTAAATTTCAGTTTTAACAACTCAGTGGTTGAAAAACATTTTTCTACAAACTTTAAAAGAAAATCTTATTTCGGTTCAACTTTATCATTAAGAGGGTTTAAAATTTTTAAAACTACCAATTCACCCCCCTCTTGGTAGCCGTGGGACATTTACTTAAGCTTCACAACCTAATTACTGGACTCAACAATCAGTCGCTGCTAATATGAAACGATGACCTCTCGCAGAAGGAGGGTCAATCGGCCCAATGATATCTGTGCCCCAACTTTCAAAGGGCCATGAGGCTATCGTAGGGTGTAACACATTAGGAGGTTGATGTAAAACCACACCATGGACCTGATATTGATGACAGTGCTTTGCAGTATTCATGCAATCGTCAATCATTGTAGGCCAGAAGTATCCAAGTCTTTTAATCTTTAATTTCATTTTTGGACCTGATTGATGTGCACCGCACAGTCCTGAATGAATTTCATTAACAATCTTCAGGGCTTCTCGCTTGTCCAAACAGCGCAGCCACATGTGATCGAAGGACCGACGGTACAACAGATCGTTGACTAGTGCGTATGATAGAGCATGTTTCTTAATCTGGTGGGAGAGTGATTTATCCTGGGGAAGCTTCCCTTCTTTAAGGTAATCGATTAAGGGTCGTCTCCAATCGCCTCCTTCGTCGGTTGTCGAAGAGGCAGAAAGGATCTGAAGGGGAGTCTTATTCATGTGTTCCAAATCTATATGAGAGAGGGCTTTACGACCCTGAATCTTTGTAGGAATGGAATCCTCCTCAGGACAGGCAAATTCCTTTGCGAGTTTTGCTAAGGCATCTGCCGCGGAATTGCTACCACGGGGAACCCTATACAAAGTAGCAGTAGGAATTTGTTCCAACAAGCGAAGTGTATATTGGTGATATTGTAGGAGATTCAGATTCAAGACTTTATAAGTTCCGGCCACTTGGTTAATCACCAACTGGGAATCTCCAAATATCTTAATCTCTTTAATTTCCATTAGAATCGCAAGTTCCAGACCAGTTATCAGAGCTTCGTATTCAGCTTCGTTGTTTGTGCAAGGCTCTGATAAGTGGTAGGAAAAATGCATCATTCCTTTTTATGGTGCTATGAAAATTAGACCAACTCCAGCCTTTCCAGGAATTACAGATTATTGGGTCGCAATCCTACGAGAGGATGCTGCCCCATCAAAATATAATTCTCAGATGGCCTCCCCAGATTCCCTCAAACTCATGACTTGTTCGTTGGATAGGTCATCGTTCAGAGGAGAATCTGCCGGCAGCGGGTGTGCTGCCAGAAAATCGGCGACAGCCTGTCCTTTCACAGCACGAAGGGGAGTGAAAGTAATCTCAAATTGCAGCAATATCATAGACCAACGAGCTAAGCGTCCTGACAACGTAGGTCAGGTCATAAGATATTGCAAAGGATTAACTCTTGAAATCAAACTGATTGAGTGTGAGAGCATGTAATGCCTCAGTTTCTGAGCTGCAAAAACCAAAGCAAGACAGTGCTTCTCAATTGACGGGTATCGAATTTCAGTAGGAATGAGTCTTCGACTGAGGTAATAGAGAGCATTCTCTTTCCCTTCGTCGTTAACTTGAGCCAACAGGGCACCTAAAGACTCATCTAAGGCTGCAGTGTAGAGGATTAACGGCTTTCCCGGAATCGGAGCTGCCAAGACTGGCGGATTAGAAAGGTATTGTTTGATGTCGTCGAAAGCATTTTGACACTTCTCGTCCCATACGAACTTAGTGTCTTTTTTCGCAAGGACAGAAAAGGGTTGACATCTCCCAGAAAGATTAGAAATAAACCTCCTTATATATGCCAATCTACCTTGTAGAGACCTTAACTGGGTAAGGCTCTTAGGGGATGGCATATCTAAGATGGCTTCAATTTTAGCAGGATCGATCTCGATTCCGCGATGCGTTACTACGAATCCTAAGAATTTTCCCGAGGCGACGCCGAAGGCGCACTTCAAGGGGTTCATTTTCAAATTGTAGCGGCGCAACCGTTCGAAAACAACTCTTAAGTCATACAAGTGAGCCTCTTTGACCTTGCTCTTGACAACTAAATCATCAATATAACATTCAACTTGATTATGAATTAAGTCGTTAAAGATACGGGTCATGGCACGTTGGTAGGTTGCTCCGGCATTCTTTAAGCCGAATGGCATTACCTTATAACAAAAGATTCCGATAGGGGTTCTGAACGCAGTATTTCTCTCATCTTCTAGGGCCATTATGATTTGGTTATAACCCGACGAGCCATCCATGAATGAGAAAATAGCATGTGAGGAGGCAATGTCCACCATGAGTTCTGGTATTGGTAGAGGGAACTCATCTTTAGGACATGCCTTATTCAGATTCCTATAGTCGACACAAATTCGAATTTGACCATTTTTCTTTCGAACTGGCACGACGCTGGCCACCCAGGAGGGATATTGTTCCTCTCGAATGAATCCGGCTTCTGTCAATTTCTTAACTTCAGAGACGACTTGTTGCTCAATCTCTAAGCTCATGCGACGAGGAGCTTGTTTAACAGGAATGGCATCATGCCGAACCCCAAGTTTGTGAACTGCTACCTCAGCAGGCAAACCCGACATTTCGTCGTATGTCCAGGCAAAGCAATCCCTGAACTCGAATAACAACTGGATTAAGTCTTGGGTTTCACCCTCGCTCAACAAAGTACTTATGAAAATCGGATGGGGGTCATCATCATTTCCCAGGTTAATTTCTCTCAACTCATCGACTGTCGACTTAATTTCCTCTTCAAATTCAGGGGGTGCATCCCGAACTTGAAGATCATCGGGATCGTCTAAAGTCTCAAAACAGAGTCCATCTAGAGGACACGGAGGATCTGTAGGGACATTTGGAGAATCGAGATGGTAAGTTATCATTAGGCAATACTCATCATCATCGAATGAACTAACTGTTCCAAAGCCAATACCACTTGTTGAATTTTTATTTATTTTTGTTCGCCAAATATTCTCGTGGTATCTAGCTTGACCCTTAGTCCATCGGTATGGTATAGAACCTTTAGAAAAAGTGTTTTTTACACAAACAGGGAAGTAGCCGAAAGGTAATTCCATTAATTCATTAAAATTTGCCTCCTCAAGGGTTACATCACCTTCGTCCCTTACGGAGGAGGAGCCAGGAAAGAATTTCTGGACTTTCTTAACTTCACCATCCAAGTTGGGGGCCACTTTGACTTCCAACCCTACAATCCTGCCTGCCGACAGTGGGGTCAGAGAAAGGGCCTCAATCCTTCTAGTGAGCTTTTCATACATTGTTAATTCAGGCTCGTCACTTTTAACTTTTGAAATATCTATCTCAGGGTCACTGTCCTGGTCTAAGGTGAGATCAAATTTTGGAGGAGCATTTATGTTCTGATAATCGAGAGAGAGGGCAGTACCTTGACTTTCTAGTTCACAATCAAAATCTGATTCCAAATCAATATACACAGGTGCTGCTCTCCTATCTAATGAAGCATGGCCTCGACCTCGTGCCCTTAAAGCCATCCTCCCACCTCTTTGAGGTAATGTGCTTGGAGGCCTAAGGACAACGATATCAGAATCGTCTTCACTACTTGATTGTGTCATTTCTTGATTGATAGTTTTATCTTTTTCCTTCTTTTGGTCGAGTTTTTATCCAACCATTTTCTCCTCAATTTTGATCTCCAATTTAGAACGGGACGAGGAACCTTTTGGTATGAAATACGCAGCATCTTCGTAGATCCCAATTTCTTGAATTGAGAATGGTTGCAAATCACCCTTAATCACATGTTCAATGCCGTCTCGTTGATACTTAACGCATTGGTGCAGGGTAGATGGAACCATTCTATATTCGTGAATCCAAGGTCTACCTAGAAGTGCGTTAAAGGACGTAGTCGAATCAATTATATGAAATTTAGCTTCAGTTTTTAACCCTCCTATTTCTAGAAGTAAAGTGATTGAACCTAAAGCTCTCTCGCCCTTCTCGTTGAACCCACGAAGCACCAACCTATCGGTTGAAAGCTTGCTAGTATCAAATCTGAGGTAAGCAAGAGTCTTTATGTTCATCAAGTGACCGATGCACCCGGATCAACAAGGACTCTTGATAACTTGAAGTTTCCCACATCTACGGTGATATAGAGGGGGCAGTTGTGGTCGGCAGTTCCCAAGAATAAATCTTCGTCTGAAAAGGTAACCCCGGGGACCTCTTTGAAGTAGAGAGCCTCACCTTCTGAAGTTGCAGCCAACTGTGTTAAGCAAATCTCGGGGTCGAGAAGTGCTTTAATTAAAGACTCCCTCATTTCTTTGGAGAGAAGGAGGGCGTCGTAAATACTTAATTTTGCTGGCAACTTCCTAAGGTGGGCTAGGACGTTGTAATCAACCTTAGGAATGACAGACTCGAAACCCGGAGGAATTAAAGGAAATTCTGGTTGCTGAGGGGAATCTGGATTTAGATTTTCGAATGAGGATTGCTTGCCTTTGTCCTGAGGGGGCAACCTAGGAGGTAAGACTTTACCGCCATGGAGTTGCACCTGCTCAATGTCTTCAGGCGGGCAAACCAGAGCGATGTCTACACTCACTGTAGGCATTGGATCGTCGTTTCCCGAAAGAGAGTCAGAATCTGAAAACTCTATCTCGATAGGACTTCCCTGAAAATCACATTGGGGGAAATCACTTTCTGATAAGGCTTCACATTCGACATCTTCTTGAGTAGTCGATTCGGGAAGGTCGGTTTGATTAACCTCAATATTTATTTCATTAGGAGTTTGATTCAAAATAGGAGAGTCATCAATTTGCATTTGAGATTCATGGCCAATCATCAAGACAGAAGTAGAAGGATGTTTTTTATTCATATTTTGACCCTTCGCCTTTGATGGGGCAAAGTAAAAGTCAGATAACAAAAGAGGGGAAAAGGTTTTAACACCGTCATCCACCATTTTAATACATCTCTCATCTACACACTTTCTCTCTACAAAATCAAATTTCTTTTCTTTTACATTTTTCTCAGTAGTTCCTAAGACTACTGGAGAGGGAAGTGGCTCAACATCCTTCTGCGAAGCGTCCAGGTCAACCTTCCACACCGGGGCCTGGGCTATCGTAGTCAGCTGTTGAGAAAGATGAAAAGACTTGTTAATCGACTTTTTAAGTGCCCGGGACAAAGCAATGTCCCAACCATCTTCAACAAGACAAAAAGAGTTAGGAGGATTACCTGAAATGGTTTTAATTGAAGCCTTTTCTGGATCGACTAGGTACTCCTTAGGTATTATGATGTTACCTTGGGTGTAGTTCCTCTCAAGCCAATCTTTGAACACAACACAGTCCTCAAGAGGGTGACTAAGCATCCTGTGGTACGGGCAATACTTGGGATCATCTTTCTTGCTCTCATCCTCATGCCTCCTGGCCTCTGGTAACTAAAAATCTGATTTCTTTAACAAACTCCTAAAGATCTTCTTAACTGCTTCCCTCTTAAATGGATATGGCTTTGCCAATCTATCTCTAAAAGGGATGAAGGCGGGATCTCTAGTATGCTGAGGAACTATCTGAAAGGGCTGCTTCTGAAGTGGCTGTGGTGGAAGTGGAATGCTAGGCTGACTAACCACTGGCTTCTTTCCTTTATCTACTGCTGAGACCACAGCTTTCTTTTCAAAGGTTTTTACCAATTTAGGACCCTTCCTATCTTCAGACTGCTCTCGTAAGAATGGCATCTTAGGAGCCTCTTCCTGCAAATTGCTAGCCTTATTAAGAAGTTTTTCAAAAGTTTTAATAGTGAAACCCTTCAGGAGAAAAACGACAGGGCCGTGGATATTCTTCAAAAGAATCTCCACAGCGTGTTGCTCTTGCAACTGGGGTTCACACTTCATCGAAAGGTTTCGCCACCTCAAGATGTACTCAACTAGAGACTCTCCCGGCTTTTGCTTTTCAACCACGAGATCGCCCACGGTGGTACGTTGTTGCGCTCCAGAAAATCTCTTAAGAAAGAGGTTTTCTAGCTCGCTAAAAGTTCTTACTGAACCGTTGGGCAGATCGGCGTACTATTCAAAAGCAATGTCGGATAGACTACTTACAAATTGGCAAAATAGTAGAGCATCTGACCCCCCTACATTACAACAGCTTGCTCGGAAGTGGGCCAGATGCTGCCTCAGATTTTTAATTCCAGTGAAAACTTTAAAAGTTGGTGGTACAAAGCCCTTTGGGTAAGGAACTAAGTCATATTCCTCGGGGTAGGGTCTACCCTTTGAAATAGACACGGTTCCTTGAGAAAGGGATAAGGCCTCCCTTACCTGGTCCTCGATTAATTGCTTAATATCCTTCTGAGGCAGGATCGGAGGAATGGTGGAAACTGCGGGGTGAACTGGAGGTGCCTCTACTGGACAAGGAAGGGTCACAGGTGGTGACTCGAGAGGTCTGGAACTAAATTCTGCCCTTTTGGCCTTTTCTGTGAGCTCTCGAGCTGACTGGTGGATTTTAAGAGACTCTTCCTGTGACTTATCCAACTTCTTTAGCATCTCCCTAACTTGTGACATCATGCTAGCGAGCTGAGTCTCCAAGTTTTTTTATGTGCTCTTCATCTCTAGCTTTTACAGACTCATCTGAATCTGACTCAACAGTATGTGGATCATCATCTTTAGCAAATCGGCGTTTGCTGGGCTCAGCTTCTTTATTAGATCCTCTAGTCTCGACCACATGAATGGTACCAACATAATCATCTTCATCTCCAAGGAGATCATCCATATCAGGGTCAAAGGAGGCCATTCCTTCTTTGTTCAACAAAATGTTTCTTATTTCTTGAACTACCTCCTCGACCGGTCTATCCCCAATTGACTTAGGATCAAGGGGTAAGTATCCTTTATACTCCGCCATATCGAATAATTCTTCAGAATCCATGAGGGCAATGATTTCTGTGAGTTTTGGGTTAGGATCTAGTTGAAACTTTATATCTGGTTCGTCTTCCATTTCTAGATCCGGGTCAATTCTCTCCTCTTCGACTATCCCAGAGCTGGTAGTCAGAAGAGTGGCATCCTCTACAGGGAGAGGGACATATACCTCAGGGGGAGAAGAAGGAGCTCGTAAGGTGATAGCTCCCACATTTAGCAAGGTAAGGTCCTCAGACACCTGACTAGGGGGCCTAGGAATGACACTCGGACCTTGGGGATCATCAACTGGGGTAACAGGGATGGTGACTATTGGATCTTGAGTTAGACTGGCTGTGGTAGGACTGTCAACTGTAACAACTGGGGTACTATGAGGTGATGGCAGACTCTCCAACTTAGTTCTCTTTGGCACATATTTCTTTTCGGGAGATTTGGGTCTTTTTCCCTTAAGATCTATAGACTTTTGAATCTCAACCTCCTTTGGCTTAACAATCACTGAGGCCAATCTTACATGTTTATGTGGGGGTACCGGGGTCTACCAGTGGAATGGTGGCCTCTCTCGGACCAAGTCAACACAATACCCTCTATTTGAGAGGACGGAGGGCGTGGCACCCAGTGATATCCATCAACCAGTACTGAAGTAGTGGGCTGTCTAACATACTTCTTATTCTTTCTGACGAGTTGTGGGGTCAAATTCTTTGCTTCAGACACTTCTTCCTTCATTACTTCTTTTTGGAAGCGATGTGAGATCACTCCCTTCAATTGTTTTACATATTCCTCCTTAGTCTGTCCAGACTGTGCAGCGCAGGTATGAATTATGTTTCTCAAAGTCCTTGTCTTCTGGAGATGTTTTTCTTTCTGAGTCTTCTTAGTCGAGTAGTCGACCGGGCATGGTGGAGAACGGGCTATCCTAGCTGCCCTCTCCTCCCCTTGAGCTAAAGCCAGCGGGTAAAAGCGACTCCCCTTTAGAAGGGGAGAGGAAGCAGGAATATGTAACTCCTCAGCAGCCTCAGGTTCTACTTGAACTAAGGTCTTAAAAGGTAGAACTCTCTTAGCCTTAGAGATCTTCTTTCTAAGTCTCCTCAAATAGTTTTTCTTCTGATCCTTAGTGGCAAAGCTAAGTCCAGAACTAGACCCCTCCTCAAAAATGGATTTGACTTCAGTGGGAGGCTCAACAACTGGTTCAGACTGTTTCTGATCATCACTGACTACTGGCAAGGTGGGTGCAGATCCCACAATCAACTCAACCACTAGGGGAATTTCCTTACTGGCATCCAAACTAACAATCTGGTGTCCATCCATAGAGAGCTCAAGAGTACTGAATCCCATTCCAAAAATGATAGTGCTCCCTTGGTCATTAACAGTCGAGGATAACTCTCGGTCAAAAGAGAAAATCAATTGGCCAGCCATTTGGGATTTTTTGAAAGTTAAAGAAAGGATTGAAATTAGATTTACTTTAAAAGGGTGGTGAAAAAAATATATATTATTATTATTTTTGAAAATTGAGGCTTGTAAGAATATCTCAACCCCCCAAAACATGTGTCGAGCAGTGAAGGATATTGCTTAACACATGTTAAAAGGGTGAAGAGACTAAGCGCATGCCCAGAAAGTTTTCTAAAAAAAACTTGACATATGTTAGCCCACAAGGAGAACGTATGGGGTAACATATGACAATTTAGAATTTAAAAGAATTTTGAAGAAATTTTGAGTCTTGGAGGGTTTAAGGGAGGTTTTCTCACAAACTCCAAAACACAACGGACAGAGTTTCCCATTGCCCGAAGTCTTATGGAATTGTGAGAGAACCGAAGTAAAAGGAAAGGCCTATCCCTCCCCACCCCTGGAGATCAAAGGGGAAATGGGGGGGGGGGGGGGGGGGTTAAAACTAAAATAACTTAGGATGTCTGAAATCAAAAAAATTTGAATCCTTTTCAATTTTAAGGATTTATATGTTGAATAAGAAATTTATTGACCATAAATCCATAAGATTGAAAAGGATATCCAAAGATCTGATTTGACGCTGTCGCCTCACAGGCTATGCCGGGGCAGAAGGTCAAAATCAGAACAAAAATCTAGATAAGGCCAATTTTGGAGGTGCAACCTCTCTTTTAATATTTATTTATTTTTTTAGATGTTGGCCACACTCACCCAAGGAAGAAATGGGTAAAGGGACCAACGGAAGAAATGATAGTTGAAACTACCGATGAAACAAAACTCTGCCACTATTAAAGATGGGAAGAGAAATTTGGTCCGACCGGGCGTGCCATTTTTTTGTTGGTGGAATTTTGAAAAATATGTTTTGAAAAATATTAGTTTTCTTTGGGGATTTTAAGATTAAGGTTGAGTTCTAATTCTAAGGTTGAATCCACTCGTTAGAAAGAGTATATCACCCCGAAGGACGAAAATAAACTTTCATAACGGTGTTTAGACTTAAAATTATGTAAACTCATCTTGAATACTATGATTGGGTTCTAAGGAGAACTTTATATGGTCCCGAGGGAACAAAGTACAGTTCAACTAAATACCAAATTACAATATTCAAGAAACATGATTGTCGCATTCACATCCAAAGCCTTATCGAAGAAGGATGTATCTTCCCAAAGGGAAATGACACCATTCTACGATAATTCTTCTAATGCAACTACGATGATCATTATTTAACTTTTCCCAAAGAAAACTAATGAAGTTTTAGAAATTATTTTTTTTTTTAAAATCAGGTGTGTGGGGTTCTAAATCTCCTACGAGCGCAAGCTCTCGTAGTTAATTACATCGTAGGGAGATAAAATCTCCTACGAAAACTCCCGATTAAAATGGTGGCAGAATTTTGTTAGATTTTCTATGAGTGATATCAAAAAAAAAAAAGAGACAAATTTTAGAAACTCAAAAGGGAATGGATCAAAATTGAGCATTATTAATGGAGTTAAAGGAGGAGAGGTAGGGGACACTTTGAGATTCCAGAACAATCCGGAAGTGTCCCAACTTAATCTAAGTGTTGGGCTTTATGTTTTAGGATTGAAATGAAGCTTTAATTGGAGTTAAGTATTTTATTAGAAATTTGGGACTATATTCCTAAAATTTGGGGTATTATAATCAAAGATCTGCCCCAGATCCTAAATCTATTTTGGACACTGGACCACAGTCGTCCGATCCTAACAAATGCAGTGCAAAACCTGGACTTACCCCGGCCTGGATTAGGGAGCCAGCTAACCACCTAATCGATTTAAAATATATGAATCCGGTCTTTATGAAAGAGTGGTAGAGATGTTATATTTAAAGTTTTGGAGAGTTGGGGCCGACATCTAGAGATTCTCCTATTTGGCCCCTTTGACTTATATTGGGTGCTAAAATGCTAACACTGATGAAATTAAAATTTTGACTCTTTTAATTCATTTCTAATGCAATGCATGCTAGTTAGCAATTCCCAAATCAAGTATGCTTGAAACTTGAAAAACAGGCTTAGAAAATAATTTTTTTAGAAGATTGGACTTCCCCAGGTCTGACACCTCGTCCTCATAGGTCAGACTATCTGGACTCTACCCGCAGGCAGGGAAGGGTCTAAAGCAAGGAAAGAGTAATGCAGAAATTTGCATGCGACCCCGGGGTCGATCCCCGGCTAATTCCCTAGATTCGTTATCTTTCTATATTATTTAGACTCACTAAAATTTTGGACTTTTAAGGTTATGAGTAGAAAACTTTCACACCCTTACGAGTCTCACGTATTCAGGCGAAAACAAAAAGCGGCATACAATCGCCAAAAAAACTAGTAAAAGCAAGTAATCCTAAAGGCAATCAAATCATCACATCAAGTATAAATTATTTAATAAATGTCCATAGGCAGAATTGCCTTGCTTATTACAAACCAGAGTTTTGCAGAAAGTAAAGTGGCCGGGCACCACTGACAACAACCCGGATTTCAAGACTAATAATGACGCAAGCTATTTTGAGTGGGATACTCTCAATCTTCAAATCCTCAAATCTTCAATCTCGTTCTTCTTTGGACTCCTTTTCTTCAATCTTCTTAGAATCTTCGTAGTGAATTACCCAAATGGATAAGAGGGCACTTCCTTTAAGGGGAAGGCCACTCTTTCCTCTTTGGGTAAGGAAAAGGTAAGATCCAAATTTGGATTTCCAAATGGAAAAGGAGTGTTCCCTAAAGGGGTATCCTTTCCTCTTTGGAATCTAAGCTTTGGATCTATGTATCCCAACTCAAAATCAATTTTTACAACACTTGAGACTTACACAAATTACATTGATATCAAAATAAAATCTAGACTCACCTGCAGGATAATCCTAAGCAATTAATATATATAAAAAGCAATTATTCCCAAGCAGTTATATATGAGCAGAAAAGAAAGTAAACACACTGGCCACGCTCTTTTTATGATTTGGGGGCTTTGGCAGCTGAAGCACCTGTGCAAAGAATTTATAATATTTATGCATTTTTTTGATTTGCCTCCTTTTTATATTGCCCTGCATGAGCGTGGCCACCTGCAGAAATCTGTGTCAACATCCAGATCGTACCTAACCTAAGGGTAATCTAGTCGCCAAACACATCAATCCATCCACAGAGTACAGAAAAAGTAAGCAGACACAGCAAAGCAATTTCATCCACAACATGCAGTGAAAACTACGAAAAATCCGACACACAGCAGTAAAGTAAACACCGGCCTAACCTAGATCTAGAGTTGGTTGTCCTAGCACATCATCTAAAGTGTGTGAGAAAGGTCGTGTGGCTGGGTTAGATCCTAAAGTAGGTTATTAGTTGAAGTTGTCTAAAAGTCTGGGTTTGTTAAGGCTTAAAAGGGGATTTAGATTAAAATTTAAGTATTAATAAATTAAGAATTTTAATTAAACATATTTTAAAAATTAATTGACTACTACCTTTGTTTCATACCGAGGCCGTGAAGTTTATTTCACCTTCCTTGGGGCTAAGCTAATAACCTCGTAGGCCTGGGTTACCCAGTAGCAATCAGGGTTGATTAAGTTATTTAAATTGGTTAGAATTAAAAGAGTGGATTAATATAAAAATAAGTTAGTTACTGATTTTTAAAGTTTGATTAATTTAAGTTTGCCATTACTTGATTCGTGGCGTTGTGCCACTAGGCTCGAGGAACCAGCCTCCTGAGGACACTTAGCCCCGTAGCCTGGAGTAGTCCAGCCGATAAACCAAATTAATGTAATTGAATTAGAGATTTTAAAATGTTAAATAATTAAAGGTTAATTTATTTTAAGATTTAACACCCTTTAGAATCCATTCGTGGCGTTGTGCCACCAAGCTCGAGGAACCAGCCTCCTTAGGACACTTAGCCCCGCAGCCCGGAGTAGTCCAGCCGATAAACTTCATCTTTAGGGTGGTTGTTGTGTTTTAAAGGATTTGTTAAGTGTTTTAAGCATTAAACCAATATCTTCTAGAGTTTTAGAGCGATTTTGAGCTTTGTGAATTTTGAATATTTTAATCATTTAATTAAAGGGTCAAAAGTTGAATTTTTTATTAAGCTCAAGTTCTTGAATGTTCATATTTTATTAAAATACTAGACCTTACTACGATCAGTTAGAAGGTAAGTACGTTGAAATCGGATTTTTCTGCATTTTATTACGGAGGTTTGAAGTTTTGAACTAGATTTTAAGCATGGTTTGACCAATTTGTTGACGTTTTGATTTTAATACTTTTCTGGAACTTTGATATTTTTAATAAAAACTAGACATCATTATGAGTTGAATGCAAGTGAGTTTGGGTGATTTGGATTTTTTTGATTTAATTATGAATTATTGAAGTTTTGAGCATTTTAATGAATTTTGGAAATTGTTTAATTAATGACCCTTTTATGGTTTGCTTCAAACAAATTCTCAACTTCTTGAAAATACCTCCAAAGGTCATAAATGACCTAAGGAGGGATCCCCAAGTGTTTGGGAAATTTTTGGATTTTTTTAATTATTATTAATTAATTATATTAATTAAAAGTGGGTTTTTAGTTAAAATTAAATTAATTACAGAATTGCTGTCAAATTAGGGGGATTTTAATTTTCATGGATTAAGGGCTTGATTCTAGTCAGTTAGAGGGTTTATATGTATTTTTTGGATTTAAATTGGATTTATTACATTTTTTAAGGTTTGAATGCTTAATTAGGGGTTGAATCTTAAGAAAATTAATTAGGGGACCTAATGACCTCAAAAATCAGTGAAAATTTCTCTAGGGGCTGAGGATGCTACTAAGTTGAAATGTTCAAAGTTTCAACTCAAGGGAAAGTGAATCTTAATTATTGAAATTTTTCTAAGTTTTCTATACATGAGTCCTTAATTATGTCACTAATTTAATGGGCTTGAATTAATGTTTGAAATAACCCTCATACTCAATACATAAGGCATGCATGAATCACATAAACACATTTAACACCTAAATCTAGGAGAGCCTTAGACTAAGTGGTGTGTGTTTCCTAGACATGTAAGGATTAATTAACATAATTAACTAAACTTATGATTAGTGAATAGTCAAGAAATGATTATCCACCAATCATCCCCATTACTTCCATTCATATACCCAACTCATGTTTAAAATTGCAAAGGAGATCTCTCAAACCATCAAAGTTTTAAATATAAGTAATTTTAAAGTAGATTTTAAAATAATATATATATATATATATATATATATATATATATATATATATATATATATATATATATATATATATATATATATATATATATATATATATTATATTATTTTAAAATACATATTTATATATATATATATGTATTTATTTTGCACATTTGATAGCTATCAAAACATAGCTCAAATAAATACATAAAAATTTTTTGGAAATCAGTCACATGCTTAAAAATATTCAAGCCAAATTTCAAATAAAATTATCTTATTCATATTTAATTAAAAATAAAATAAGTTTTTCTGTATTTCTTAAATTACCAGTAAAATAATAGTCAAAATAGTTTGATTTTATTTTTACAATAACCTAGACAAAATTCTGAACAGTTTGATATATTATACTCATTTTTTTACATTATATTTAATTTAATATCATTTTTTAAAGTTCTGTTAACAAAAAGAAATTTAAAAATGATTTTTTTTTTTAAATCAAAAGGCGGCGCGGTAGGACAGATGGCGCGCCCGGATTCGCGGGATCGAAACCGCGTGACGGCGGGGACACGCGTCAGCCGTGGGCCGCTTCACGCGGTTTTCACTTAACCACCTCAGCGGCTAACGGCAGCCGTCGGATCTGCCGCTGATTCGATCCAACGGACAAGATCGGATCCCGCATTCGATCTCAACGGAATGAGATCAGACGGTGAAGAAACCATCCCGCGGTTTGGAATAGACGGCCCAGATCTCATCGGATGAATAATTGAGTGAAGGATCGAATACACGGCTGAGTCAAACTGTGGGATGGCTAGATCTGGGCCGTTGATCAAATGATCAACGGTCCAAAAAACGTACATGCGAACCCTAAAACGGAAGACGCCCTAGGAAGCATTTTTGGGCTCGTTCTTTCGATCGGGTGAACCAAAACCTTTGAAATTTTAAACTTAATACGGAGAGATGAACAGAAACAATGGGGAATCATTCATTGGGCCTAAAACACTTTATATGAAAAGCTAATTAAATCCATCTAAAGTGAACTAAGTCTAAGGTTTTAAGAAATTATACCGTTAGATCTTCGAAATTTCTGGATTGATGAGCTTGTAGACTGTCCAAGTGAAGATCCCTAGCACGAAATCGAGCTCAAACACGCCTGGATCGACTGCTACAAGCCTGGGACGGACTAGGTGGTGGACTCGCCGGAGAACTCTTCGCCGGTGACGTGCAACCACTTAGATTTTGTAGTGGGGAGATAGAGAAGGCTCTGGAGATCCAAAACAAACTGAGAACTCGCTCTGGGAGGCTGGGGTTAGTGAGAGAAGCTACCTTGATCCAATGGCTTCAAAAGTCACCTTTTTCCCTATTCAAACGGCTTGGGCTGGATTGGATGGCTGGGATTGATGCATGAGCTCCCTAGATGGTGCCACATGTCCCTGGGACAGCTAGAAGGCTGCCTCAAAGGCTGGACAAGCCTTGCTTCCATTGGGCGGCTTGGAACAAGTGGGGGGGACCACTGCCGTTTAAGGCTAAACCAGGCCCTGAGCCTGGTTAGGAGAGCTCCAAGTGAGCTTTAGACTATAAATGGGTCGGCCTAAGGCAGCCCTAATGGAGGAAAAGGGGCTTAGCATGTGATAATGCTTTCTAGAAGAGGCTTAGGCTTGAGTTTGACTTGTTTGGACCAGTCAACGGGTCAAAGGAGGCTGAGGTGGCAGTGGGAGATCAATGGTGCAGGTTGGATGGAGTTCAAGCTCAAGTCCAAACTCTTGAGGTCAAAAGAAAGGGTTTAACCAATTCAAAGAAGGATTGAAAGCTTTATTGACTTGGTTTGACCAGTCAACCAAGTCAAAATTGATGATATGGCATCCAGAGAGGTAAAGGATCATTTGGAATGGTTTAATCAAGGATCAAAAGTCCAAAGTCAAGGCTAGAAGGGATGGGAGCAAATGCCATCAAACATTTGACCAAGGATTGAGGGTTGACTCAGTCAAACCAAGTTGGGTTGAGCTCAAAATGGGTTTAGAAATGTTCAAGGCTTTGAATAGAATGATTTTAAGGGTTTGAAGATATTGACGTGGTTAAACGGGTTGAAATGGTTCATTTGAAACCTTAAGGGTTCATTGGGTCAAACCATGTTGACTGGGTCAACTAGGTTGACCCAATGGGTGGGTTTGGCTGGATAAATTTGAAATGATATTTGAAAATAATTGGAGGTGGTCCCTAGGTCTGGGGAGGTCAAATTGATCAAAATCCCTATTTGAGCCCCTAAGGACCTGTTTGGTCAACCTGGGTTGACTTGGTCAACCAGGTTGACCTAGGGTCTGGGTTTAGGCTCAATAGGTTTGAAATGATATTTTAAGACCAATGGAAGTGGTTGGATGGCCTAGAGAGGTCATTTGGGTCAAAACACATGTTTGGACCCTTAAAGGACCTCTTGGGTCAAACCTGTTGACTTGGTCAACCAGGTTGACCCAGAGGTTGGGAATAGGTTCAAAAAATTTGAAATGACATTTGAAACCTGTTGGAGGTGGTTGCATTCAATTTGGAGTTCATTTGGTTTGAAATCCCTATTTGAGCCCCATAGGGGTATTTTGGTCAATTTTGGCCCATTGGTCAACTAGGGTCAAAAATGGTTCTGAAAAATACAATTTACTGCTCAGTGGGTTAAAATCAAGATTCTGAAAGTGATTGGAGGCTTTGATAAGGGTTCCAAGGTCAAGATCTCAAAGGGGTTAGGTTCAGTGGCATAGGCTGTAAATATTTGAAGGTTTTACAGCCTTTGGATTTTAATTCAGATTATGGGGTTAGAGACCTCAGAATGAGCTCAAAGTTGGAGGGTAACCTCTAGAGACATGTCTTATTATTTTGCAAGTGATAGACCCTGAATCAGAGACCATTTGACTGTGTTTTGAAATGTTTGAAAATTCTTTGAAAAGGGTCTTTAGGACAAGACCTTAGGGCTTTGAATTTGAGCTTGGATTTCTGGATTTGGAATGGATTTCAAGTTTGAATGATTAGTATTGGAGTATCCAAATCATTTACAATCATGTGGTGATTGTTAATGAATGGACGGGGTCAAGGCTAGATTGAAGCTTGGATCAAAGTCTAAGTTGAAAGTTGGATTGTCAAATTGATTGGATCAAAGTTTGGACATGTTTGAAACTTAAATTAATTTGAATTTGAGTTGAATGAATTTTGAGATTTAAATTGATCAAAGGTAGGAATCAAATTGAAGTTGGAATTGATCAAATGTAGGAATTGATTTGAGGTTGAGGTTGATCAAGGATGGGGATTGATTTGAAGTTGGAGTGGTCCTAAGATCTAGAAGAGTTCTAAGATCTAGGATCTAAGGGAATCCTAGGCTCTAGAGTAGGCCCTAAGGTCTGGCTCTAGGAAAGAATCCTAAGTTCTAGAGTGGATCCTAGGATCTTAGAATTAATTTGGAGTTTGGAAGGGCCTTAGTGACCTCATACAAAAATGAGGTCAACAATACAGTACGAATTGTTTTTAAACTATTCGTACATCTTTGTACCATGACAACGTCTGTTTGTACATATCGTACTGTATGATGTTGCATCGTACTGTACGAACAGTAATGGCTACTTTTGAAATCAGAGGTTTTTGGAGCCCGTTTAAGATGTCAATCAAGTCTTTTTTGAGTAAGAATTACAGAGGGGGTGAATGTGGTTAGAGAGGGATTCCAAGGGAGAGATCTCTAGAGAAATTCTTGAGGGTTGAGAGAGGAAGGAGAAGGTGAGCGTTGTGATGGAGAAGAGGTATGAGGGAGATCACACGGTTGCTCCAAGCTTGCTGCATCTTGCTCCTCCTGTGGCCCTAGAAGGATTTGAGGGAGGATCTCCAAGGGAAAGGCTTGTCTACATCCGTTGCCTCGAGGTTCTCTGCCTTCTCCAGGAGGGAGAAAACGGAGAAGGTTCTCTGCCGTCGCTAGGAGGGCGAAAATAGAGTTTGGCACTCAGCCACGCCGGGTTAGTGAAAGGGAGGTTTGTAAAGGCTTCTCCGCCTTGCCGAGGGGGGCAAAAGGAGAACTATTTTGATAGTGAAAATCCCGGAGCGGAGGACTCCGGGGAGTGGACGTAGGTCATATTTTGACCGAACCACTATAAAAATTCTTGGTGTGTTTTTTCCTTATCGTCGTTTACTTTTTACTTGCATTTAATTTTCATAACTATTGCATGATGAAGCTTGTGGAAGAATAATTGTTTAAAATTTTGTTGTAGTATTTCAAAAATAACAAAAAAATTAGAACTCTTGTTTAGGGTTATTTTTATTAAGGAAAAGTTTTTCACAATTCACCCCCCCCCCCCTCTTGTCATTTAGTCATTTCAAAACTCTCTTCTACCACTACCCGGTGCGGCAGAGAACTGTCATCCTTTTACACCCTCTAAATGTTGGCAGAGAACCTTTCGCAGTTCACACTCTCCAAGTATAGGTAGAGAACCTTCCGCTATTCACATGCTCCAAGTTTAGGTAAAGAACCTTCAGCTGTTCACACTCCTCCCGTGTCGGCAGAGATCCAGATCCTTTTGAACAATCTTTACATGAGTAATCTAGAAAGAAAAGAGGAGTAAAGAAATATAAATTAATATAGAGATCCTTACCCTTGATTAACTTAGAGAACCCTTCATGCTCCAATAGGAAGAAATCTATCTCAAACACTCTCTCCTTCAATTTCCCTTTACCATTCATGAAGATTAGTAGACAAAGAGTTAAAATGAAAGTCTTAAGTGGACCTTTTATAGAAAAGACATAAAAAAAATTCTAGAAATCTACAATTTTCAAATATGTGCATCCACGATCGTCCCATACGATCATAATTCGTATATACGAATAGTATAAAAATTGTTGCGTATGAACTCACTATGAATTGGTACGAACTGTCTTCATACCTGATCATCGTCCCGTACAAATAGGGTAGGATGAACTACAAGTTTACAGAATAGAGCCCTACGTTCTGGTTTGATTGAAAATTATCGTTAGTACGATCTTCATATTTGGTGAATCCAGAGCACATAGTCATGGAATGACTGTAAATTATCTTCTATATGAACTTCACATTTGGTGAATCTAGAGCACATCGTACTGGGATGAATGGAAATTATCTTCTGTATGAACTTCACATTTGGTGAATCTAGAGCACATCCTCCTTGGACGAATGGAAATTATCATATGTATGAACTTCACATTTGGTGAATCTAGAGCACATCGTCCTGGGATGAATGGAAATTATTATCTGTATGATCTTCTCATTTAGAAAAAATAGAGATGATTGTCCTGCGATGAATGTAAAATATCATTCGTACGATCAATACTTAGAAAAATTTTAGCCCTCTCTGTTCGTTCCATTGCTCGTTTGGGAATATAACTGACCAGATCTTCTCGTACAAACATGGTTCATACTGTACGATCAGTTAAAAAAATGTGATTTTTAAAACTCTTCCCCATGTATGTGTGTGATTAGTTACTCAATTTCAATCACACTCTCTGACACTCAATAAAATGAAAAATATATACTTCAATTTATAAAACATTATTTGCTGATCTTGATTTGAAGTCTTCAACAATCTGAAGTATGGTTTCCCTGAAATGTTAGTATACACAAGAGCAAAAAAAATTCTTCCAAAATGTGCTATGAGAAAATAATAATCAAAATAATAATACTTAGAATAATAAAAAATATATAAGTTGCAATAATGTAAAATATGCAAAGCTAAGTAGCAACTCTCTCAACAATCTCCCCTTTTTTTATGATGGAAAAATAATTATTGTTTGTGTAAATTTGAAAATCCTAAGTTTCTCCTAAACTCCCCTTGAATGAATAATCATGTGAGTATAAGGGCATTTATTATTAAACAAATCAATTTTTTAATTTTAAAGTTTATCACACAAAAATGACACTAAAACAAGAACCAAAATCCTAAACACGAATAAAAATAAAAAAATACACAAGACATGAGAAAACAGAAGACACGAGAAGACACAAACAAAAAAAGATAAATAATATTTCTCCTCTTTTTTAACAACAATAAAAAGAGAGGAAGAAACGAGCAACATAATTGTAAGAAGTCATATGAGACGCCTTTGATAATTGATCCTGAAAGAGATTGAGTTATATTTGGAATAAAAAGATAAATGTTGTTAGAAAAAAATCATATTATTTAAGTTTAGATATAACATAGACAAGAAAAATTTTTTCAAGATCATGAATCTATATAAACAATTAGATAAGAAAAACTATTGCAAAGTAGATGAAATGAAAATTTAGGTACTTCAACTTTTAATATAGAATAAATTTAACAAAGATTCATTTAAAATTAATGATTAAAGGATAAAGGAAAGATCATATACTTATGGTGCTTTGCGCATCTTTCAAAATTTGTGGCACACTTTGTGCATCTTTTTATATTTGGTTAATTTTGTGCCAAACGACCCCTCTTGCTGGAACTTGACATGATCAGAAAGGCAAGTAGAAGAAGAGAGGTGAGTGAAACGTTTGGAGTGAAGAGATCTGCCAAGCAAGGCAATTTATAGAATTTTTCCAATATCGTACAGTACGATCATGTTTCGTACAGTATGAATGGTAATAAATGTTCTGATGGGTCATGTCGGGAAAAGGTGGTCAAATCGTACAGTACGATAGGTATCGTATAGTACGATCAGAAGGATTTTAATCATCCCGAGGGTCGTCGGTACGACCTTTGACAAAAAGTTTCATACTGTACGGATAGGTGTATCATACAGTACGAATGATAATTATATCGTACCAGACATCATTACTTCATTATCATCCATTTTGCTGAGGTGGATCATACAGTACAAAGTGGAGGCAATGTATAGTACGAACACCAATTATATCATACAAAACCGAGTTAATTCATCCCAATCCGTTCGCTAATGTGGATCGTACAGTATGAAGAGAAGATATCATATTGTACGATGAACAATAATGTCATACCAGACGGATTGAATGCCAGCTAGTTGTATCGTATAGTACGATGGAGATCATACAGTATGATCAACAGAGGAAAAATTTGCCTATGGTTATATTTTGTGTAGATTTAGATATATCATACAGTACGATATAGGATCATACAGTACGATAATAAAATGTCAAATTTTGTGGTTTTGTGTAGTGAGTGTGTGATGATCAGGAACAACCTTAGAAGAGATTTTTTTTTTGTTTTCTGCATTAATGTCTATGACACCTAATCTAGTCCTCAAAGGAAGTGATGTGTCTAGGATACCAAATTCCTAAGTTTGGGGTGCCTAGTAGATATCTAAGGATTATCTTGACCACAGTTAAGTGAGACTCTTTAGGATCGACTAGAAAATGGGCACAGAGGCTCACACTAAACATCATGTCCGGTCTACTAGCAGTCAGGTAAAGAAGGGATCCAATCATTCCTCTATACTTTTTCTGATCTACTAATTTTCCATTAAGATCTTTTTCTAATTGAATTGTTGAGCTCATTGGAGTGTTCATGGGTTTATCACTATCCATTTCATATTTTTTCAAAAAATTCTTAATGTACTTTGTTTGGCTAAGAAAAGTTCTGTCATCCATTTATTTTACACTAAAGTCAAGAAAGTAATTAAGTTCTCCCATCATGCTCTTTTCAAACTCATTACTCATTATTTTTGAGAATTCATCACATAAGTGTTTATCTGAAGATCCAAATAAGATGTCATCCACATAAATTTGAATAATGAGAATTTCATTTTTGATCTTTTGTAAAAAGAGTGTAGTATCTACACTACCCTTTTCAAATCCTCTATCCAATAGGAATGAGCTAAGTCTTTAATACCATGCTCTAGGTGTTTGCTTTAATCCGTAAATTGCCTTTTTTAATTTGAATACATGGTTTGAAAATTGTGAACTTTCAAATCTGGGGGGTTGCTCAACATATTCATCTTCCTTAATTACCTCATTCAGAAAAACACTCTTTACATCCATTTGATATCATTTGATGTTCTTGAAGCAAGCAAAAGCTAAGAGCACTCTTATGGCTTCTAGTCTAGTAATAGGGGCAAAGGTTTCTTCAAAATATATTACCTCAATTTGGTTATACCCCTTAGCTACTAATTTGGCTTTATTTCTTATTATTGTTCCTGAATCATTCACCTTATTTTTGAAGACCCATTTTGTTCCAACAACATTTTATTCTTTAGATCTCTTAACTAACTCCCAAACATCATTTCTGGTGAATTGGTTCAGTTCTTCTTGCATTGCTAGAATCCAGAATTCATCTCCTAAGGCTTGATCTATACTTGTAGGTTCTATCATAGAAATGAACGCTGAATGACTAATCTCTTTCCTAAGTCCATGCCTAGTTCTTACACCTTCTGAAAGATCTCCTAAAATTAAATATTTAGGATGACTAGAAGAATATCTCCATTCTCTAGTCAAATCTTCCTGAGGTTCTACACTCTCTCCTAAGGTCATAGTCTTTACTCCTTGAATTGCCTCTATTTCATCATATGCAATTTTATATTCAGAGGGCTAATTTGATTCATCAAATACTATATGGGTGGACTCTTCCACTACTAGGGTTCTCTTATTAAATATTCTATAGGCCTTACCTACAGATGAATAACTTAAGAAGACACTTTCATCAGACTTGGGATCAAATTTTCCTGAGGGATATTTGTCATTATTCAAGATGAAGCACTTGCACCAAAAGACATGTAAGTGTGAAAGATTTGGTGTCCTACCCTTAAGGAATTCATAAAGAGTTTTATTCAGCTTAGATCTAATGTTTTCTTCTATTTACATAACACGCTATGTTGACTGCTTCTGCTCAAAAGTGTATAGGAAGGGTGCACTCCGCTAACATTGCCCTAGCAGCTTCTACCAAAGTTCTATTCTTCATTTCTGCTATACCATTTTGCTAAGGTATTCTAGGGGCAGAGAAATTATGTTCTATTCCAATCTCTTGATAGAATAATTCAAATCTATCATTTTGAAACTCTCCACCATGATCGCTATGGATTATTGATATTTCACAACCTAATTTCATTGAATCCATGTGGAGAATACCTTAAATTCCTCAAAAGACTCATTCTTATGTGTTAAGAATCTTACCCAAGTGATCCTAGTGAAGTCATCTACAATCAAAAATCTATAATTTTTTTCACCTATGCTGGCTGTACTAATAGGTCCAAATAAGTCCATGTGTAGGATTTCTAATGGCCTAGAGGTGATCACATCTCTAATTGAATGAAAAGATGATTTGACTTATTTTCTTAGTTGGCAAACATCACATAAGTGATCCTTAGTAAATTCTAACTTAGGTATGCCTCTAACTAGGCTTTTATGAGTGATGTTTCTGAGTGTTTTCATGCTAGCATGGCATAGTCTCCTATGCCACAGCTATGAGTCATCTACTACTGTTTTCAAACAAAATGAATTTGAGCTATCAATACAATCAAGGTCTAATATGTAAACATTGTTCATTCATTTTCCTTCCAAAACTAGTTTATCATTTAAACTAATCAGGCATTTGTCAGACAAAAATTTAATATCAAAACCTTTGTCACACAATTGACTAATGCTAAGTAAGTTATGCTTTAAACCATCAACTAATAAGATATTTTCAATTAAAAAATTTCTTAGCATTACCAACAATACCTGAGCCTATCACTTTCCTGGTAGTGTTGTCTCCCAATATTAAATTGCCTCCATTTCTGATCTCCAATAGAGTGAACTTCTTCATATCTCCAGTCATGTGTCATGAGCAGCCACTATCCATGCACCACATACTCTCACTATGTCTTTTATGAGAGCATCCTTCATCTTGATCTGATTGATCATGATTATCGTTAGCCATTAGACACAGATTTGTTACCTCCTCCTCTACTTCTTCTTCTAACAATTCTGAGGTAGAGTCAGCCTAAAAAGCTTTTTGTATCTTCATTTTTCTTTTCTTATACTTGGCTTTGTCCTCTGTCTTTTCCTTAGCAGGTTGGCTCTTTAAGTTGGGGCAATCATCTCGAAGGTGACCTGGCTTCCTGCACTCAAAACAGATTATCTCATATGAAACTTTATTAAACTTAGAGCTTTTATCTTTATTCCAGTCGTTCTGATGACGCCTTTGTTTTCTCTTTAAGAAGTTCTTGAACTGTCGGGTCATCAAGGCTATATCATCTTCTTCCTCCCCTACAGAGCTGTCTCTTTCTAAATTGTTTACTTTTAATGCCACCGTTCACTCCTTCTTCCTTTCATCTACATTACTTTGTCTTTGACTAACTCCTTGCTCGTATGGAATGAGTGACCCAAAGAGATTATCAATAGAATAAATATTAAGGTCTTTAGATTCAGTGATAGCAGTTATCTTAGCACTGTAGGAACAAGGTAAGCATCTTAGAATCTTATTAACTTTCTTAGAATTTGAAATCTCTCTATCTAATACATGCAAGGATGTCACAATTTTGGTAAACCTAGTGTACATGTCAGATATTGTTTCACTAGGTTTCATGCAAAAGAGTTTATAATCATGCAATAGAATATTAAGCCTAGACTATTTTACTTCACTTGTTCCTTCGTATGTAATGCACAGTCTATCCCAAATCTCCTTACTAGTAACACAGGAAGAAACTCTCATATAGTCCTCAGACTTTAATGCACATAAAAAGTAATTTAAATACTTAATTTTCAATTGGGATAAATCTCTATCCTCATTGCTCCATTCATTAAAAGGTACTGGAGTTTTCACTCCATTCATAATTTTAAAAGGGGCAATATATCCATCATTGACTAACATCCACATGCGGTTATCAATAGATTACAAAAATGTAGACATTCAAATTTTTCAGAAATCAAACGTGATCTTATAAAAAAGAGGTGGACGGGTTATTGAATAACCCTCCACAGTGTTACGATTTCCAAAATGCGACATGATCATTTTTTCAAGGTTTTCAAAAACACTATTTTTGAAAACATGCTCTAATACCAATTGAAATAACTAGATCGACAAGAGGGGGGGGGGGGGTGAATTGTGAAAACTTTGTAGCAATAATTAAAACCTAAGCATGAATTCTTTTTTTTTTTTTTGATGTTTTTAAATTTTTAACATGAAAATTTAAACTACTACGTAGGCAAACCAATTGAACTCAACATGCAACAATATAATCCTTTTCTTCCACAAATTTCACCAAGAAAATATTATGAAAATTAAGTGCAAGAAAAAGTAAATAGCAATAAGGAAAAAGCATACCTTCTCCTTCCTCTCTTAAACCCTAAAAACTTCTCAAGAGCTCTCTCCCAAGGATTCCCTCTCTAATCATGTTCCCCTCTTTCTGTCTCTCTCAAAAAGATTACTAATTTGATACAAAAAGCATGCTCCAAATTTCCTGAAATTTTTAAAGTAGCTGTTACAATCGTACAATACGATTTCACATTGTATAGTATGACATTTAAAAAAAGGCTTCGTCCTAGTACGAAGGTGTACGAACAATTCAAAATCAAATCGCGGTACGATCCTCAATAATACTGCTCATATAAGACGATAGCTGGGACGGTCAAATGTCATCTCTATTTATCGTATGGTATGATATATATCATACAGTTCGAATGGTAAAAAACAAGGCATCGTCCAGGATGAATTTTGGGATGATCAAATGTTATCTCTATTCATCGTATGGTATGATATACATCGTACAGTACAATGAGAAAAAAAATAAGGGATCATCCAGGACGATCTCCGGGACGATCAGAATTCATCTCTGTTCATCGTATTTTACGAATGTGTTCATCAGTATAATTTTCAATTAGTAATTAAACCTTGATTTATTCCACTAATCACGGGTTAATTTAAGTAAGTATTTAAAATAAATCGTATAGTATAAAGTCGTTCGTACAGTACGAATGGTTGAGAAAAACTTACTTAAGTTAATTTGACGGCTAGGATTTTGGATTTGGAACACATCGTATAGTATGATAATATCGTACGGTACGATCTATTCACAAAAATCATTTTACAACCTCAGATCGTATGGTACGAAATAAAGTTGTACAGTACGATCACCAGAGGAAAAAAATCTATATTTTTTTTACTTTTAAATCCCTCTCCCCCTATGTATGTGCATGGTTGCTTAGACTTACATGAAGTTTGTTGCCAGACTCAAGAAAATAAAAAAATAAAATAAATAACAAATTATATTATCAGACTCATACTCCTAATCTAACCAGTTTTGAGTCTTCAAGTTATCCTGAGTAGCTTTTGATCTTCCTGAAATTTTAGTACTCATAGACAATAGCAAACAATAAATGATATTTAATGAATAGTAGTTCAAGCGACATTATTTGTCATCATCAAAATCTCAAACTCGGTGTCATAGGTCATAACACATAATTCAAGTTTACCTTCAACTCCTTCTCTAGTCTTATAAACAATAAGAATATCTTCAGCAAAAGGCATACACAAAGGTACATCCTCTTACAAAAGTCTAATGAGGACATCAATGACTAAATCATTAAGATATGCACTTAAGGCTGCTCCTTGATGTAACCCAACTAAAATATAGAAATAATTAGTTAAACCACCTTGTGTTTGAACACAAGTAATAGCTCCTGCATACATATCTTTAATGATTTGAATATAAGTGTTATTAACTCCTTTCTCATCAAGAAGACTCCATAACACTTCTATTAGAACTTTATCATATGTTTTTTCTAAATTAATAAATATCATATGCATATCCTCCTTATTTTCTATATATTTCTCCATCAAACCTCTTAATAAATGTATGGCTTCCATAGTCAACCAACCCGACATGAATCCAAATTGATTTTGAGAAACATTAGTATCACGTCGCAATCTATGCTCCATAACTCGCTCACAAAGTTTAAAGTATGACACATCAACTTAATTCCTCTATAATTTGCATAATCTTGTGCATTACCTGTATTTTTAAAAATAAGAAATAACACACTCATTCTCCACTCATCTGGCATTATGATAGTCTTCAAAATAGTATTAAAAAGTTTAGTAAGCCAAAAAACTCTTTCATTTCAAAAGCATTTCCACACCTCTATTGGAATATCATTAGGTCCAACAGCGTTTTCACCCTTCATTTTCTTTAAAGCCTCTCCCTAACTTCGATTTTACTAATATGCTGATAAAAAAATTCTTTAATTTCATTTAGGGCACTAAGGTCACTAAAGTCAATCTTATTTTCACAATCTTCATTTAAAAGTTTAGCAAAATATCTCATCAACCTTTGTTGAATATCATCTTTTAAGAAAAGTTTTTTTTTTTATCTTCATCCTTAATACACTTCACTTGAACTAAATCCTTACTACTCCTATCTCTTTGTTTGGCTAATTTATACATATATCTTTCAACCTTCTTAGTATCTAATCTATTATATAAATCATTAAAAGCTAAGGTCTTTGCATCACATATTACTTTCTTACATTCCTTATGAGCCTCTATATAACTTTCCCAATTATCAAAAATTTTAGAATTAAACTAATTTTTATAATAAATCTTCTTAATTTTAATCTTTTCTTACACAATTGGATTCCATCACAAACTATTTTTACTATTAGGAGTGTTTCCCTTTGATACTCCAATCACAACTTTTGCAATATTCTTAATATCACTAGGCACTTTTTCACACATAATATTAGCATCCTCATGCACAGACAAAATCTTAAGATCTAAAATCTTACTCTCAAAATTTTTTTGTTAATATTCTTTAAATGCCCACATCTAATCCTAGATTATCATTTTACTTTATATTTTATTTTATTATCTTAAAGTAAAAAACTAATAATCCATGTTGGGTACATAAATTTTCACTCAGAATAACTTAACAATCTTTGCAATCTAATTGATCTAATTTTCTTATAATAAAATAGTCAGTCTGAGTTGTACTATATCAATTTTTATAAGTGATGAGATGACTATTCCTTTTCTTAAATAAGGTATTAGAAATTAAAAAATCATAAGCTAAAAAAAAAATAATATGGTCTTGCCACATTCATTGGTCATTCCAAACCCATGGCCATCATGAATACTTTTAAAATCATCTACCTCTCTACCAACATATCCATTTAAATCTCCTCCAATAAAAACTTATTCCTCAAGAGGTATCTTTTGTATTAATTTTTCTAAGTAATTCCAAAATTTTAATAAATAACTCATATCCAAACCTACTTGAGGAGCATAAGATCTTATAATATTAATAATCTTAGCATCAACAACAATCTTTAAAGTTATAATTCTATCTCTAATCCTATTAATATTTATAACATTATCCTTGAAACTCTTATCTATAACACCTACACCATTTCTAGTATGACTCTTACCTGAATACCAAAGTTTAAATCCTAAACTATCAATTTCCTTTACCTTCTCTCCAACCCATTTAGTTTCCCAAATGAATAAAATATTTAACTTCCTGTGAATCATAATAGATATTAATTATATTAATTTTCCTGTAAGGAAACCTATATTCCAAGGTCCCATTGCAAGTTCCATATTCAATTGAACACTGGAGATCAAAGCACTAATATGATAAATTTTTCATGTGATTGAACTAAAATTTTATAAAAATCAATGAGTTAACATCATCAAAATATGAAAAATAGTAGAACAATCGATCCTGTTAGTCCAAGCCTGAACCTCTGACCGAGGAAACTATCTTTTAAAAACAATGATCTAACTCAGAAAAATCAACTGGATATCTTTTCAAAACTTGGTTTTAGAAAAATAACTTATAGAATAATATACCAAAGTAATTAGTCATAATCATGAAATTCAAAATTAAGCCTTTGAACATATCAAGTGACACATGAATTATTTTATGATTTAAAGGTTTGAAAGAGAGGGGAGCTTGCTTTCTTGTGGGCTCATTTTATGCCTCTTATTAATTTTTTGGTGTACTTTGCACATCTTTTAATTTTTGATATACTTTATGTAACTTTCATTTTTTTAGGTCATCGTGCATCTTTTCAGTTTTTCTTATTTTTGGGCTCATTTTAAGCCTCTTGTCATTTTTGCAAGCCATATCCCTTTTGAGTGATCAATCTAAAAATAAGGGATTCCAATTAAAATCAAAACCACAACAACAACAAAAAAATTCAAAACAAACATAAACAAAACTACTAAACACACACAATACACATATCACAAATAATTTACACAACAAATAATCATAACAAACATCAAACACAGAATGCATAATATACATATCCCAAAAAAATCACACAACAAATAACCATAGCAAACATCAAACAACATTAAAGAAACAATACATCAAATAATAACTAATGACTTCCCCTTTTGACAATAACACAAAGAGAAGTACTTCTTGAAAAGATATGTGTCTATGGAAAAAAAAAAGTTGACGAAGAAGAATATTTTAAAGTTATTGCAAATACAACATTAACTTCTTAATGCTAAAAAGAAAAACTCAAATTTTAAATCAAAGAACAACTAAGATAAGAAAACTTAATCAAGTTCACTGTCCGTTCTTAGACAAATTGAATAAAAATAATTATTACAAAAATGATGAAATAAAGATTAGTTATTTTCTATTTCAATAGTGAAGATTATTACTGATTATATGAATTTTTATGATTGATAGAAAGTTAAAGGAGAGAACAATATGACATTTTCTTTTTACAATATTGTGCATCTTTTTAATAGTTTGTGGCACACTTTGTGCATATTTTCAGTTTCGGAAAATTTTGTGCCTCTTTTCACTTTGCTGAACATTACACATCTTTTTAAACAGGTGCCAAATTTTGCGCTTGTTTTTAAGTTTGGCATGCTTTGTGCATCTTTTAGCAATTTTGGTCTTTCTAGTATCAATAAATCTTAACATAAATTCCAATAATTAACAAAAATAAATACATTAAAAATGAAATAAAATTCAAAAACTCATAGATTTAAAAATACTCGTAGATATATTTTACAACAATATTAGCTAAGTAATAATTATCTATAAGAACATGAAATTGATCTTCTAATCTACATCCAGTTATAATGTAATTTAAAATTTTTAGAGATTACATTTTGCAAGGAAATTAATTTGTAGAGAAAAGTAATTCAAAATTCTATTCTCGAGATCAACCACAAATGATTTGTCTCCAAAAATATAAACATTTCAAGAAGAGTAATTTCAATACACGTTAAAACATCATTCCATCATTCCTTTCATCATTTGAAACACATATAAACATTACATTATACTGGAAACTTAGGAATCATAACATGAACAAATAAAATCATTAAAAAAAACATCTCAAGAACAAGTACAAAAATCTCAACACCAAATACAACACAAAAGTAACAACTAAAATCAAGAGGAGCCTTAGTTTGGAGGTGGTTGAGGATTAAACATTATAAAGTATTTATTGATTGTAGCTACATTAGTGTTAACCGAGTCGAATTGCCGTCAGATCCACCCAATGTCTTCGTTGTACCTTGCATCCTACAGATTTATATGATTCTTAATTTTATCAAAACTTTCATCAAAATGATATTCCTGTTTATCAAAATGTTGGACAATTTCTTGATAGAAATTTTGATTAGGTGTAGGTACAGGTGCAGGTGTAAGTGCTAGAGCAGAGGCTCCTTCTTCTCGCTCCGAATCATTTCTCTCAGATCCTTAATCCTGGCCGAAAAGTGTATAAGAAGAGGCATCAAAAAAGTAATTGGGAAGTTAATTGGGAGGATCAAGATGGATCAGGTTGTACTTCTTCTTTAAAATATAGGCAACTAAGTCTCATAAGGCCACATTTTTCTTCCACCTATTATGAGGAAGTCCAATATAAGAAAGTTTGTATATGTAGTTCATGATTAGTTGGGCTTCATCAATAGGAGTTTCGATCATGATCAAGTATGTGATAGTAGACAAAAGAGGAGTCAGATTAATATGATCGCCAACTTTTGGAACAATAGAAGTTATCAACACATGTTGGATAATCTTAGCATTATGGTTAAGGGTGTACAACCAAGAAATATGGCTTACTTGTGCATCAAATCTAAGAGTTTTATTTATTTCTGACCAATTAAAATCACTCTAGAGGTCATGGTGTGTGCTCTAACCCCTTGAATCCTAAGGTGAAAGAAGTTGCCTAAATCTTCCTTGGTTATTTCAATATGTTGATTAAAGTCATAAGAGGTAATCCTAGTGTAAGCTTGGTTCACTTTCATGTTTGCAAGGAAAATCTGAAAAGTTTCTTGATGATAGCAAAGATCAAGGTGAGGATAAAAGAAAACTAGGTTGAGGCAAAAAGGTGCATAATATAAAAGTTCATTTCACTATAAATAAGGATATGAGAGGAAGTTATCTTGGTTGTAATGAAACGATCGAAGGCTTCCTTATTTTTCTTAAAAAGGAAGTTCTCATCTCTACCATAGAAAGAGGATGAGCCCTTGGAAGTACAAGAATATTTGCTACTACTGGCCATTTCTAAAGCTTGGACTCGAGATGGTTTGAGATCAAATAGGATTGTGAATAAAAAACCATCCATGACCTTTCAATTTAAAGAAAAGCAACCTATCATACAGTATAAAATTTTGATCATATGTAGAATTTTAAAATCATATGGGACAAAAAATATTTCATATATACAAATGAAACTGACCAAAATGAAATAACTTTTTGTAAAATGCCATTCTCAAGGAGTCATTTCGTATAAGCATTTTGACCATACGATCATACAAAAAAACACCTATTAATCTGGGAAGATCAGAATACTAAAGATTGTTTATGATGGTTAGATTCATTCACATGAGAAATTGATAACAGAATCATATAGACAAAATGGGATTTAGTACGTACGATTTGCAAAAAAACAACTAAATGTTTGGAAAACCATCCCCAATCATATAGAAAAAAAAAGAATGGTCATACGGATGATGATGACATCATACAATATGATATGCATTAAAAAACTCATTCTTGTATGCTCAACTTAGAAAAATACCATGTACACGATACATAATTTGTATAGTATGAAAAAATTTGTATAGTACAAAGAAAACAGTTAAAATAAGACATGATAAATAGAAAACCTTTTCAAAAACTGATCACTTAAGATCTATTGACATGTAACAATAAAAAATAAAACTAAAAACTCAATACTAATAAAACAAAAATAAACATAACTAACAAAACAAAATGAACCCTAATAAACAAAAAAAACTAGTAACTAACAAATAAAGAAAATAAATAAACACATCAATACATTACAAATTGCTTAGTTCTTGAATGTTGAATAAGATTCTTTGAAATGCATATGGCACTTGTATTATCATAAAAAATGGAATAGTACCAATTAAAAATCTTAAGTCAATCTGTTGTTATTTTAATAAAAGAACTTGTGCCACATAACTATCGAAGGCAATATATTCTTCTTTAGTAATAAAAAAGACTACTAAATTTTGTTTTCTGCTAGACCAAAAAATTAAATATTTTCCTATGAATTGATAAGTTCTAGAAGTACTTTTCTGATCGACCCTACATCCTGCAAAATTTTAATCAGAATATCTAATGATTTTAGAAGAAGATCTATTTTTAGGATACTAAATTCCTAATTTTTGTGTTCCCAAAATATATCTCAAAATTCTCTTGGTAACAGTCTTATGAGATTTCTTTGGAATAGCTTGAAATATAACTCACAAATAAATACTAAACATGATATATGTTCTACTAGCAGTCAAGTGAAGCAACGATCCAATTATTCCTCTAAATTTTTTTTGTTCAATAGATTTTCTAATAGAGTCCTTATCTAGCTTGACAGAGATTTATTCATGAACTCTTTAGTTTAGCATTATCTATTTCATATTTCTTGATGATGTCCTTAATATAATTTGCTGGCCAAGAAATGTCCCTTCCTCATTTTCTTTATGTTAAAACCAAGAAATTAACTCAAGTCTCCCATATAACCCATTTCAAATTCACTACACATGGTTTTTGAAAAATCATCATAAAGACTATTATTGGTGGATACAAGTAAGATATCATCAATATATATTTAAATAATGAGTATGTCTGTTCCTATCATTTTCAAGAAAAGAGTGGTTTCAACACTTCCTTTAATAAATGATATTTCTAATAGAAAAGTGCTTAACCTCTTAGACCAAGCCCTAGTTATCTATTTTAGTTCATACAATGCCTTTTTTCATTTTAAACACATGATTTAGGAATATTGAATTTTCAAAACCTTGAGGTTGCTCAACATTAACTTATGTTATGAACTTGGATTTAGGAATTATAATTTAAATGATAGCAAACATTTCTGATACTTTTATTTTTCTATGATTGCCTTGCCTACTAACATTTCAGGTCCATAAGATCAAATTATAAATCAAGCAGCTCAAGATTGGATAGATTAGGACTGAATCAATTTATAAATGTACGTCAATGGTAATTTCTTTTTCTTGAGTAATGTAACAAAGCGGGTCCTGATGCTAAGTAACATTGCACTCACACACACATTTAGGGAAAATTTTTGGTTATTTTTAGAGTTATCTTTTTTTTATCATATCAATTAAAAATAGAAACTCTAATTAGGGCTTCCTAGTTAAGGTAGCGAAAATTAAGCAAATCATCATTGATGATATTAGCATAGTTTAGGACGATAGGCTCAAATCAGAAAATATTAGCAACAAACTCTTTTAGGCATATTTTATTTTTAGACATAGTCAAGGATATCAGCTCGGATGATGCATTACAATTATGCCTAAATTACTCATATAATTAAGAAAATTCATTAGGGTTTAATTGCTCGATCATATCATCTTGGATGATAACAAGATCTTCTAGGATGATCAGTTTAACAAATCTTAGTTTCTTCCTGGAGGAGCAGAGTGATATTCTTGATGATACTTGTTGTTTTGAACTAATCGTATAGGATGATCCATAAATCATCCTAGACGATCAGTTATTCTTTCGTCATCCAAACATGTAATAAATATGATGTTTTGAAAGATATTTAACATTTTGAACTAATCGGCTAAGATGATCATGAAATCATCCAAGACGATCAGTTATTTTTCCATCATCCAAGCGAGATAAAGTCTGGCCGAATAGAGTGATTTTTTGGATGATATTTGATTTCTTAAACTAATCGTACATGATGTTGTCATATCATCCTAGATGATTAGAATAAAGAAACCTTCTAATCATCCAAACTCTCCCATATCATCCTAACTGATTAAACTGAATTTTTACTGATTGTACAGGATGATCCTTCGAACGTCCTGGATAATATTTGTCAATTTATTGCAATTTAGGGAAAAATTGAAGCTCTTATTTATAAGACCTCTTATTTACAAAAGAGAGAATCATTTGCTACTGTCCTGACCTGAGAGATCCAAGAGGAGAGGGAGATCAAGGGAGATAGAGAGAGGATCTTGTGAGGGGGAGTTTGTAAGGGTTTCGCAAAGGTTGCTCCAAGAAAGTATCCAAGTCATCTTCTTCAATCAGCATCCCTGGTTCCTTGGAGGTTCGAGAGAGGTATACTTCAATAATTGATTGAGGTTCTTTGCCTACTTCAGGAAGAAGCAAAAGCTGTCAGGTTTTCTGCCTTCTTTAGGAGGAAGTGAAAGGAGTTAGGTTCTATGCCTCATTGGGGTTGGTGGAAAGGAGTTTCTGTAGGGGCTTCTTTACCATGCTGTGAGAGAAAAATGAAAGAATCTGTGTTTAGTGCAATACCCAGAGGAGAGGCTCCTGGTTGTGAATGTATGTCAAGTTGGCCGAACCACTATAAAATTTGGTGTGTTCTTTCTTATTGCATTTTTTGTATTTAATTTCTGCACTTTTATTTTGTGGTGATTGTTGGTTGTGATTGTGATTTTTGATTGAGAATTTTTACAATGCCAATTCACCCCCCCCCCCCCTCTTAGTTATCCTCGGACTAGTTCATAAGGGCTTAACAACCCTAATTAACTTTCAAGTAGAATCAAAGCAGGATTCATGATATTTAGTAATTAATTTTTTTTTAATTTTGATCCATGGCTAACTTCAGTAATCATAATACTACGAAAGGGTACTCTATTTTCTAACCAATTCAATTTGATAACATTCCATTTAATTTTTAGAAAACTAACATATCTATGTTTTTACAATCAATTGATTATTGCTTTTGAATGCTTGTTAAAGATGGATATTCACAACCAACTTGTGAAATCAAAGATATAAAAATTGAACTTCCTTTTATTGAATAGTCATTAAATGATAGGGATTTAGCACAACACAATACAAAATATTTAAACTATTTTTTTTAATGCTTTGAAATTGGAAGATTACATGCATGTCTCAACTTGTTCCACTAGTAAATAAATCTGAGATAGATTTTGTATTAATTATGATGAACAAATGAAGTTAAGCAATCTAGGTTGAATATCTTACTGCATAACTACGAACTCTTTCACATGAAATCTAGTGAATCGATTTCTGAAATGTATACTAGGTTTACTCAAATAGTTACCTTATTACATGGCTTAGGAAGAGAGCTCACAAACTATGAAAAAGTTAATAAAATTTTGAGATGTTTGCCTTATTCCTTTGATGCTAAAATTATTGCAATAATTGAATCTAAAGATTTGAAAATTTATTATGTTGATAACTTACTTGGATCAGTCATTGCTTATGATTATGGAGTGAAACAAAGACAACTAGATACAGGTGAGAAAAAGAAGGAGAAAATTATGGCGTTGAAGGCAAATGATATGGAGACTGATTCTTCCGAGTCTGAAAGCGATGATGTTGTCTTAATCACTAGGTAATTCAAAAGCTTTCTAAGGAATAAACAAAAGAACCATAAAAAAGGAACAAAGGTAAGGGTAGCTAAAATTTTAAAAGTTCTTCTAATATGATTTGCTTTAAATATAGGAAGCCAGGAAATGCAAGAGTTGATTGTTCTACACTTAAAGCTCACCCAAGCAAGGAGATGGGTGAGGAGAAACCCAAGTTTAGGAAGGACAAGAAGAAGTTCCAAAAGGCATTCTGGGTGGATTCTACATCTAACTCCTCTAAGATTGAAGTTGAACAGGAGACAAAAAACTTATGCTTGATGGCAGATGATCATCTTGGTTAGTCTGACTAAGAAGAGATATGTGAACTAACTTATAATCAATTACTTGAAGTTTCTAAATAAATTCATACATCATATAGGAAACATAAGAAATTACATGCTAGCTTGAATTTGAAACTTTTAAATTTGCAAAATGAGCAAAATGTTTTGTTTAAAGATCACTCTGAACTTGATAGCAATCACATGTCATTACTTGATAAGTTTGTTGTATTAAATAAGAAACATATTGAATTATGTGATGCACATGAATCCTTGAAGTCATCTCATGTTGAGCTAGAAAAAGAATTTAAGAAATTAGAGTAACTTGAATGGAAAATAGATAATAATGAACATCGGTTAAAAAGTGGAAGTGGCAATTTATGAATATTAAAATAAAACATTGAAAGAAAAACTCAAACAATTTGAAAACTATAAAACATCATTTCATACATCACATAACTTTAAGAAGAAGCATCACCACTCAAGTAGATTAGAAAATCCTTTTCCTGGTGTTAGATGTTTTACATGTGGCATGCTAGGACACATTTTACACACTTACATTGTTCACCATAGTACACATTGGGTATGGAGACCCAAAGTGTATGGTTCACAGCATAACACACAAGCATTGCATTCTTCTTTCCATAAGAAGGGACTCAAACTTGTTTGGGTTCATAAATCTGACGTTTGATGATTTTGTAGGTGTGCTCTCACCAAAGACCTTGTGAGAGAATGTGGAACATGGATAGTGGATGCTCATAACACATAACTAGAAATACCAAACAATACATTTTGCTTGAGGCCAGGGCTATAGGCTAGGTCACTCTTGGAGACAACACCATAAGGAAAGTGGTGGGCATAGATATAATCAGAAACTCCAAGAATCTTTTGATTGAAAATATTTTACTTGTATATAGACCGAAAAAAAAACTTGTTAAGCATCAATCAGTTATACAATAAGGGTTTCATCATAAATTTTTTTGGCAAATACATATATTTTTAGCTTGAATAATAACATTATTTTGCAGGAAAAGCGGATCAACAATGTTCACATGCTTGATTTAAATAACATTGAATATGCTGTTTCATTTTGCTTAAACTATCGCTGATGAGTTGTGCTTGTGGCACAGGAAGTTATGTCATGCCAGTATGAGAACTCTTAGGAGAGTGACCCAAAAGGATTAAGATAGAGGTGTCCCCAAGCTTAAGTTCACCAAAGACCAATTGTGTGATGCTTCTAAACTTGAGAAGCAAGTCCAATCCTCTTTCCATTGCATTAAAGACATTTACTCCACTAGACCTTTAGAAGTCATTCACACTGATTTGTTTGGACCCATTAACACTACCATCTTAGGGGGAAAAGTCCATGGATTTATGATTATTAATGACTACTCGAGGTTCACTTGGATTAAATTTCTGTCAAATAAAAGTGAAATTTTTTATGAGTTTAGATCCTTTTCCACTTGGATTCAGAAAAAACTAGGTTATGTGATCTTGACCATTCATAGTGACCATGGTGGAGAATTTTAAAATGAGAGATTAGGAGACTTTTAGGAGGATAAAGGGATTAGTCACAACTTCTCAGCTTCTAGGACCCCTTAATAGAACGACGTATCTAAAATGAAGAATAAGACCTTAGTTGAGACTGCTAGAGCCATGCTTGCTTAGTATTCAATTCCAAAATATTTTTGGGTTGAAGCTGTTAACATAACTTGTTATGTGTTAAATAGGGTTAATGTTAGACCCAAACTAGATAAGACACCCTATAAGATCATTAATGGTTGGACACCAAACCTTTCCCACCTCAATGTCATTAGCTATAAGGTTTTTATTCTTAATAATGGGAAGTCAAACTTATGAAAATTTGACCCAAAATATGATGAAAGAGTGTTCTTAGGATATTCAAGTGTGGGAAAATCTTTTAGGGTGTTTAACAAGAGGACATTTGTAATGGAGGAGACTACTTATGTAGTGTTTGATGAACCAAATCCTAAGAAGTCTAGAGTTAATGATGAAGATGAAATTGAAGAGATTTCCTAAAGACTTGATAATTTGGAGAATATGATAGAGCCCCAAAATACTAAAGGAGTAGGTGAGATTGTCCAAGGAGTAGAAAATACAAATCTGGAAGAAATGGTAGAACCTAGACACATTTTGCCTAGAGATTTGAGAAATTCTTTAAGTCATTCTAAAGAACAATCTTAAGAGACCCTTTTGATGGTGTTAAAAATATGCATGGACTTAAGAAGGAAGTGAACCACTCTGCTTTTATCTCAATGACTGAACCCACTAAAATCAATCAAGCCCTATCTGATGAGTTTTTGATATAAGCCATGCAAGTGGAATTAAACCAATATGTTTGGAATAATGTTTGGGAGCTTGTAGAAAGATAAAAGGGACAAAGTGTAGTTGGAACCAAATGAGTCTTTAAGTATAAGATGAATGATTTTAGTGTGGTGGTTACGAATAATAAAAGATTGGAGGCTAAAAGATACAACCAAATTGAATGAATTGATTTTGAGAAGACATTTTCCCTTGTAGCTAGATTGGAAGTAATTAGAGTGCTACTAGTCTTTTTCTATTATAAGCAATTTTAGCTCTTCCAAATCGATGTCAAGAGTGCCTTTTTAAATGGGGTAATAAAAGAGGATGTGTTTGTAGAGCAACCCCAAAGTTTTTAGAGTTACCAATTTCCAAATCATGTATACAAATTAAAAAAGGCTTTATATGAATTAAAACAGGCACCTAGAGCTTGATATGAGAGGCTTAGAACATTCTTACAAGAGAGAGTTTGTTAAGGGGAGCGTATACACCACTCTTTTCCTAGGGAAAGTAGGAGATGAGTTAATCTTTATTTAGATCTATGTTGATGATATACATTTTTGATCTTCTGATAAAAAGCTATATGATAATTTTTCTAAAACAATGAGTAAGGAATTTGAGATAAGTATGATGGGATAGTTGTCTTACTTTTTGGGGTTTAGCATATGACAATTAGATTATGGGACCTTTCTAAATAAATCAAAGTACATAAATGCACTTAAAGAAATATGAAATGGATAAAGCTAAGCTAATAAATACTCTGATGACCTCCAATGTTAAGTTGGATAAGAACTCAAATGCATAATCTATTAATTAAAATAAATATAGAGGAATGATTGGATCACTAATTTACCTGACTGCTAGCCGACTTGATATAGTATTTAGTGTTTGTCTTTATGGTAGATTTCAAGCTAATCCTATGGAATCCCACCTGACTCCAGTTAAGAGAATCCTTAGATATATCTTTGGGACACAAAACTTAGGAATCTAGTATCCTAGGTATAGCACTTATTTTGAGATTTTTGGATATTTTGATTCTAATTTTGTGGGATGTATGGTGGATAGAAAGAGCATTTATGAGACTTGCCAATTCATAGGAGAATCTTTAGTCTCGTGGTGTATTAGAATACAAAATTCAATTGCACTTTCCACTACTGAAGCTGGTATATTGCCTTATGTGTTGAAACTTGTTCAATATGAATTAGGTTGTTAAACCTAAGCTTATGTCCCAGCGGCAACCAAGAGGGGGGGGGGGGGGGTGAATTGGTTATTAAAAATTAATCCCTCTTTTAAAAATTTAAACCAAGAATTAATTTTAGTGAATTTTATAGAAAGAAATTTTTCAACCACAAGTTAAAAAAGTAAAAATTAAAAGGCAGTAAAAAATAAAAGACATAAGATTTATAGTAGTTCGGTCAAACACGACCTACATCCACTCCCTAGAGGCACCCTCCGAGTATTGCACTAATACCACTAGTGACTCTCGTTTTGCACCCACAGCAAGGTGGGGAAGCCTTTACAAAACTCTCTTTCACCACTACCCAGTGCGGTAGAGAACCATCATCCTTTTACACTCTTCCCAGTGTAGGCAGAGAACCCTTCTTTCTTTCACACTCTCCATGTGTGGGTAGAGGACCTGTCGGCTATTCACACTCTCCAAGTGTAGGCAGAGAACCCTTCAACTATTCACACTCTCCAAGTGTAGGCAGAGAACCCTTCGGTTGTTCACACTCTCCAAATGTCAATAGAGAACTGGATATCCTTGACAGATCTTCTAATAAGAAATCTAGAAGAAAGAGAGAAAAGAGTGAAGTAATCAAAAATCACAAGTAGAGACTCTTACCTTTGAGTACCAAGTGAAACCTTCACTCTCTAGAAGTAAGAATCTTCTCTCTCACACACACTCTCTTGTTGACTCTCCTTTTAGTAGGCACGAAGATCAGTAGGAAAAAAGATTAAGAGGTAATTCTAATTGGACTTTAAATAGGAAAGACATAAAAAATCGTCCAAAAATTGATGATATTCAAGTCTGTACATAGTGGATCGTCGCGTACGATCGTGGATCATCCTGGACGAACTTATTTAAGTCAGTTGCATATGAACTCAATGTATATTGGTACGAACTGACTTTATACCCGATTATTGTTACGTACGAAATAAGTTCGTCCGGTATGAATAGTTATACCAAAAGTAGGTTTGACAAACTGCATGAAGTTATATAAATTGGAAGAAATAAAACATTTTCACCCTGGGACGAATAAGAGTTCGTCTGGATGAAATTTTTACAGAGAGCATTTCGTCTTGGGCTGCATGGAAACTCGTTTGAACAAAAAATTTCCAGAGAGCATTTCATCCTAGAACAAATTGAAGTTCATAGGGATGAAATTTTTATAGAGAACATTTCATTTTAGCTGAATATAGGATTTCATCTGAATGAAAATTTTCCAGAGAGCATTTCGTCCTGGGATGAATTGAAGTTTGTCCGGATGAAATTTTAATAAAGAGAAATTCGTACTCACATGAACAGGATTTCGTCTAAATGAAAATTTTCCAAAGAGCTTTTTATCCTAGGACGAATAGAAAAATTCATCTGGACGATCAGGACTTAGAAACAATTTGTTACTTCCTGTTTGTTCCATTGCTCTTTGAGGGGATAACTAACTTGATCGTCCCGTACGAACATGGTTCGTCCCGTACGATCAGTATGAGTTTTAAAGATCTCTCCAAGTGTGTGTGTGCTAAGTTACTTAATTACAATCACTCCCTCTCAAACTCATACAATAAAAAGTACAAGCTTCAATTTTATAAATCATCTCATGCTGAATTTTGATTTTAAGTCTTCATTAGTCTGGAGTTCAATTATCCTGAAATGTTAGTCCACACAAGAGCAAAAATAATTTTTTTAAAAAGTATTAGGAAAAAACAAAACTTTAAAACAATAATATTTAGAATCATCAAAACTTTAAAAGTTGCAAGAATGTAAAACATGAAAATAACAACTCTCTCAACATTATGGAGTTGTGTGACCCAAGTTCTTTTGTTGAAGCAACAAATTCTAGATTTAGGATTACCTGTAGGAACAATTTCACTCATTTATGACAACACAAGTGCCATCTATATCTCTAACAATCTTATTCAACATTCAAGGACCAAACACATTGACATAAGACATCACATTATTAGAGATCATATGAATAAAGGAGACATTGTGTTACACCATGTGGCAATTGAGAATCAACCGGCTGACATCTTTACAAAACCACTGGCCTTCGACACATTCAGTATCTTAAGGACCATATTGGAGGTGATTGACATAAATGCATAAGCTAGATGATTACTAAATTCAAAATTTTATGTTTTTTTGATATTGGTTTATTGTTTTCTTTTCTTTCTTTTGTTTCTGACGTTTCTTTTGTCTTTAATTTTGATTGAATTTTTATTTTCCTTTTCATAATTTCATTTCTATTATTTTAGTGTTCTTTTTAACTCTTTTTTTTCTTTTGGTCCCCACTAAAATGATATTTTATGCATTATTTTTATTTTTCAAAATTTATAGTCAATATTTGATATTGCTAAATTAGTTAAATGGAGAAACACCATTGATTATTTTCCTTCCTCTAACTTCTTTTAGCTGTGTAATTTTGTTTTCTAAATAGTAGTTTATCTAAAATTAACAACTAGACTTTGCAATTGAGATTTTTTCTATCTTGCTACAATAGTCTATCTTATATATATAATGTTTAAAGTTATTAAATCACTTTCAAGTTTTTGTAATCTTATTGTTGCATTTATTATATAAATCTGATTCTACCTTGTGATTTACTTTTTATTATATAAGAGAGTGAGTTTTCTTCTATAATATCTTGAAGATATTATCACAATTGAGAATATTTAAAAGTTTGAAATGCTTTGTTTGTATCTTTAATGATACTGCGGCCCATGATGTTGTTCTATACGGTAGTCCCTGGTTTATCGGTGGCAGCATAATTGGGATGGATAAGTGGATGCCGCACTATACATCTAATTACATTAATGGCTTATCATCTTCAGTTTGGATTCAACTGCCTCATCTATCCCTTCTCTATTGGGACATGAAGAGCATCACTTTAATTTGTGCTATGGTGGGCACCCCACTTTGAATTGATGCCCGGACGGGAGCATGGGGGCTACAGGAATTTGCCTGTGTTTGTATCCGGGGAGACTTGGCAAAGAAGATCCAAATTGGGATTTGGGTGAATAGAATACATGGTAGATTTTTCCATAAATTGGACTGCATGGGGATGGCAATGTCCTTCTTTAATTGAGGTATGATTTGCTATAGGAAGGACCAATGTCTAGCTCGGGCAACCAAACCGATGGTGGGAGTTACTGAGAGCAAGGTTGTGCAGACCCTATCGAGTGATGGGAGGAAAGTATCAGTTCAATATGGGGAGAAGTTGAAGGCTTCCCACATTGGCACTAATATGTGGATTAAGACTTTGGAGATTGATGGTGCCTCATCCTCACGGGCTCATGAGGACTTGGACTATGTGGAATGATACTCGGGGGAACCTGAAGAACCTTAGCTAAGCGGGTCAATTGCAATCTAGTAGGAGCAGCACATGCTATCTTAGCATGGTGGATTGGTAACTAAGAACCATGGAGTAAATTTAGGATGAATGGTTATTCGGGTCTTGGAACTTGGTGCCACCCCAGGAAAATTGAAAGAATAAGAAACAAGGTAAACCTTTGAATGCTGAGCTAAATGCCAAGCACGTGCTTACCCAAATCGAACTAAACCTATCGGAGGTCAGTGAACCCCCCCAATGTCCGAGGGAAGGAAAAATTTGAACCATTGAGGAAGGATAAATAAATGGGCATTATTCAACTTCTTCTTTTTTTAGCTGGGGTTAAGAAATATATGCCACGATTCAGAGTTTCACAAGCCCACTTTAACAAGGATATGTCCCATCTTGGGCCAGACGAGTAGCTTTCTAGGAAACAGAGGAAGGAATTGAATGATAATAGAAATGGGGTTACCTCCCCCTATATTGAATAATGACTTCCCTCCTTTTCTAGAACTATATGAGGGCCTATAAGATTGCTACATGAAGCAACCTACGTCACCTTGTAGGTGACAATAAGGCTCTTCTTGTTGGATTAGCTGAGACAAAGACTAATGTCATTGTGAGAAAAGACATCGATAGATTGGTGGGAAAAGGTTGGGACTTCTTTCACTCCCCCTTGATTGGTCTGTCTGGGGTGAATCTTCCTTTGGAGAAGGGATGTGGTAAATGTGGAGGATTTTCATGCTTCGGCCTAGTGCCTGATTGGTCGGTTGGATTTTTCTGGTATGTTGCGGTGTATTGTTGTATTGGTTTATACTAATAATAACCCTCATATCTGATGTTAAATTTGTAATGAAGTCACTAATTCCCTTCCTCCCAGAGTTTTTATTTTTGTTGGAGGGGACTTTAATTAAGGCTTGGTGCGAGATGAAAGAAAGGTGGGAAGAAGTTCACTATCTCTATGGCTGCTCAGGAGATGGCAGACTTCATGGCCAATAATGACCTCCATGATTTAGGATTTGTTTGCCCCAAATTTAAATCGAGCAAGAACAAGGATGGAAAAATTAAGTCCTATCCTTCTGAAACTTTTGGGACCTTCCAACCCTCCTTGACATCGGTGGATTCAATTTGAAGAAATTTGGACTACCTACCCTTCTTAGAATATTATTTGGAAGTAGCCTGCCAAAATCCTTCAATGCAAATGTAATAAAACTATCTAAGAACTATTTTTCTAGAGAGAAAATTAGATAAAAGAGCTATGGGATCATAAAATTTAACTGGAGGGGCATTTGGCCGACTCCAAATGATGGAGTGCTTGGATTGGGGCCTCAACTTGGAGCAGAAAAAGGAGCATCATCGGGATGTTGTGGTACTAAATGCCACCTTAAATTGAATTACCACCTAGCGGCGGCAGCGTGCTAAGGTCTACTGGATAAATTAAGGGGATTACAACTCCCACTTCTTTCATGAGTTGGCATCCGGACGTCGGTGCTCCAACCAAATTTTGTAGGTTAAAGATTTGGTGGAGCCCCTTTTGATGACTCGAATCTTATCATTGAGGAATTCTAGAGGGTTTTTCATGCCAAAAGGAACATGAGGAGCATCTCTCTTACTAAGCAGCCTACTTTTTCCACTGAGGATAGAATCCTCCTACTTGCAGAAAGGCTTGAAGAAGATGTGTCAGAGCCATGATCCAACATGCAAATTTTAGCATGGGTAATAATTGGTCTCCGGGAATCGATGGTATCACTTCCTCCTTCCTGAATTTCTATTGGAGCTATACTAATTGAGATATTGTCAATGCCATTTGTGACTTTTTCTCTCTAAAGAAGTATGTTCATATTTGAAAGATATATTAGTCATTCTCCTCCCTAAGATGGAAAATGCTAATGTTCTTTCTAATTTCAGGTAGAATAAGCCTTTGTCAATATCTTCATATGGTGGTTGCTAAAGTGTTGGTCAACAGATTGAAACCCTCTCTTGCTAAAATTATTGGTGAAGAACATGGAGCATTTTTCCCAGGGAGATCCATCTCTAACCATGGGCTGCTTGCCTACGAGATCATTTATAAATTCTCAACCATGAAGGGGGGATTATGGAACTTAAAATTGACCTAAAATAAGACTACGACAGCATGGCTTGCGATACACTCCGCATGTTGATGAATTCTATGGGTCTTCCTACATAGCTTGCTGAGTGGGTGATCCAATGCATCACTTATCCACTGTTTACTCTTTTGATCAATGGCATCAGGTCAGACTATATTCAAGCCTATAGTGGACTGCAATAAGGGTGCCCCTTGTCCCCATACATATTTATTTTTTTCTTGTAATTTTTAATAAAGGCCTTCAAATAGAATGCTACACAGTTAGTTCATCATTTTTACAACTTAGAATGCATTTCTCATCTCTTGTATATGGATGACATCCTTGTTTTTTCCAAGGCATCTATGAAAAATTCCTTATTCATCAATGAACTTCTCAGTAGGTACTGCACCTGGACGGGCCAACAAATTAATGAGAAAAATGAAGGGGAAGAATTACAGGTTTGAGTAGTTTAGAAAGTTCAAGTTCCACCCGAGGTAGGCCTTTTTCTAATGGAGAACTCTCCACTAAGACATTCCGACCAATTGATGGCTAGTTAGGCAGTGACTGGCTAACATGGATCTCTGTCCGTGGGAGTTTGATGAACCAGAACCCTAGAGAATTTATTGATTTATTGCTGCAAATTAAGGCAATTCATGGCCATTATTGTTCAGTGGGGCTTTTCCCTCCCCACTGTGGAGTCGATGGACGACCTTCTTTTAATTTTAGATGATCTTGGTATTGTCAACCCCAGCTTGGGATGCCTCTACTTCTATGTCTTTCAAGATCTGTTAAAACATATGCACCACCTCCATTCTATTAATTTGGAGCTAGATTTATCCTTTCTTGGATACTTCAAGAAGGTTCTTTTCACAATATTCTACACCTGAGCAACACGGTGAAAGATTTTATTTTCACATTTTACTCTTTTTGTTGACTTTTTTTGGAGTTATATAGAAGATAGAAACATCCCCAATACTTTTGTTAATATTTTGAGGGAAGATAGGTGATAGAATTACTCTTACATAGTTGATCATTTGTACATGATCTTTTACTTTTTGATTAATGCAAATGCAATATTGGAGGAACCCAATAATTTTATGAGGTTTTTCATTTTCCCTTTTTTTATTCTCTTTCTAGAGTGCTTTTTAGAGTGAGAAGCTCTAAGGATGCCAAGGGGTGATCGCAGGTCACCTCCGCGCTCATGCGAGGGAGGTGGGGAAAGTGTGGCTTTTCATGGTGATATAGAGAGTGATGTTCAAGTGGAGGTACTAGCATTAGGAAGAAAGGCAGCAAGGTCTGGTCGCCAGATAAGAGTGGCTCGGCCCAGTCCAAGGGAAAGGCTCATGGTGGGTCAAGGATATCTGTTGTGATGGGAGACAGCTTGGGTGAGGAGAAGTTGCACTATCCCTACTTATAGGATAAAAATAAGGTGGCAGCAAAGCTGGAAGGGGCAGTTTCTAAGGGCGGCGGTGATAGAGCTGCTGCACCAGGTCCCCTCTTCCAGGGAGATTCTAATACAGCTATGACGGTGAAAATTTTGCACAACCAGATATATACGAATGACTCAGTTGATATGGACATCGAGAAGATTATGGTAAATGCTTACATGAATAGTGGTGGGCTACCCTTATGCACATGCCAGATAAAGGAGTGGGTTGGATGGCTTTATAAGATTTGGAGGTTATTATGTCATGCCCTGCTTAGTGTGCTCTTGGGGTGACCAATTTTGTAATGAATATAAAGGGGAACACTCTTGTTAGTGGTGCGGGTGGTGTCCCTACTATAGGTGTGAACAGATATGGGCTAGGTGCCGCAGGTGAGCAAGACAAGCAATAAGGCATGCAAGGTGTTTGAGAAAATGCCTCCTCTAACTGGGGAATGATAGCAGTAGGAAGAGTACTATTTTTAGCTTGGGTGGGAAGAGTATGCCCCCACCTTGGCAGTTTAATGCATTGAATAGACTGAAGCATATTCAAATCTTGCAAGTTGAGGACCTTGCTTCATTCTATAAGGATTGGTCACCGTTGATTTATGTTTGGATGTTGTGTGGGAAACTTGCAACGATTGGACTACGCTATTGTGGGAAGGATACTGTGCAAGTTATTGTCATTATTTGTTTTTAATTCCGAGGTTCAACGTCAGTGGGGGAGATTTTGGGAATTTCAGTTCATTACTATGGGGCAAAACTATTTTGTTTATATTTTTGCGACAATGGAGGCCTGAGATGCTATGCTATGTGGATGACCTTAGTTCTTTGAAGAGAATATTATGGGGCTTCATAGATGGAGGAACCAATTTTCACCAGATTTACTGATCGGCCTATCCACCTCCGTGTGGATCTGGTATCCTAATCTGCCCTTGAGATAATGGGACATAAAGAATATAGCTAGGATTGCTTCAATGATTGGACCTCCATTGTGGATAAATGCCAAAATTGGTGCACAGGACACCGGAGTTTGCATAGGTTTTTGTTCGATAAGCTCCAAATGGGGGTGTGGATCAACGATTTAGGTGGGAGATTTTATCAAAGGGTCAACTACGAGGGCCTTACTCTGTCTTGTTTTAACTATGGAAGTTTTTATCATAGGAGGGACCAATGCCCTGAATTGAATACTCTTACCATCCCTTCTCTGTCTGATGGGGTTGCTAAGCCTATTAAAAGTATGTTGGAGCCAGGGGATACATCATGAGCAAGCAATTCTTGGAAAAAAAAACTGCATATAGATCATCTTTCAAAAGATATTTTGTTGGGTAGATATTACAAATATGCTGGTCCCAGTGGTGGCAAAGGTGGTCAGATTCTACCTTAGGGCAATGGGAAGCAGCCAATGGAAAGCTCTAATGTGAGTCCTAAGAGAGGGCTGGATAATAATTGTAGGATTGTAGAGGGACAGGAAGATGATGTGTCCTTTGGACACTGAAATTTAATCTCACCCAGGAGAAGACGGTTAAATAAATAATAGCCCAAGGCCTTGGCTAGTTCAACCATCAAACTTTTTGTGTCCACCCCTTTGCAGGTCAAATTAGCTACTGTTAAAAAACCTCCTGTGATTAGGAAGAAGGAGAATTTCAAGCCCACATTTAAAGAGAAGAGGATGGGGATCACTCAACCCCTTTTATTCTCTACTAGGGTAAAATAACCTAAACCGAGAAGTAAGCCTTTGAAAGTTCACTTTGATAAGGAGCTATAATAGTTGGGCCGATCAAACAGCACCCAAGGAAGAGGAGAAGAGAGCTTGAGGAAAGCTGTGGAAATGGGGATGCCTCCCTTGTGTTGAATCATGACTCATATCCTATTTTGGAATTGCAGGGGTGCCTGTAAGAAAGCCACATGAAACTACCTAAGACACCTTGTTTTTGATAACGAAGAGCTAATCATTGGACTAACTGAAATAAAGATGGAGCTTTTTACTTCAGGGGGTGTGAATAAACTTAAAGGGTATGATTCGGACTTTCATTACCAATAGGGAAATGGAATAGTTGGAGGACTTAAGCTCTTATTGAGAAAAAATATAGTTAACTTTGATGTGCAAGTTTCCACTGACCAATGCTTGATTTGTTTGGTCGAGATTCCATAATTTCCTAGATGCCTTATTATGTTGGTTTATGCCAACAAAGATTTGACGTGCGTCGGGGCCTGTGGGACGCCATCACCAGGTCGACATCTTTTTTTATGCCCACTATTTTGGGAGGGAATTTCACTTGATGCCTAGCCTAGGAGGACAAAAATAGCTGGAAAATATTTGTATTCTTTAAGGATGCCCAAGATATTATAGACTTTATGACAACTAATGATCTCCATGACTTGTGGTTTGTGGGGCTGAAATTTACTTGGTGTAACAATAAGGATGGAAATAGTAAAATATGGGTGAGATCAGACCACTTTATGATGAATTCTGAAGCTCGTAATATGGCCCCTTTGGCTATGGTTATGCACTTGGTTTGCCTGAACTCAGATCACTATCTGATTCTTTTGAATTTGGGATGCAAGCCCAACACAACTTAACATAAGTGGATATAATTTGAGGACATTTGGACCACCTACCCTGCCACGTGAAAAATTGTTTAGAAGCAATTGAACAAGAAGGACTAAGAGAGACAAGTTGATGTTCTCCATAGAAATTATAATAGAACACTCAAGGCATTATTCTATTGGCGTAAGACCACCTTAAGTGCTGCAAGAATAGAGATTATTTATTGAGAATAGCCTGGCTGTGTTACAGCTGGCAGATTTTACGGACGATGAGCTGGATACCAAGTAATAATAAGAATTGTGGAGTGTTGCTATTGAGCTTAATAACACACTTGAATGGATCACTATATACTTGCAGCAAAGGGAAAAGTTTTGGTAGATAATTGAAGGGGATGTTAACTCCCATGTTTTTCAAGCTATTTTAACGAGTCACAGATGCACCAATAGGATCAACCAGGTCAAGACCCACTATGGAGCATTTCCAACAATCCAGACATCATCCAAGAGGAATTCTAACACCTTTTTAGCGCTAAGTGGTTGGAAAGAAACATCTATTTAGTTGGATGGTTGGATTTCAACTTAAAGGAATGTGTTCCTAGCCAACTTATTAACATATTATAGGGAGAAATTACAAACGAGGAGAATTGTAAAGTTGTGTTTATCATGGGAAACAATAAATTCACCAGCATTGATGGTATTTCATTATCTTTTCTAAAATTTTATTTGAATAATATTAAGGATAACGTGATTAATGTTGTGAGATATTTCTTTCTCTCTAATTCGATGATGATGAAATGGAAGGACACCCTGATGGTCCTTCTCCAAAATATAGTCAATTCTAATACACTTGCTAAATTTACTTTGATTAGCCTCTGCCAATCCTTCCATAAGGTGGTTGCCAAGGTGCTGGTGTATAGGCTGAAACTGGTGCTAGCTATTATTATTATAGAGGAACAAGGTGCCTTCAATCCTAAGAGGTTGATATCCAATCATTGACTATTGGCATAAGAGATTATTAGTAGGTTCCAGCATTCCACAAAGCAGGGGGAATGATGGCTTTGAAGGTGGACATTAAACAATCCCAAGATAGTATGGCCTGCGATATGTTGCACATGGTAATTAATTCCCTACTTCTTTCACTAAGTTGGTCATCAAATGTGTCACTAACCCCCAGTTTACCCATCTTATCAACGGAAGCTGGTCAGAGTGGAGTATGGCTTACTGTGGACTTCACCAGGGACGCCCCCTATCATCTTATCATTTCATTCTCAGTTATGAGCTTTTGATAAAAGCTTTCAAGTATTTTTGCAACCAATTGGGGATCCAGGTCACTACTAATTTGAAGCAATTATCCCACTTATTATATGTCGATGACATATTGGTCTTTGATAAGGAATCACAAGCTAATGCAGCCTATATCACTGACATCCTTCAAAAGTATTGTAATTGGATAGGAGGATAAAGGATTAATGGCAGCAATTCTACTGTCATGTTTAGCAAACTCTTTCTAGGCTGGAAAACGAGACATTTTGCCATATTTTTGGGCTATAGAAGCTCCATTGATCTTGAGTTTTTAGTTATCCCCCTTGCCATACACAAGCTTGGCACGTTAGATTTTAAGAAGATCATCAAGTATGCCACAGACTAAACTATTTTATGGGGGTAACGACAACTTTTGCACGTGAGTAGGGCTACATTAATTTGTTATTCTCTTTTCGCAATATCAACTTATTTGATGTTTCACACTACTTTCCTCACAGGTATTTTGCTGGAGATCAAGAGAATGGGGTGGAATTTCTTATGGCAAAAAGATATATTCCAATGAGAGATGCACTATACTGTGTGGAATGAACTTTGCAAGCCTGGGTGCTAGCCAAGCTAGGCTTTCATTCTAGTAGTGAGGGGAAGGAGACATTGCGTGCGAGGCTAGCTTGGGATCAGCTCATAAACTTGACTACCCTTCTTAATAGGAACTTAACTTCTAGTTATGGGAGATATCTGGTAAGAAAATTTGTCCTTTGGTGTGTCTAAAGCATGGAAAATTTTTATAGATAAGGTTAGTGCCCTCAGAGAATTTATCTGCTGGGTTATAGGGGACATAAAGCTTGCAGACTCCTTACAGAATGTATGGATTCTTAACAGGCCTCTTAGCCTATGTTTTACCTTTTTGAACATGGATATGAGTGAAAACACGAAGGTAGCTCAATTTCTTGATGGGGAATTATAGTGAGACATCCAAAAATAACATGTTTATTTTGGAAGTTATTTACTTTAGAGGATCATTGGCATTAAAACTTCCTACCCATCTAGGGATGACCAGCTTGACCTGATTAACTCCTAATATAGCCAAACTATCACTGCTATGGCTTACTAAGCCAAGATGTCCGGAGACAATTACCCCTACGGTTGGGTCAAGAGTTTCAAGCTTCACCCCATGGAAGCTTTCTTTTGGTTGCGCTTGTTGAGAGACGCTATCCCGACAAATGTTTGGCTTTTACATCATAATCTTACCGATGTAAATACCTACTCGTAGGGATGTAATGAAAGGGAAACTGTGCAACACAGTGTATTCCAATGTCAAAAGCTTTAGACAATCAGAAATATTATGGATCAGTGGGGTTTTGGGATATCCCAAGAAGTTATCACTTGAAGAGAAACATAATGAGCTCTTTCACCTTGCCATTAATAACCTGAGCTTGGGCCAACTATTTTGCTATGTGAACTACCAGCTTTGGAAAGCTTGGAAAGCAATGAAGCACGAAAGACCTTTTTATACTCCACATATTATTGTTGTTAATGCCCTCACTGCTTTGCCTCAACCCTTTATGATTCCAGTCCTAGAGCAATGGAACACTGTTCAGACCTCTGAGCTGCCTTCTTACAAACAGTGGTGCCCCCCTATAGGAAGGTTCAAGATCAATTTTGATTCCTCTCAATCGTCTACTTGTGCTGGGCTTGGAGCTGTTTTTACAAATCATAATGGCCAATTGGTATTGTCTATGGTGAGGCAAGTTAAGCACTGGGGCAAAACCAAGGATGAGTTTTTTATTTTTTTTTTTATCAAGGATGTTATAAAGCCTTAGATTTTTCATATGGATGGAATAAATAGTGAAGGGTATTGTATCAATGTTATGAAATGGCACCAAGACTTGATGATCTTCATAATAATATGAGGACCATAGAAATAAATGTACTATCATATTAATGGTTAGCAACACAAAGTTACCACCAATCAATTGAAGCAGAGTCCACAACACATGTGCCAATACGGTCACAAGCACTTCCACATCAACCAACCTAATAGCACCACCCAATATTGAAGAGTAAGCCAACTCCGACAACAAGCAAACCAAAGAGTCAAGGTAATGATGTGGAGGACAAGCTCCACAAGGCATGTATAGTAGTTATGTTTGGGCGAGTTGAACATCCATGTAAGATGTAAAATATCAAGTAACATATGGAGCATATACTCTAATAATGCTAATGATGACATGCAACTTGGCATATCTATTTAATATTTTACATCCAATAACCGAAGGAACAAGCATAGGGTTTTCTTCATTTAATGATAACAGGATTCCTTCCAATATGCATCAAAATGCATTTTAGCCACATTTAGTATAAAAAAACAAATCAGACTGAGAAATAGTGATAATTAAAAGCATCAAAGGAAAGTGTTTCATCTCTCGCATGATGTTGATAGAAAGCTGAGAATTCACATCTTAATAACAAGCTTTTTTATGCTCATGCTACAAATAATAGCATAAATGCTAAGACTTAAAACTTTGGAGAGAAAATAATTCTTACATTGTGTACAAGTTCAGCTTGCCTCTAACAGACAGGCAGCACTAATAACCCTAAAAATTTTTTGGTAGTTCAAAAAGTCCCAAAAAGCTTACAATTTTTTTGGTAATAGAAAATGCATTTTTTCATGCACACATGAGTTCCTAGCATGCCATCCTAAATCCCAAACATTTTAAATTGAGTACATATAAAAAATTTTATAAGGAGACTTTGGCATGCTCTAGACCTAGGCAAATGGGTAGCTAGGGCCTCAGCACACTAGCAACCATGGCATGGGCATGTTGGCATGTAATGCCATGGCATGTTTGGAAGCAAGGCATAGGCACACTAGCAGCCAACGCACGGGCACACTGGCAGGTAATGCTTTGGCTTACTAGCAAGCAGAGATCATGTGCTACCTTGCGAGCAGTGCCTGGATAATTTGCAAGCATGGCCTAGACATGCAAATCTCTGGCACACTAGCCACCAAGGCCTTGTCAACCTGATAAGAATTGGCCTGGGCATAATGGCAAGCAGGGTAGAGGTACACTATCAATTGCACATAGGGCTGACAATAAGCTTACTTTGAGGCATAATTATGAGGTATAACTTGGCACATCTAATTATTCTTTAACAACTAACAATCAAAGAAACAAGAAAAATGTCATTGCATTTATCCATGGATACATTATATTGTGTGTGAAATAAGATGCATAAGCCATCTAATATGAAACAACATATTATTTTGAGAACTAGGCACAACCCATCAAAGGCAAGTGTTAATCTCTCACATGGTGTTGATAAGAAATGAATGTTTTAGATCAAAACAACAAGCCTTTATATTATCTAATTAAGAATTATAACAAAATAGCAATATCTTGCAAGTTTGCTTATTATATCTAAAGCTGGTGATCGAGTAAATATTACTCCACTTCTTTCTACTGTGACTTATCAAATCATGACTAGCCAACCTATAGATGAAGCCCAACTTCTCATTGACTACATTTATGGACTTTCTGAGATTGGCCATGTCTCCCATAAGAGAAAGAAAAACATTGCCTTAGGATATCTTGTGACTTAAATTTTGGACAATAAATATGATCTAGTTCATCCAGTTCAAGATTTCGAAGAACCTCTCTACTTTAACGATGGATCTTTTCAAGCAATCTTCAATAAAGATGAACCACGTGAACAACATGTTATAAGTGACTCAGAGGATGAACCTGCACCTGCACCTACTGGTGAACCAAATTATCAAGATTTGATTCACATATTTGATCGTCTAGAGACTCATTTTGATCAATGCTTTAATCAAATTGAAACTCATCTACAAATGCAGGATGCTCAGTACCATCAGGATATGACTTGGATGCGAGAGCAAATTGATGGTATAAACTCAAATATGACTATGATCAGCAGTTATTTTAATTTCCACAATCAGCAACCTCCTCCAGATCAGGGTCCTTCTGAGTGATATATGTAGTTCTTTATGCTTTTTAATGTGATGTGATGTGTTGTTAGTAGTTATGCTTTTATGTTATATTTTATGTTTTGTGTTTTGTGTGTTTTTAGAATGTGAATGTATTGATATCATTTCTATTAATTGTAATATTCTTCATCATGATATCAATATAAGTTATCATGTCTTGCTTTTAATCTTATTTTGAAATGTGTGTTAGCCTATATGAAAATCTCTAAATTTTTTGATCTTATAAGTGCAATACCTTGAACTGCAACAAAAAATTGAATTCATTAGAAAATCAAAACTTATAAATTTAAGTTGTGCTTATAACTTGATGTAATTAAGAATGTCATTCTCATGCTTGTTAGACTAATTTAAATTTTCATATTATTATTGCAATTTTAATATTTTCTTATTTAGTATTTATATTATCAATATAAATATTATTATACCTAAGAGAAATTTGAAATTTTTGATTATTGATTATGGAAATATCAATATAACTCTTGAAAATTATATAAATGTACAAAAATAAAAAAGAATGCACAATGGTTCTCAATTTGAAAAAGAGACACAAAATAAGCCCACAAGTAAAAAGATGCATAAAAATGTGCCATAACTATTGGAAAAGATGCACAAAGCGCCACATGTGGTAGTTATTTTTTTCCTTAATCTTTCAATCTTTTAATTCAAATTAATCTTCTGTATGATTTTATTTGGTATTGAAGATTTGAAGTATATAAATTTTATATTCATCCTTTTTACAATGATATTCTTTATCTCAAAGTCTAAATTGACTCATGTTTCTGATAATTCTTTTTATTATCGATGTTATATCTCTTCTTAAATCATTGATTCATTTTATTTCCTAAATGATTTTTTATTTTATTTGCAAAAATTATTTCAATCACTTTCAAGGATCTCTTATAAAAGGATTATCATATGACTTCTCACATTTTTGTTCTTTTTCTTCTTCTCTTTTTGTTGTTGTAAAAAAGGGAGAGAAAATATTGTTTATTCATATTTTTTATTCTGTATCATATTTTTGTTTCGTATCGTATCTGTTTGTATTTTTTAAATTTGTTTCGTATCATATCTATTTGTATTTTAAAAAAATAAATTAAAAAAGAGATAAAATTATCATGCAAAGCCTCCTTATTTTCACTTATTTATATATTCATGGGGAGTTTAGGAGATTCTTAGAATTTGAAAATTATACAAATAATAATTGTTTTGCCATCATCAAAAAGGGGGAGATTGTTAAGAGAGTTGCTATTTACATGTTTTACATTCTTGCAACTTATATAGTTTTGATGATTCCAAATATTATTGTTTTAAGTATTATATTCTCCAAACACTTTTTGGAAGAATTGTTTTTGCTCTTGTGTGGACTAACATTTTAGGAAAATCGAACTCCAGACTAAAGAAGACTTCAAATCAAATTCAGTATGAGATAGTTTGTAAATTGAAGTTTGTATTTTTCATTGTATTGACTGTGAGAGTGTATGAATGTAATTGAGTAGCTTAGCACACACACTTGGGAGATCTTTAAAAAATCATATTGATCGTACGGGACGAACCAAGTTCATACGGGATGATCAGGTCAGTTATCCCCTCAAAAGAGCATTGGAATGAACAGGAAGTAAGAATTTTTTTTCTAATTCCTGATCGTCTAGACGATATTCCATATTCATCCCTAGACGATGCTCTCTAGATTTTCACTTTGAACTATTCATCCAGATGAAATGTACCATTCATCCCTGTACGAAGCTCTCTAGACACTTGAGTTGCACTGATCATCCAGAAGATTCACCCCGTTCTTCCCAGGATGAAGTCCTATGGACACATGGGTTAAACTAATCATCGAGATGATTCATCTTGGTCGTCTCTAGATGAAGTTCTCTGGACACATGACTTGAATATTCATCCAGATGAATATTCATGTTCGTCCCAGGATGAAGTCCTCTATTCACTGCAGTTTCATCAGAACAAACCCTTGATATAACTGTTCGTCCTAGGACGAACATATTTTATACGGGACGATGATCAGGTATGAAGTCAAATCATACCAATATACATTGGGTACTTTTATAGTATTCTTACAAGACGATCTAATGATCGACTGTGTACAGACTTGAAAGTCAGTAGTTTTTGGATGGTTTTTTGTGTCTTTCCTATATAAAGTCCACTTAAAACTGTCTTGTTATCTTTTTGCATACTGATCTTCGTGTTAACTGAAGGGAGAGTGAAGGAGAGAGTGTTTAAAGAAGGAATCTTATTACTGGAGCGTAAAGGATTCACTTGGAACTCAAAGGTAAAAATCTCCAATAGTGATTTGTGATTACTTCACTCTTTTCTCTCATCTTTCTAAATTTCTTGTGAGAAGATAGTTCAAGGAGATCTGGTTCTCTGCCGACACTTGGAGAGTGTGAACAGTCGAAGGGTTCTCTGCCTACACTTAGAGAGTGTAAACAACCGAAGGGTTCTCTTCCTACACTTGGAGAGTGTGAAAGGACGAAGTGTTCTCTGCCCATGCTTGGAGAGTGTGAAAGGATGGACAGTTCTCTGCCAACACTTGGAGATATAAAAGGATGATGGTTCTCTGTCGCACCGGGTAATGGTGGAAGAGAGTTTTTATGAAGGATTCTTCACCTTGCTGTGGGGGCAAAAGGAGAGTCACTAGTGGTATTAGTGCAGTACTCGGAGGGTGCCTCCGGGGAGTCAATGTAGGTCGTGTTTGAACAAACCACTATAAATCTTGTGTCTTTTTATTTTCCACTGCTTTTATTTTTACTTTTTAATTTGTTTTTGAAAAATCTTTTCTATAAAAATTCACTAAAGTTATTATCGGTTCAATTTTAAAAAGAGGGATAAATTTTTTAATGACAAATTCACCCTCCCCCTCTTGGTTAGCCGCTGGGATATAAACTTAGGTTTAACAACCTAATTCATATTGAACAAGTTTTAACAAAACTTGCCCTCCTCCACCTACATGGATGACTTAGCATCCTAAAACATCAAGTTTTAGCTCATCTTTACACCAAACTTTCCCTTCTAAGAATCATTCACCAGAGGAAAATTTCCTATTGCTTAATCCCAGCCACCTTGCTCGATGGGAGATTCCTCTTACTCAACAAAGTCCCCACATGGGACTCTGCCCCACTGGGCTTCTCATCCTAGGAATGGTCATTGGAGTCATCACTTCCTTACTTACTTCTTGCCGATAGCTTTAACTTGGACTTGGCCCAAGTCACCTTGCTCGGGGACTTCTCCTAAGGCTTCTTACTGCCACCCGAGCAACCTAAAGAATGCCTCTGGTCAAAATCACCACCACGACTAGCAGGAAGGAGGCCTTCTCCCCTCCCCCCTGGCATGCCTAGACCTTCCCACTCAAAGAACACTCAGGTGAGAGAAATAAATGGTGAGAAATAAAAGTGCCTCACAAAGTTTTTGGGTTACTGAAAAGTTGCATGATGCATTTATTAAAAAGTTAACAAAGTTAAAAAAAGAAGTACAACAATAGTATGGAACTAAAGTCTATGTCTTCCCAAACAAAAAAGATAAAAGTGGGAAGAATGGTATATTTGATTAAATCAATCCTTACATATAAAATCCAAAAGAGAGAATCTAGAAAAGTGAAAGAGAACTGAAACCCCGTTGGTTTGCATAGAGGGGTCTCCCAATCACTTGTCCTAGAAAACCAACAAGATAATGAAAGAACTACTCTAGAGGGGGGATACCAATTAAGGGGTTGAAACATCCTGTAGGCTGAGCAGTATTCCATTGCTCTAGTAGAAGGATGATTAAAATGTGGTAGTTAGGGCAAGTAACAAGGAAAGACGTCATTTCTCACCAAAGGGGACAAACTCCCTACTAATGTCATCATGAAGATTCTTCTTTCTCTTCCTGGGCAAGTTCGTGATCGTACCCAACTATAGCAATTATTTCTTTATATAAGCCCTGGAGGCTCTATTCTTCCTCTTGGATAGATTGACTATGTTTGTGGAGGAATCATCCAATTATTGTGTCTTCTCAGTGGTGAAAGTTATCTATAGTTTATTCTCGTGTTAGTGAGCCTTGCTAGAGAGCTTCTCCTATAGAAGAGTGACTTGAGGCTTCAGTTTAGAATTACAATTTCTTTTTTTATTTGCATGACAAGATTCCAAGCTCCGAGATCATCTTCCTTTGCCCTGTCAATGTGGGGCTGCTGGTCTGTGTGGTTATCTAGAGTGGAGGCATCATCCATGGGAGGGGAAGGGGGATCCAAGCGGTCCCCATCAATGTGCTAGGTGGATGGCTACTTGCAGGGATATGGAGAGGCTTTAGGAAGTGAGGCCAAGGGGTTAGTGGCCAATTCAAAGAAGCTTTGGTATGTATAGCATATGAAACCACAAGAGAAATAGAAATTGGAGAGTCCTTCGTGCTAAATTTGTCTGAAGAATCAATCGTGCAGGTTGTTGATCCAAATTCTAGGTAGAAGCCTTTTAGAGAGGTTTATTCTCACACAAATTCAAGCAAAGGAAGATCACCACCATGAGTTGGTGTGAGCATCCATCTAGAGAGGGTCTCCTATCATGTTGGCGAAGCAGGTGAGATTAGAGCTGTCCTAGTAAAGCAAAGTTAGTTGTGGTAAATGAATCCCAATTGGTGAGTGTTGGCTGTGAAGAGAATTTGATGGGGAGTTGGGAGTCCATCTATCCATCCTAATAATGTTGCTGGTGATACATCAAGGTCCACTTACAAGGACAACATCATGTTCCTCAATACTTTTGAATAAGCAAATGAAGGTGTTTGTGGCGGATATTATAATTTTAAATTCCCCAAAGTTGTACAAACATCTTTTGAGCTCCCTCAGCATAAGAGTGAATGGAATTCTTCTACCAATGAGCTGGGATCCACCTTTTCCAATTGGAAATGTTTTATTTAACAGCACAAAGCTAAGGTTCCATAGAGAGACCGTCCTTAGCCAGGAAGATCTCTTTGCTTAGCCTATTAATAGGGAGATGATGATGGTTATTTCAATTAAATGTTAAACTGAGCACACCTCTGCATGGTTGGGAGGGTGGGCTGATTGGGTGCATGGATTTTTTGTGAAGAGCCCATGACAGCCATTGGGGCATTAGCACAAGAACCTTTAGGGAAAAAGCTTGGATCAGTGATTGGAGAGCTTGAGGGACTTTGAGGGGGCTCACACCTATAACTATTACAGTCCACCCCATTCGATGCACCATAATCTATGGAATTCACCTCATAAAAGGACATGCACTTATCAACCAAATCCCTATATAAGATATTAGGGTGCTAGTTTTGAACCTATCTAGGAAATTTGAAGCTGCGAACTGAGCTTGTGTGAGTTAGGTCAGAGCATTTAGGAGATCCTAAAGAGGTGTCTGATATTTTTTCTATCAAATGACTATCTGATTCTTGCATTTTTCCAGATGGCTCAGCCATCCCGTGTAGGTTCGTTGGTTGGGCACCCTGTTATAGTTCATAAAAATCCCCATCTTCTGCATCCTCCATATATGTAGGAGAGTCAGAGTGCCCACCCAACTCCTCCATATCCTCTTCAGAGTTATTCGAATTGTCCCTAGAACTTCACTCACTAGATGATAGTAATGTAGGCCGAGGGATTTTGGATGGCTATTTGGTTAGAGCAATGCCACTCTTGAAGAGGTCCCTACCATTTTCCTTTAGTGGGGAATGACCGATCCTAGGTGAATTGGGAAACTTCATGAGCTGCTCTCCTTCAACCTTAACCAAAGGGTTGGATGGGCTCCCCGAACCAAGGATGGCTGAGACTGGAAGCACTACTGCTGCAATGGTTAACCAGCTTCCTCTTTGCTACACTAGACGATACCTTGGGTTTGAGTGACCACTGCACTCCATGATTCCCTAGTGACTACGGCCTGAGTCTTATTGGAATATTGGGGGTTCTTTGACATCTTGAGCACTTGAGTGGGCTTAGAAGCCGCACACCGCCAACTTGTCATAAATGTTGAGCACCTACCATCTGTTACATTGTTGGTTTTTGTTCCTTACGCCGCTTCTACCACCACAACCACCATTTGGAGGAGGTGACCTAGGGCTTCCACCTCTAGCCATCCCAAAGCTCCTCACTCTAAAACCACTCTAGTGAGAGAAATGGAATGGAACAAATAACCCCCCCCCCCCAAAAAAAAAAAAAACAAATGCTTTTGGGTTACTTGAAAGTTTCATGATGCATTCACTAAAATGGTAGAAAGGTATAAATTGAGTACAACAATAGTATGGAACTAAAGTCTATATATTGAAAGACAAAAAGATAAAAGGGGGAAGAATAGTACATTTGAGTAAATTAAACCATACATATAAGATCAAAAAATAGGAACCCAAAAAGGAATGAGAGAATTGAAACCCTTTTGGTTTTGCATAGAGGGTTCTCCCAAGAACTTGCCCTAAAAACAAATAAGATAATTAAAGAACTATTCTAGAGGGGACTGAGGGATACCAAGAAAGTGGTTAAAATAGCCCTAAGGCTGAGCATTATTCCATTATTTCAACAGAAGGATGATTAAGATATGGTAGTTAGAAAAAGTGACAAGAAAATATGTCAATACTCACCAAAGGGGACAAAGTACCCACCAATATTGTCATGAAGATTCTTCTTTCCCTTCTTGGGCAAGTTTGTGAGTAGTGGAGCAATGGAGGCTCTATGATGTCTCATAGATAAATTGATTGTGTTATTGGAGGGATTATCCTATTGTTGTATCTTCTCAGTGGCGAAAGTGACCTACAATTTATTTTCCTCTTAGTGAGCCATGCTAACGAGCTGCTCTTGTGGAGCAGTGATTGAAGGATTTTTTTTAGTCTTGTTGTTTCCTCTTCTTCTTCACAGGATAAGATTTCATGCTTCAAGATCATCTTCCTTAGCCCTGTCGAGATGGGGCTGTTGGACTATGTGGTTTTCCATAGTAGAGGTATCATCCTTGGGAGAGGGAGGCGGATCTCAGGGGCCCCCATAATTGTGTTGAGTGGCTAGCTTCTTGGGGGATTAAAAGAGGCTTTAGGAGGCAAGGCTAAGGGGTGAGTGGCCAACTTGGAGTAGCTTTAGGAAGTATGGACTATGAATCCACAGGAGAAATTGTGAGAGTCCCTCAAACTCAATTCCTTGGAAGAATATTCTGTGAAGTTCATTGATCTAAATTCCAGGTAGAATCCTCTTAGAGTGGTCTATTCTCACACAAATTTTAGCAAAGGAAGATTCCCTCCATAAGTTGGTGTAATCATCCATCTAGAGCAGGTCTCCTATCATATTGGTGAGGCGAGTGAGATTAGAGAAATACCAATATAACAAAGGTAGTTATGCAAAACAAATAAAAAATGGTATGTGGAGACCATGAAGAGAATTGGGGAGGAGTTGGGAGACCATTTATCCATCTTAATGATGTTGCTTGCGATAAACTAAGGTCCACTAGGAAGGTCAGCAACACGAGCCTAAATACATTCAAATAAGCAAATGAAGGAGTTGGGGGCCGGGGTTATAATTTCAAATTCCCCATAGTGGTACTAATGTGTTTTAAGCTCACTCAGCATAAGAGGGAATGTAATTATTCTACCAATGAGCTGGGTAATAAGAGCCATCTCCATTCGAGAAATGTTCTTCTTGACTGTACAAAGCTCAGGTTCTATGGAGAGACCATCCTTGGCCAAGAAGATCTCTTTGCTTGGTTAATTAATATGGACATGCTAAAGCTTGTTCCAAGAAAACATTCCATTGAGCACACCTCTACACAATTTGGGGGGGGGGGGGGGGGGGGGGGAGCTTGGCTTTATTTTGAAGAGCCCACGATAGCCATTGGTGCATTAGCACAAAAAACTTGAGGGAAAGTGCCTAGAATAGTGATTGGAGAGCTCGAGAGACCTTTAGGGGGCTTACACCTATAGTTATTGTAGACCACCGCATTTGATGCACCACAAGCTATACAATTCACCTCAGAAGCATCCATGTACTTATCAACCAAATACCCACATGAGTTTATAGGGAGCTAGTTTCAAAGATGTCTGGGTAATTCAAAGAAGTCAATGGAGCTTGTGCGAGCTGGGTCAGAGCATTTAGGAGATCCTATAGAGGCATCTGAGCTTTTGTCTACCAAATTACTATTCTATTCTTACATTTCATTGGATGACATAGCTATCTCGTATAGGTTCTTTGACTGGGTACCCTATTGAAGTTCATGCGAATGCCCATCTTTCACCTCCGCCATATCTATAGGAGAGGTAGCTAGAGTGTCCACCCAACTCCTCTATCTCCTCTTTAAAGTTGTTTGATTCATCCTTGGAGCTACACTCATTAGATGATGTACATGCTGGTTGAGTAATTTTGGATGGCTATTCGGGCAGAGCAATGCCACTCTTGAACAGCTCCCTACCAGTAGCCTTTAATGTGGAATGATCAATCCAAAGATAATAGGTATACCTAATGGGATGCTCTCTTTCAGTCTTAATCTGAGAGCTGGATGGGCTTCCAAACTAAGGATGGCAGGGCCTTGCAATCATGGCTACTACAATGGTTGATCGGCTTCCTCCTTGACTGACGGATAGCATCGGTTTGATTGACCACTACACTCCATGATTCCCAAGTAACTTCAGCCTAAGTCTTTAAGAATATTGGGAGCTATTCATTGGCTTGAGCGTTATAGTGGGCTTAAATCCTCCACCACCGACTTGGCGTTAGGGTCGAGCACCTGCTATATGTTGCCTTGTTGGTTCTCCTTCATTTCGCTTCCTCTATTACCACTACCACCATTTGGAGGAGGTAATGTAGGAAAATCCCTCTAGCCATCCTAAAGCTGCTCATTTTAAAACCACTTTAGTGAGAGAAATGGAATGGAACAAATGAACCCCCCCCCCCCCAAAAGTTTTTGGGTTCCTTGAAAGTTACATTTGTAATAATAAGAAGGAAAGAAAAGATACATATAAGAAATAAAACAACTATGTAAGGTTAATTCAATATATTTCATCACTCAATAAACTAACAAAAGTTGAGGTGACTATGCTATTGTTTTTGCCCATCCAACAAAAATCACCAAAAAGAAGAAACTGTGCACAAACATTTGCTACTTCATTGCTTTGATGGGGAATGTGATGAAACAAAACTTGCTTGAACATAATGAAAAAGGAAACATCTACATCATCGTTAAAATGGTGGAGGGGGTGGTCACGGATGGTAAGGATTTTCAACCAATTAATGGCACTAGAGAAATCCCCCTCCATAATCAGACCGTCCAACTCAAACATCCACGATTGTAGTAAATCTTTAATGAAAGTTATTGTGAATAGCTCCATGGTAGTAACATATGAATGCTCCACATGTTTGCCAACATCCAAAACCAACTGACCCTCTTGGTTCAAAAAATGGCTCCAAGCCTAGTATAATTGGAGGGTTGTAACGAGGAATAAAACTTGATCTTCAATCAATCTGTAGGGGGGACTATTGCTTGTGAAGAGTTAGCCCATTGGGCTGAGTAGGGCTCCATTTCTCTAGAACTGGCATTCGGCTGATGTGGAAGGATATAACAGCTTCAACATTTATAACTGGTGAGATGTAGGGCCTTCCAAATTAAATAGCATTTCTGACCCTCCATAATTTATGGATCTCATAACAAAAAAGTAATCCCAGGCTCGGGTTCTGCCTGGCCATCGCTGAGGATCATCATAAGCTCATGAAAATAATTATTCTAGTATTACCAACTATTTGTAGGTACGGTGTCCCAAGGGAGTATCCACCAAAAAATCTACTCTAAAGGGTTGAGTTTGAATTATTTGAGCCAAGCGTAGGGGTAGTTATTTGCAGGAAGAATGGTCTAATAGGCCATGGTCGTAATAGACATACTAAGAGGCGTGTGAAAAAGTTTAGGTTGATCTCCACATTTACCCCTCACAACAGGAATGGAAGCAATTCTAGAGGCCAAAGGACCTCTAAAGTAACTCTAAAGTTATGGTCATCCCAGAGGCCATCCTCCTTCAAAACTTCAGCTACCATTATGTTCTCTACTTGCTCCACATTAATAAAGGTAGGCCATCTGTCAAGGCTATGGTTCAAGATCCATATATCCTTTACAATATCGATCTATGCCCCATCCTCAATATGATTTTCCAAGTAACAGACGTCCCACGGCTTATAGCATCCTCCCAAATGTTACGTCCATATTTAATAACAAGGATTTGATACATAAGTGAGGAGGGGTCATTGAGAAATTCCTATGCAAACTTTGCCTGTAGCGGTCCCATCCACTAGCTGCCTGAATAGAACCTAAATCCACCTTGAGCAAGTGGTTGACACAAGTTCCTCTATGCCACATAATGTATTCCTCTATGTAGAGTATCCTTCTACAACCAAAATCTTTGGCCTAAGCATTTAATGGTAGAAAGAGCCCCCTTTGGACTAGGGTATGAGTCAGCAAGTACATAGGGATAGTTAGTAGGGTAGTTTGGATGAGGGTAACCCAACCAGAAAGAGATAATTACCACCTCCCCCAAAAATTGATCCTATCCATAGCCTTCATGATGTTCTTCTCAAAATCAAAGGCAACAACCCAACACATCCCCAGCGGGATGCCAAAATATTCCAGTTACGATACATTTTGGAAACCCAACAACTTTGCAATGTTTCTTTGTTTCCATCCAGGGAAGCATTTGTTGAATAGCACCATAGACATTTGGTAGTTAATTTTTTGTCTCGTCTAGCTGCAATACCAATCAAAGATATCCTTAATGAGATAATCATTGACCCATGAAACTTCAGCAAAGAATATGATATCATCGGTATAAAGAAGGTGGGTAATCCATGTTGACTATAACCGTAGCATACGACCGACTCCACGTCAGTGCACGACTCAACCGATCAAAATCACCGACTCACCTACGATCGGACACGACGCGTCACCCACCGACTTACTCACGACATAAATCCATCTCATTCGAACGGTTAGAAGAATACGCACACTCACACGCAAAAATCGTAAGGAAGAGAAAGGATTCGCGACTGACCTCTTGCGCCGACGCCGATCCCGCGAACTCTCTGGCCTAGCCGACTCCTTCCATCCTTCCGAACTCGCCTCCACCTGCCGACGCCGGACCACCCTGCCGCCGACTTCGCCGGACCCGCCGACGCCGACGCCGACCCTGCCTACCAGCGCTCGAGCTTCCCCCGTGCGTGACTCCGATCTCTGCCCTAGCTTGATCGGGACTTTGCACTCACCCGATACTTCTTTCCCTCTCTCTATTCTATTATATATATGTAATATATTATATTATAGTAAGTATATTAGATTATAATATAGATATTAGATTATAATATGTATTATTATTATTTGTATATAACAATAATAATATATATTATATTACATAATATTTATATTATAATAAATATATATTTTACTATAATATATTCTTATTATAAAAAAAAAGAGATGAAAGGAAATGAAATAATTTTTAACAGGTGTCGAAGACCCCGGCCGTCGTACCTTAGGTCCGACCGGGATGGTTTTAAAATTTGAAGACCCCGGCCGTCGCATCTTAGATCCGGCCGGGATGGTTCCAAATTGAAGACCTCACGCAGTCGATCTTAGATCCTGGTGGGATGATTTAAAATCGAAGCCCCTACGCCGTTGACCTTAGGTCCGGGTAGGAAGAAACTACGGCAGTGCCGTCCCGATTTCTCCCTCGGTGGGGAGGAGACGCCGGGAGGCTGCCGAAATTTTCAGTGAACAACAAAGGACTTGGACAAAGTGGAGAACATTCAAATGAACAATTTAATTTAATTAATTTGAAATTTCATAATCAAATTTAATTGAGCAGTTAACATGATCCTAATGAGTAAATCATTTAAATTTGATAATCCATTAAGTTAATTGACTTATTATATTTGGTTAATAATGCAACAAAATTTCATTATTAATAATATTACTTAAATGCACTATTGAACCTCTCTTAATGTTTCATCCGATTAACATGTTAATATTGCAATCAAATGACATTGGAAATGAGTACATTGCAGACTATTCACGAGTAATATCATCCAATAGCAATTAAATAAAATTAAGACTCTATGCAAGTTAAGATCGGACAATAAAATATTTGACAATTAATTGTCATTTGATGTCTTGCAACGAAGAACTTCTCTAGGTTCTCTTATGGAAATTCTTTGGAAACCCCTTGTTATGCGGGGATTGTCTTAAATATTCTTTATATAAATGTACATGCATCAAGACTTAGCATCCCTCAAAGTTTTGTGGTTCTCCAAATGGACCTAACCATTCATGCATGTGATGAAACCATAAGAGTTATATAATTGTGTTTAACAAGAAAATAAATCACAATTTGATGATTTGAAGAACATGTTGATTCTCATGAAATCTTGCACTTGGCAAATTAATAGGGAGAGGACTTCTAAATCATATTGATGATGATGGCTGCATCCTGGATAAAAATGAGCATTTTAAGAAGAATGAAATAAGCGAATATGTCGAAAGTGATTAAACTATTAGTAATCATGTTGATACAACAATGGACATCAAGAAGAGCGCTTTAGTCTCTAATGAATACTACAATTCACCTATAAGATGGAATAGGGAATTTGTAGTGCCCACAATAACTAACTTACAAGCAAAGACACGATTTCCTACGAGAAAGAATAGAGGAATTTATAACATGCATGATAACTCTTCTACGAGCATGATCAAGTAGTGGCAATTGAGCAAATACCCTCTACGAGTTATGCGAGATAATGCTTAGATTAGTTAAAACAAACTAAAAGCAATAATTGAAATCTAGAAAACCTCAACGCCACCGGATCCGCAACATGTGTGCAAGCGGACAGAAGGCGTTCGTAGGCCCCTTAAATAAAATCTCGGGCCATTTTCTAATGAAATTATTTGCATAAAATGGATCATATTTAAATATTTTAAAATGCCCCTTATGTATTAAATACGATCCCTTAAATCAAATACACCCTGCATGTGCTCCGATTAACATGTTAAAAGCATAAATACTAATAATCGAGAATGCTGCGCAGGGTCAAATACTACAACCCGCATGTGCTCCGATCGTCGCATATAAATCTCAAATCCAATGATTCGAGAATGCTACGCGGGTCTAATATTTAAGTTTCATCCTTCTCCTCAAAAGGACTGGAGTCGACATAACTTGAAGTACAAAATACCTCCCAAAATTCTTACAAAAATAAAAGTGGCCTCAATGTCACCCCGATGATGGCCGTGTTGATCGAAAATCTCAACCGGAGGGGTCAAATTTCAAATCTCAATTGCCAAATCTCAAATCAACCAAAAATCTAAATTCTTGAAATAAAATCTATCAACTGAAAACTTAAAACTAAAAATCATCCACCTCCCGCAATCGCTTGTCAGGGGTGATAAATTTGAAATTAACTTCAGCTCACAAAGAGCGAATGCATGTCGGGTGTATCACTTTGATTCATCCTCAAACAGTCTCTTGCCAACAGGGACGTGGCACGTGCCCTCTGATCGGGTGGTTTGCCGCAAAATGGCACCATTATATTACGATCATGGCCAAAGCCCGTATGTTCCCTAAAGGCGTCAAACCCTTGAGCGATGGATCATAGGGTATATCCAATAGGCATAAAGTCCTCTGTTAGCTAAGGTGGATTCATATATATCCCCTTAGACAAATATCAACCCAGGTCTACAAGGTATTCTTGGACGAAGCAACCCATGGCTGCCGACAAGATGCCTTCTGTCAGGTTGGGTCGACTACCTCCTCTGACTAAGTAGACCAGGGATCATGACAGCCCGGGACGACGGAACCATGGGATCTTGATCGGGCTCGTCTTCATTCCCCCACCACCAATTTTAAGTTTATGGTGATAAATTCCAAATTCAAAATTTCCAATTTCAAAATTCAAATCCAAATCCAAGATTTAAACCCTAAAATTATTGCTATTATACGATAGGTTTATAACCTATTCGACCTCTTTTACGACTAGCCTTAATCGAAAGTTCTCTCCTATTATTGGGAGGGGTAATTAACTATAGGGGCTTGCGCCTGTAGGAAACCAGAACTCAGATCAAAAAGTCCTCACCAAATGAGGGCGAAATCTCTGGGTAGTGTCTTATCTACAAACCCAATCTGCCTTCTGAAAATTCCCCCGGGATCACACATCCTAAAAAATGGAAATTTTTCAGAGCCCACAGATTTCTGGCGACTCCGCTGGGGATGGTTTCTCTTTCCATCTTTGGCTAGTTATATACAAAACATAATAGCAATAAAGTTATTAAAATTCTAATAAGTTCATTAAATTTAGGGGTTAAAAATGTGCAATTAAATATAATATCATGCATATATTTTATTCTATCTAGTCTCTGCACTTTGAAAGTGTTGGGTGATGTATCAACTTTCGAATACTAACCCTTTCCTTTCATTTGTGCAGAATGGAACTACAGAATACACCCTTCACCGTCCAACTGGGACGAGGTGCTAGCATTCAGCTAGCTAATGCCGTCATCAACACTGGAGACTCTGAAGCCACCATCCGATTTGGTAGCTTAGAGTTTTCTGCAGCTACTGCAAAGGCTGCTGCTGTACCTATTCAAGGCATGACTGTTCAAGGCCATCCTGCGAGGCCTAATTCTGCTGATACTAATGCACGACGTGTTTATTCCGTGCAACAACCAGGAGCTGGTAGAACTGTTACTGCAAAGGCAGTTCAACAAAATAGGACCTCGGTATTCGAAAGGCTATCACAGCCCAAGGCCTCAGCCACTGAGAGAGTTGTAGTTGGAGGAAGAATATCTGTGATACCTGCCAGGGGTATCACTCTGCCGACCAGGTTATCTGCACCTGGGAATTACGAGGCTGAAGCCTCCTCATCTGGAGGAAGGCTCACAAGGAGGCAGATAAGGAAGAAGAATGCTGAACTCCGAGCTCAGCAGCAACTAGTGCCAACTCATCCCTCCAACCTGCCAGCCCAAGAACCTGAAGCTACCATTCCAACTCGGAATGGGTTTGCAAATTTGAAATGGGTTAAAAGAAACAGCTCTACTGGGGAGCTAAAGCAATCTTTCTGGGATCAACGGTCTGAAGCCCCAATCCCTCCAAGGAAGAAAGAACCTGAGACTCTCTCAGCTCGGGTATATCGAATTCTAAAGACTGTGAAAGAGAAAGGTCTGAAGAAGAAAAGATATCAACAGCCCTTGATAATTGAAGCCAGAAGAACTCCGCCAAGGGAACGCCTATCCCTTGCGGCGGAGAGAAAAGAAAGAAACCATACCTCGCGTGGTGAGCATTGGGGCGTGACACCTGAACTTCGGGTTCAGGGATCCGTCGTCGAAAGGTCCCAGCGAAAAGGAAAAGAAATTTGGAGGCCAAAGCCTCACAGAGAAGATGGAAATGAAAAAAGAACTAATATGGGCGTGACATCTGGTGCAGCCTCCCAGAGATCCGCCTTTCATAAAAATCGTCAACAATGGGTACCTAAGGAAAAGGTGTCTATACTGACATTCGCAATAGTCGACACCTTGGAAAATCTTCCAAGGAATCCTATTACCAGCCAACTTCATCCTCTAAGAAGAAGGTCAACTTTGATCGTACTCCTCCAATCGAAGAAGTTCATGTACCACATGAAGAGCCAGAAATCTACTGGAAGCGTCGCTCTGAAATTCGAATACAAGAAAATGATAAAGAAGAAGATACCATGGAGGTTGAGATAGTCTACATGGTGGGACATGGTGATGAGCCACATCAAACACGTGGCTATAGACGACGCAATGAAGTAGTACCCACTTCTTCTAAAACAACCTCTCAAGAAGATCAAGCTCAAAACGAGCAATTAGAAGAAGAAGAAGTCCCTTCAGGTGATGAACCAAATGATGATCAGGAAGAAGAAGTGCTTGCTGAGACACTAGCACAAGCACAAAGACGTTTAAAGCTTCAAATGAAAGAGAAGGATAAGGAGATATCAGAGCTGAATAGCAAGATGACAGAAATGATGGCACAGATGACTGCGATGATGCAGTTAATGCAAAAGAACATCACTACTTCTCCTGCACTTGCTCAACCAATTGATCATCAGATAACAAACCAGCCAGTTCATCAGCAGATATCAAGTAGTATTCCTATACCCCAGGTGTATGGAATACGAGTCAGAAATGAAGAAGGAAATGAGGCTAATCAACATGTTCATCAAAATATTGCAAGTGCTTCTGAGCCGATGATGACTCTGCAACTAGAATCAATTATCAACGAAAAAATTAGAGATGTTATTGCCTCAGAGCATGTTGAGAAGTTTGTGAGCAAGGGTCGCCCATATCCGGCTGAATACGATCAGGTGCCCTACCCTAAAGGTTACTCAGTGCCTAAGTTCAACACTTTTAATGGGACCGGCAATCCAAAACAACACCTAGCCCAATTTAAAGCAACCTGTGGAAATACTGGGGGTGTTGATGCTCTACTATTCCGCCAATTCATTAGTAGTTTGAATGCGACTGCTTTTGAATGGTACACTGAGCTTCCTAATGATTCTGTCAAGACATTTGCAGAATTAGAAAATATGTTCGTGAAAAGGTTCGCTAGTGCCACCGAGAAGACTACTATCGCTGACCTTGCCTTAGAGAAACAAAAAAAGGGTGAGTCGGTGACAAAGTATATCACCCGCTGGCGCAACATAAGTATGAAATGCGAACAACAGTTGGAAGAGGAGCACGCCGTTCAACTACTAATGGGAAACATCGATGATAAGATGTTACCATTTTTATGCATGGCCTCCATCAGCACTTACCAAGAGCTACTAGACAGAGTAGCTAAATTTGAAAAGTTGAACTTGTCTAAGTCTGAATATCATTCAGATAGACCCCGAAAGAATAAAGGTGTGGATAATAGAAGAGATGAAATCTATTCCACATCATCTTTAAGAATTGAGAAAGAAAAACAATCTACTCCTAAAGATGGTAATGGGAAACAGTACACCAAACCCCAGCCAAAACTAATTTTGGGAGGAAATGATAGGTCTCAAACTTTCCGTAATGGAGGAGAACGTTCGAAGCCAAGAACTGGTGATCGAATCACATCCCTTAAAGAGAAAATGAATAGAGAATATTCTTTTAAAAAGAAGAGTGTGGCAAAGCTGTTCAAACAAGCGCTTAATGCTGGTCTTGAATTACCAGAGTGTAAAAGACCCGAAGAAGCTGATCAAAAAGATGATCCAAGTTATTGCCCGTATCACCGAGTTATCAGTCACCCTATTGAAGATTGTTACGTCTTCAAAGACTGGCTTGAAAGAAAGTACAAAAATGGTGAATTCACGCTATCGAATAGCATTTTAGTTCACCCAAAGGAGTCTGTGAAGGTGATTGTGTCTTCTTCTATACCCCAGGAGAAAGAGAAAATGATGCCAGAAAAAGATGAATGGCAGACCGTAATCTCCAAGAAGACAATAAAGATGATCAAGCAATTGGAAGGAGTCCCCAACATCAAATGGAAATCCTCTACAGAACCAGTGCTTGAATTAAAAGGAAATCCAAATTCAGGTGCATCCACTTCCAGGTCATTAACTCAGAGACGTCCTAATACGAAGCGGTTCTATATGACATCCTCCAAGAAGTCTAATAACTCAAATAAGCACATCAAGCAGAAGAATAAAAGATCAACACTTCAAAAGATCATCAATAATTTGGAGGATTATCATCAACCATTGAGACGGCCTATAACACTTGCGGATTTTATGTCCAAGCTTCAAATAGACCAATCAGAAGTGGAAGATGATGAACAAGAAAATGAAGATCAACTCCATGTAGAAACATGTCGAGTCATCTCAACGACATCAAATGTAGCCCAAAGAGATTTTGTAAAAGATCATGATAGGGGTCATATAGCAATATCTCCCACCAAAATGATTGATAGAATGATATCTGAGTCGTGTTTGATGGTGTTACATACAAATTATAACTCAGAAGAAGAACTGTGTTTTCCAAGTGAAGATGAGACAGATCAGCAAATAGCTTCACAAATGGAGCGTGTGAAGCTAAATGAAGACTCTGAACATTCAACAAAAACTTCATCAGATGATGTTGAATCAAATGAAGTGGCTCAAGTACAATTAAGAAGTGGTAAAGTGTTGCCACCATCACCACTAAAAAAGAGGTTATCAAGCAAAGATAAGGGAAAAGATATAGTCGTCAACGAAGAAATTATCCCTAAAGATCATAAGAATAAATTTGATACGAATAAAGGGATAAAGTATAATATCATTTCCCATTTGAGGAAGATCCCAGCACAACTCAGCATCTATGAAGCTCTTCTGATGTCAAAAGATCTTCGAGAAACTCTAATACAGGCTCTCAAAAATCCAGAGAGATATGAAGCATATTTTGCAGAAAGATGTTTGAGCGAAGTTCTTCATGCCAGAAATGAACCTGTTATTACATTCTCTGAAGAAGATCTCATGTTGGGGACTACAGAACATAATCGCCCATTATATGTCACGGCAGAAAGTGATGGCATCATAATAAGGCGAATTTTGATTGATCCTGGGTCTTCAATAAACCTCATGAGCTTGCGCACACTAAGGTCTTTATCCCTAGATATTCAACATCTAGGTTCAGATAAACTTATGGTGCATGGCTTTAACGAGAAAGGACAAAAAACTGTAGGTTCATTTGTTCTTCCATTAAAATTTGGAGAATTATACACAGAGGCCAAATTTCATATCATCGATGCAGACACTTCGTTCAAGGCACTCTTAGGTAGACCTTGGCTCCATGAGAATGGTCTTGTTCCATCAACTATGCACCAATGCATGAAATATCTGAAGGATGGGGAAGAGTTCCGAATTTCTGGAGATATACAACCCTTCGCAGTCCACGAAGTAAAAATTTATGATGATGCAAAATACTTCATTCCAAATAAAGTAAAGCCGATAAAATCTTCTGCAAGTAAAGCATCAAGCTCAAGAAGTACAAAACAACTCAAAGGAGTTGAAGAAAAGGATATGAGAAGAAAGTCACAAAATTTTCCAAAAGGGGCTAACACATTACCTAAATCAAATAAAATTGTACTCCACCTGGGAAGTGACACGGAGGAAGATGATGATATCTCTGAAATCCACAAACCTTTGACTAAAGAAAAGCCAAGGGAGAATACTTTTGTGGTTACACTGATCCCTCCACAACATTTTAGAGAAATCGTATCCCGTGAGGTTCATAGTTTTGAAGAGCTTAAAACATTTTATGTACCTCCCCTACGTGGAAGTAGTGGACCGGGAGGTTTATTCTACAAATTTGGAGAGTATCAAGAAGATAATATCAATGAGCTTGGGAATTTCGATGAAGATACAGAAATAATTCCTACAGAGATGCCTAGATATTGTCCCAAAAGAATTCAGCAAATGATACAAAAAGCTGGAGTTCATAATATGGTCACTCGACGACGAGCACGTTTCTTTCAAAGAATGTGGTGCAACGAATTATCAAAAATGGGTAATCGTGATACAAAAGGCTTGTGATTTATTGAAGCAGAACATACTAAGCGAGATGTATGTTATGCGATAAATGACAAAAATCCGATTGATGAAAATATGGATATAAGTGAAGAGAAAGATGTGGAAGCCAAACCTGCACCAGAGGAACTTGAAGATGGTGGACAGGCCGCTACCATGGATGAGCTTAAAGAAATAAACTTGGGAACTGATGAGGATCATCGCCCGACCTTCATTAGTGCTCTTCTCTCCAAGAATAAAGTTGAGAAGATGAAAGCATTACTCAGTGAATTCAAGGATTGCTTTGCTTGGACATACGATCAAATGCCAGGCTTATCCCCTGATATAGCTGTTCACAAATTAGCAATCAAATCAGGTGCAGTACCTGTTAAGCAAGCTCCAAGGCGAATGAGGTTGGAGATTGAAGAGCAAGTGATTGCAGAAACCAAGAAGCTCATCGAAGCAGGTTTCATTCGAGAAGAAAAATATGCTGATTGGATCGCCAACATTGTCCCGGTGAAAAAGAAGAATGGACAAATTCGCATATGCATCGATTTTCGAGATCTTAATAAGGCGTGTCCAAAAGACGACTTCCCACTTCCAATATCAGAACTGTTGGTTGACAATACATCCAATTATGATATATTCTCATTTATGGATGGGTCGTCGGGATATAACCAAATCAAAATGGCAGCTGAAGATGAAAAGCATACATCTTTCAGGACTCCTATCGGCATATTCTGCTACACAGTCATGCCCTTTGGCTTGAAGAATGCGGGAGCTACATACCAAAGAGCAATGACACATATATTTGATGATCTTATCCATCAGAAAGTTGAATGTTACGTGGATGATCTTGTTTTGAAAAGCATAGATCGAAAAGATCACCTCCAAGATTTGAGGATTGTGTTTGAAAGAATTAGAAAATTCAATCTCAAAATGAATCCACTCAAATGTGCTTTCGGAGTTTCTTCAGGAAAATTTCTTGGGTACGTTGTACGGCACCGAGGAATTGAGGTGGATCCTAACAAAGTCAAAGCAATCATAGAAATGCCGCCTCCGAAAAGTCTCCGTCAACTTCGTTCTTTACAAGGACAACTTGCATTTATACGACGGTTCATCTCAAATTTATCAGGCAGATGTCAACCATTTGCAAAGCTGATGAAGAAAGACATTCGTTTTAAATGGGATGATGACTGCCAAGAAGCTTTTGATAGTATCAAAAGATATCTTCTGAGCCCACCCATCCTTGCGGCACCAATTCTAGGGAAGCCTCTTATTTTATACACCGCAGCATTGGAAGAGTCCCTTGGAGCATTGCTAGCTCAGCACAATGAAGAAGGCAAAGAAAATGCACTCTACTATATCAGTCGAAGATTGATCGGGGCAGAAATTCGTTACTCCCCAATTGAGAAACACTGCCTGGCATTGATATTTGCTGTCCAAAAGCTCCGTCACTATATGCTGTCTCATAAAATTACACTGATATCAAAGATCGATCCGCTGAAGTTCTTGATGACAAGACCAGCATTGACAGGTCGCCTAGCTAGGTGGGCGGTGATACTTCTGCAGTTTGATATCACATATGTCCCCCAGAAAGCAGTGAAAGGGCAAGTATTAGTAGATTTTCTGGCCGCACATGCCATTTCTGCAGACTCGCCGCTCAATGACGATCTACCTGATGAACAAATTCTAGTTGTTCTAGAAAAAGAGAAATCACAAATGTGGGAAATGTATTTTGATGGTGCATCATCAATTAAACCTGCCCAACCTCCAAACCTCCCCAAAGCTCGAGCTGGTATCGGTCTTATTTTCATAGCACCGAACGGAGGAATAATGAGATTTTCATTTGGTTTAACTGAACCTAGAACAAATAATGAAGCAGAATATGAAGCTTTAATAGCGGGTCTTGAGATCGCTATTTCAATGGAAATTCAAAATCTCAAAGTTTTTGGTGATTCTCAACTCATTATAAATCAAGTAATGGGTATTTATAAAATTGGCAGAATCGGATTGATTCACTATCATAGGCGAGTCCTCGAGCTCATGAAGCAAATTACAAATGTTACATTAATCCAAGTATCTCGAGCTCATAACGGTAAAGCAGACTCTTTAGCAAAACTTGCTAAAGAAATGGCGAGCATGAATGACGAGCCGGTATTAATCAGTGTCAACACACGTCGAGTACTAGAGCCAGCAATTCTATGCTCCCCGCAGGTAGAGGGGTCAATAAATCCAAGTCAGCAGGACACAACTTCGGTTGTTCCTCAATCTCCCCAACAAATTGTTCCTGAAAATCAACAAGATAAACCTCAGATGTTTACAGGAAGAAAATTTGGTAGAGCATCTGAATCTTGGCTTGAATGCCTAGAAGTTGAAGAGCAAAATGACTGGAGACAGCCTTTTATCAACTATTTCAGAGAAAATAAACTCCCTGAAGATAAATCATTAGCTACACAGATCAAGAAGAGAGCATTGCGATATGCGTTTGTCAACAATACGCTATATCGAAGGTCATTTTAACAAATGTGGCTGCGTTGTTTAGGGAGGGATGAAGCTGATAAGGTTATTTCTGAAGTTCATGAAGGACTATGCGGTGCACATCAATCAGGTCCTAAAATGGCCATCAAAGTTAAAAGGATGGGTTATTACTGGCCATCAATGGTAAAGGATTGCACAAATCATGCAGATATATGTCACGAGTGTCAAATTCATGGCAATATCATACATCAACCTCCAAATCTTTTACATCCCACTATAGCGTCCTGGCCATTTGAATGCTGGGGGACAGATGTAATAGGGCCAATTGATCCACCATCATCTGCTGGGCATCGCTTCATATTAGCGGCAACAGACTATTTTTCTAAATGGGCTGAAGCAGTTCCATTCAAAGAAGTCACTGCTCATCATGTGATTAACTTCTTCACTCATAATGTTGTCTACAGATTTGGTGTTCCGCGCCGCATAATCTCAGACAACGGTCTAGCTTTCAAAAATACCAAGATTTATAAATTCATTGAGCAACATAAAATTGATTGGAGATATTCATCAATCTATAATCCAAGGGCAAATGGATTAGCAGAAGCCTTCAACAAAACGCTCGTAAAGCTGCTCAAGAAAATTCTTACAAAAAATAAAAGAGAATGGCATACTAAGTTGGCAGAAGCGTTATGGGCATATCGTACTACATACAAAACACCAACGAAAGCAACTCCTTATGCATTGGTGTTTGGAGCTGAAGCTGTGTTGCCACTCGAAGTTGAGTTGCCGTCACTTCGGGTAGCTGTTCAGTATGATCTCACAGAAGAACAAAATGCTCGCCTACGAATGGAAGAGCTTGATGCGTTGGATGAAGTCCGACTCCAGGCTCAACAAAATTTAGAGATTTATCGAGCAAGAATGGTGAAGTCTTTTGACCGTATGGTACGTCATCGAGCATTTCAAGAAGGAGAATTGGTCCTGGTGCTAAGAAGACCAATTATCCCACACCGAAGAATTGGTGGTAAATTTGAACCAAATTGGGAAGGCCCTTTTGTTATCGAAAAGGTGTACCAAGGAGGAGCATATAACCTTATTGATTTAGAAGGTCGACGACCTATGCCCCCGATTAATGGGAGATACTTGAAGAAGTATCATTCTTAAGAAAAACAAGCTGAAGATTATTCTCTTATAAAGAAAATATTTCTAAGATGTCTTAGAAATTCTCCCACAAGACAGGGGGCATTTTTAAGTTTAAAAAATGCCAAAATCTGATGACGGATGAAATTTCCTTTCAAGACAGGGGGCATTTTAAATATTTATTTGGGTTATCATCGAACCTCAAATAAATATTTAAAATCATTCATGAAGCTATCACAACATATATATGGGGCAGAAGCTGGTGCCTTCAAGCAAGCAAATATACGATCATCGCAAAAATTTAGCCAAAAATCTCGAAGTTCAGATTGAGAAGAAATTTTGATCTGCAACTTCAACAAATCAAATTCGACAAGTATAAACTGTCATAGTACAAGTCCAGTGCTCAAACAGATATAATATCAGTCTCAACAAGCCTATATGTGGCCGAACCAATGATAGCTTTACTTACTCAACAAGCCGTTATAAGAGGCCGTAGTAAGAAAGCGCCTGTTTTGTTAGCCCGATGACAAATACTATCAAGTTTGATATTTGTCCAATTTAGCAAATCAAAGCAGTTCAGATTCAAAAAAAAAAAAAATTCTCAACTAACAAATGGATTGAGGTAAAATTCAGAAAAATCTCAATCAACTCAAAGGCACCAAGCCACAATAAAAATTCCTATCAAATTTGGAAGCATTATCCTTCAATAAATCTATCAAGCACAAAGCTAAGATCGAAGGAGCTTCACTTCTTCAACATGTCCGAAAAAGCACGAAGCTTAGGACCGAAGAAGTTATCCCACAGTTCTTACAAAGCCATAGGCTGAACAAAGGGAAGATTTTCACCATCAAAGTCCGCCATGCAAAAAACGCTTTGGACAGATGACTATTTACCACCGACCTAATATCATTCTAAAGAATTTAGGTCGTCAATATAGATTCTTCATCAAGCCCATGAAAGCACAAAGCTAGGGCAGAAGAAATGTTAATTCCTGACAAATCGGGAAGATAAATCAGGGATATCTAAAAGACTCTCTATATGACATCTAAAATTTAGTTTTAGAGATCTATAGGGTCAACCAGTTTACAACAAACATGATCTGCTATAGAGCGCATATCATATTTGTTGGGGGGCATTTGTTGACTATAACCGTAGCATACGACCGACTCCACGTCAGTGCACGACTCAACCGACCAAAATCACCGACTCACCTACGATCGGACACGACGCTTCACCCATCGACTTACTCACGACATAAATCCATCTCATTCGAACGGTTAGAAGAATACGCACACTCACACGCGAAAATCGTAAGGAAGAGAAAGGATTCGCGACTGACCTCTTGCGCCGACGCCGATCCCGCGAACTCTCTGGCCTAGCCGACTCCTTCCATCCTTCCGAACTCGCCTCCACCTGCCGACGCCGGACCACCCTGCCGCCGACTTCGCCGGACCCGCCGACGCCGACCCTGCCTACCAGCGCTCGAGCTTCCCCCGTGCGTGACTCCGATCTCTGCCCTAGCTTGATCGGGACTTTGCACTCACCCGATACTTCTTTCCCTCTCTCTATTCTATTATATATATGTAATATATTATATTATAGTAAGTATATTAGATTATAATATAGATATTAGATTATAATATGTATTATTATTATTTGTATATAACAATAATAATATATATTATATTACATAATATTTATATTATAATAAATATATATTTTACTATAATATATTCTTATTATAAAAAAAAAGAGATGAAAGGAAATGAAATAATTTTTAACAGGTGTCGAAGACCCCGGCCGTCGTACCTTAGGTCCGACCGGGATGGTTTTAAAATTTGAAGACCCCGGCCGTCGCATCTTAGATCCGGCCGGGATGGTTCCAAATTGAAGACCTCACGCAGTCGATCTTAGATCCTGGTGGGATGATTTAAAATCGAAGCCCCTACGCCGTTGACCTTAGGTCCGGGTAGGAAGAAACTACGGCAGTGCTGTCCCGATTTCTCCCTCGGTGGGGAGGAGACGCCGGGAGGCTGCCGAAATTTTCAGTGAACAACAAAGGACTTGGACAAAGTGGAGAACATTCAAATGAACAATTTAATTTAATTAATTTGAAATTTCATAATCAAATTTAATTGAGCAGTTAACATGATCCTAATGAGTAAATCATTTAAATTTGATAATCCATTAAGTTAATTGACTTATTATATTTGGTTAATAATGCAACAAAATTTCATTATTAATAATATTACTTAAATGCACTATTGAACCTCTCTTAATGTTTCATCCGATTAACATGTTAATATTGCAATCAAATGACATTGGAAATGAGTACATTGCAGACTATTCACAAGTAATATCATCCAATAGCAATTAAATAAAATTAAGACTCTATGCAAGTTAAGATCGGACAATAAAATATTTGACAATTAATTGTCATTTGATGTCTTGCAACGAAGAACTTCTCTAGGTTCTCTTATGGAAATTCTTTGGAAACCCCTTGTTATGCGGGGATTGTCTTAAATATTCTTTATATAAATGTACATGCATCAAGACTTAGCATCCCTCAAAGTTTTGTGGTTCTCCAAATGGACCTAACCATTCATGCATGTGATGAAACCATAAGAGTTATATAATTGTGTTTAACAAGAAAATATATCACAATTTGATGATTTGAAGAACATGATGATTCTCATGAAATCTTGCACTTGGCAAATTAATAGGGAGAGGACTTCTAAATCATATTGATGATGATGGCTGCATCCTGGATAAAAATGAGCATTTTAAGAAGAATGAAATGAGCGAATATGTCGAAAGTGATTAAACTATTAGTAATCATGTTGATACAACAATGGACATCAAGAAGAGCGCTTTAGTCTCTAATGAATACTACAATTCACCTATAAGATGGAATAGGGAATTTGTAGTGCCCACAATAACTAACTTACAAGCAAAGACACGATTTCCTACGAGAAAGAATAGAGGAATTTATAACAAGCATGATAACTCTTCTACGAGCATGATCAAGTAGTGGCAATTGAGCAAATACCCTCTACGAGTTATGCGAGATAATGCTTAGATTAGTTAAAACAAACTAAAAGCAATAATTGAAATCTAGAAAACCTCAACGCCACCGGATCCGCAACATGTGTGCAAGCGGACAGAAGGCGTTCGTAGGCCCCTTAAATAAAATCTCGGGCCATTTTCTAATGAAATTATTTGCATAAAATGGATCATATTTAAATATTTTAAAATGCCCATTATGTATTAAATACGATCCCTTAAATCAAATACACCCTGCATGTGCTCCGGTTAACATGTTAAAAGCATAAATACTAATAATCGAGAATGCTGCGCAGGGTCAAATACTACAACCCGCATGTGCTCCGATCGTCGCATATAAATCTCAAATCCAATGATTCGAGAATGCTACGCGGGTCTAATATTTAAGTTTCATCCTCCTCCTCAAAAGGACTGGAGTCGACATAACTTGAAGTACAAAATACCTCCCAAAATTCTTACAAAAATAAAAGTGGCCTCAATGTCACCCCGATGATGGCCGTGTTGATCGAAAATCTCAACCGGAGGGATCAAATTTCAAATCTCAATTGCCAAATCTCAAATCAACCAAAAATCTAAATTCTTGAAATAAAATCTATCAACTGAAAACTTAAAACTAAAAATCATCCACCTCCCGCAATCGCTTGTCGGGGGTGATAAATTTGAAATTAACTTCAGCTCACAAAGAGCGAATGCATGTCGGGTGTATCACTTTGATTCATCCTCAAACAGTCTCTTGCCAACAGGGACGTGGCACGTGCCCTCTGATCGGGTGGTTTGCCGCAAAATGGCACCATTATATTACGATCACGGCCAAAGCCCGTATGTTCCCTAAAGGCGTCAAACCCTTGAGCGATGGATCATAGGGTATATCCAATAGGCATAAAGTCCTCTGTTAGCTAAGGTGGATTCATATATATCCCCTTAGACAAATATCAACCCAGGTCTACAAGGTATTTTTGAACGAAGCAACCCATGGCTGCCGACAAGATGCCTTCTGTCAGGTTGGGTCGACTACCTCCTCTGACTAAGTAGACCAGGGATCATGACAGCCCGGGACGACGGAACCATGGGATCTTGATCGGGCTCGTCTTCATTCCCCCACCACCAGTTTTAAGTTTATGGTGATAAATTCCAAATTCAAAATTTCCAATTTCAAAATTCAAATCCAAATCCAAGATTTAAACCCTAAAATTATTGCTATTATACGATAGGTTTATAACCTATTCGACCTCTTTTACGACTAGCCTTAATCGAAAGTTCTCTCCTATTATTGGGAGGGGTAATTAACTATAGGGGCTTGCGCCTATAGGAAACCAGAACTCAGATCAAAAAGTCCTCACCAAATGAGGGCGAAATCTCTGGGTAGTGTCTTATCTACAAACCCAATCTGCCTTCTGAAAATTCCCCCGGGATCACACATCCTAAAAAATGGAAATTTTTCAGAGCCCACAATCCACTAGGAGAGGCTTGAGAGAAAGATTCCCAACTGTACGCCAGGCTGATGGAAGGCCTTGGGAAGACATTCTAAATAATTGATAAAGAAATAAGGAGACAACGGGCACCCCTGACAGATCCCTCAATGAGCATGAATCCTATTCAGTCTTGTTCCATTCAGCAAGAGTATGAATCTTTATTTTTCAATGTATTTAAGAACCCTTTTAGTCAAACGGTGTGGAAAACCCATGGCCTTCATCACCCCACCAGTATTTCCTAGACCATACTATTTTAGGTCTATTCTATATCCACCTTGGGTGCCATCAAGCCAGCTTTGGATGTGGATTATTAAAATTTGTTAACCATTTCTTGAGCCAATAATCTATGGTGTGAAATGGAATACTCCAAAATAAATGCCTCATGTTCTTCCCCTATAACCTCCATTAACACTGGCCTCAACCTGTTAACAAGCACCTTAGTCACCGCCTTATAGAATGCTTGATAGAGCCTGATTGGTCGGAACTTAGACAACATGTTGGTGTTTGCCATCTTAGAAACCAAGATGACCAGTGTATCCTTCAAGTCATCTCCCATGGAATTTGAGAAAAAGAAGTTTCCAATAGCATTTAGAACATCCTTCTTAATAATATTCCAATACAATTTTAAAAAGGAGGAATTAATACAGTCAATTCCTAGTGCCCGACTATTTCCCATGCTGAAAATAGCATTTTGGATCTCTAATTCAGTGATGTCCACCTCATCACCAACATAAAATGGGAAGGGACATGCTGTTCAGCACAAAACTCTGGCCAGATCTGATGATCGACCCTCCTTTCTCTTTATTTAGACCTGAAGAAGTTACAAAATTGATCATAAATAAAATTAGGCTCTTCCCACATTTCCCCCTCTTGGATTTACACCTGCACAATTTAGTTTGTTCTCCTACGGTCAGAAGCCATCACATGAAAAAATTATGAGTTACCATCACCCTCTTTAATCCATGTAACCTTTGCATTCTGCCACCACCAGGTACATATTCTATCAAGGGTTGAATTTAGTTCGACTGCAACACAAGGTAATTCTGATTGTTTTTCACCATTCAACCTCATATTAGTACATTCAACCGTATGAATCTCCCCATGAAGGGCCTCAGAATAGGTCTTGCAGGATTTTATCTCCTTAAGACTATTCCTATTCTAATGGAATAAATCCCAAAGTGTTTGATTACACATGCGGTGAAGAACCTCCGCAGGACAGCCATGGTTGGTTTGCTCCATTTCTTTCAAACTTGTTTTTATGTAGCAAGGTAGGTCATCCAAATATACTCAAACCTTATCCACCTATTGATGGTTGGTTTTCTTATTCATGAAGGCCCAAGAGGATCGGGCAGTGATACGATGCCAATCGGGTGAGGTTCTTCACAGGAGCCAAACTAGCCATCTTGAGAGCCTTCGAGTTCATTAAAACCATGTCCAGACTCACCTAGATTTTGTTTTTTTCCATCATTTTTATTGTACCATGTATACTTTAGTGTGGAGAATCTAATGTCATGAAGATTATTCGATTCCAAGAATTTAACCATCTCCTATGATCACGTAGAATAAGTGAACTTCCTTCCCCCCTTTTTACTAGCTTCTAAAATGGATCAATTAAAGTCTCCCCCAACAATGGTTAGAATACCTAATACGAGGAACCCATTAACAGCTTTCCATAGCTAATGCGGGATATGCATATCCTTGTAGGCATAAATCAGCCCCACATCACTCCTTTGCATCTTTGGAAAGTCCAGTAGGCCCATAACAGATAGATTCATGGAAAAGGTAACTTCAAAGTTGGTGAAATCACATCATCAGAGCAACAAAAGTCCCTCCGATTTACCTTAGCCAGGTAGTGAAATAACTCCCATTCATTGTAAATGACCCTATTAACCTCCCTTCAAACAATACATTTTATTTAGTCTCAGTCAACCCAACAAAGAACACACCGTTAGCACCAAAAATGGTTCCAAAGCTAGTTGTCTGTAGCTTTCTTACTGGCTCCACTGTAATTCCAAATAAGTAAGGATGGCATTAATCAACACATGGTAAGGCCATCTCCACTTCAACCTATTTCTTTTATTTATTGGGGACTTCCTCGATTTGCCCTAGCTGCATTAATTCTTTGTCAAAATGAGCTTGTTTAATCTGGCTCTAGGCTTCCTTTTCCTTAGGATGTTTGATACTCTCTTTGAAGAGAAACAGTTGAGTAATACCAAGTTTAGTCTCCATTTAGGATGGTTTAAACTTACCATTAGGTTCTCCCACGTTGGGTTGACTAACATTAGCAAAGTTCACTTGCTTCAGTGGGGGCGGTGGTAATGGAACAGTCTCCCCTCCTCTTTGTACACTTGTGGTTGATTAGCTTGTCTCCTCCTTGGAGGAAATTAAATCCAAGGACCCAGTTGGTCCTCCTCTTCCTGAGAGCCACCATCTCTAGTGGATGCCCCATTATTTTTTTCTTTAATATCATCACCCGCAGGGTGCTATCTCCCTAAGCATGTCTTATCCTTCATGCTATCAGGTTTCCTCCTAAAAGAGCTGGACAATAACTCCTTGGTCTTAATCTATTCGATGTTGCAATTCCTGAGTGGGGTACTTGACCTCCCCAAAGTCCACCCCAGTTTCATCTTCTTAATAGGTTTAGAACCCACACTTATGTCTGGCTTGCCCCCTTCAGATTCCTTCATATTTTACCTTTTGGTAGAACTTAAAACCTAACCCATTAACCCAGAAGCTCTCCTAGAGTTTCCTAGTGAGGTCCAGTTTTATATAGACCCAGGCGAATTCCCTCTTCCCTAAATGACAGTTTTAGCATCAATCCATAATGACTTCCTAATCCTAGACACAATCGTTGCAGTACTATCCACATACCAATATTATAGGGGTAATTAAGGAAGATAAAAACATATAGGTGAGGACAACCCATTGATTGACTCTAGGGAGAAATATGGCAACCATTTGTCCAAGCCCACAATGTTGCCACTAACGTACCACAGTCCCCTGCTTACGACATCATCATGCACCTCCACAGTAGTAATAAAAATTCAAACAAAACATTCCTAACCAATTTTATATCGTTGAATCTGTCCAAACTTCCATCATTAGCGATGGGTCTCTGAGTATAGAAGCAAGTAATACAGCTTCTTCCTGAGGACCTTTCCCACATCCGTTCTGTCCAGTAGAGCGAGGTTCTCCTTAATGACTTAAAGTTTAAGGTTTACTATATCCATATCCCTCTAGGTGGCCAAGCCATCAAATGTCTACGTAATGTGGATATGTTCAGGCTTCCTCCAAGCATTAATCAGCCTTCCAGTATGCATTGACATCTATCTCCCATTAAATGAACTGAATTACACAAAAATTATACTTGTGTTCCTAGAATGGAATTTCCCCGAACACCAGGACTACAGTCCTGAGGAGCTTCCATTCTATAATTATTGAAGCTAGCCTTGTTCACATCTACTGCTGGATTACCCTCCAAATCACTACCCATAGCTTTGATACAAACATTCATAGCCTCTTTCCCAATTTCTCTCCCTACTCGAGCACAAGCCTAATCACAAACCTCTATGGAGCTGATAGTCGAACCCTCTCTAATATCCGTTGTGGTTCTTTCATTTATAATTGTGGTGAAAATTTGACTAAATTTTCCCTCCTCGATCTCACTAATAGAACCCACATAAGAAATTGTCAAGTTAAAACATATCTTAATCCCCTACTTCAGTTTTAATGGATCATTAGCCGGCAAAAAGCCCTACACAAGCTTCCATTAAGTAGCTTTTTTAAGAGCATTATGGCTCTTGCTCAATCCCAGCACTGAGTGGGAATTGACACAACTAGGATTCTCCTCCCATAACTTGTCAGATGAGCCTTTTGCCACCAGCTTATGGGTAGTCAAGCCCTTGCCCTTTAGATAGCTCGCTGAAGTTTTCCTAGGAGATGGCTCCCCATCCTTCTTTGTACCACATGAACCACAAATAGAATGCCTGCAATCTACATCACTACCAATGGCAACTCCATCACCTCCACCCCCACTAGAGTGAGAAGGACACCTTTCGTCCCCCCCCCCCCCCCCCCCACCATGCCCAGTCCTTCTCTCTCAAGGAACATGCTAGAGAGTGAAATAAATGGTGAGTAATGAAAGAGCCTCAAAAAGTTTTTGGGTTCCTTAAAAGTATGGTTGTAAGGTTAAAACTTATAGGAATTGATAGAAGGGCATGACTAGGAGTGGAGCCTGAAGCTTAATTTGACTAAATATGGGAAACTTATAGGGTCCATACATCGTAAGGATTGACAGACTGAGAGCTCTTTCTTGATTCTATGGGTGGTGGTGCATGGCCATTCTTAGTAGGTGGAGAAATTTGTCTAGTTAATTTTGTTAACGAATTAGACCTCAGTCTATTAACTAGCTATGTGGAGTTCAACATGCACACCCAACTTATAAGAGGGACTATGGCCATTTAGGTCATAGAAGTTTGAGGCAATAACAGGTCTGTGATGCCTTTAGATGTTTTGGGATGCACTTATGCCACCCTTATGTATTCAACGAGTATATAGCCTTCGCCAACATGCCCAAGAAATCATTACAAAATTTCATCATGACGGGGATAGCTCCTTGCAATTATTTCTCTTCAATGAGGAATTCCAAGTAAGCACAAGTCATCATCTTGCGTTAACTACATCCCTTCCATTTATATACACTACCCATCGATCCTACCGATCAAATGGTCCAATTAAGTGTTCAAATCACTGTGATGTGGGTGATTTGCCGCCCGTGACTCTACAATAAAGTCCATTAAAACATATCATTTAGAGGAAGGAGAAGTCATAATAAGGTTTTCGTAGGTGAATCTGTGGAAGGAACATTATCGAGACAAAAATATATAAAGTAATTTTGAGAACCCGTAAAAGTAAGCGGTGGCTCTTGCTATTGAGATATAATCCCCCCAGTCTTTGCATCATCCCCTCTATGGGGCGGGGATGAGATAAAGGATGGTTGAACCATCAAATTGGCGCAGCATTGCGCAAGAGGAATATCGAAACATAAACCCTTAAATAAGTTTTGTCGGATGGGTCCTGTCACAAGCCATATGGATTGACACGACTCTTGGAAATGGATGTCTTAGCTCTCGCATCGATATAGAGCATAGTAAAATTTGATACATGGCGTTAATTACTGAATCCCATGAGCCTTCAAGTCTTTGAATGCAAGTTGCACCTGAGGCCAACTAGCCAAGGGCATGTTTTCTTGGGTGTCAAACATTTTATTTCTCTATATCTAGTCTCCCTTTGACTGATGTGCTGGGAATGGATTGAATGTGCATGGTGGCTCATTGCCCCCCTTAGTGTAGCGGGATGAAGGGTAGGTCATCAACTCATTGGCTATGAATAATACGGGGTAGATTAAAGAGAAGGCCTATGCTATTATGTCATGCATGCCTAAGAGATGATCATACTTTTTAGGTGATTCCAAATCATGTGTCAATCCTTGGATGGCATTTTGAATGTGACCCCAAGATGGGGAGGCAAGATATCAATAAGCAAAGGAAAAGAAACTTATAAGGATTTCCTGAGTAATGGAGAGCGAATCGGGATGGGCACAACATTGGAATTGGGCTGCCATGCAGCAGCTTGAATTATAGTCTAGAGAAGCATTCTCAATAATAGACCGAGCCCATGTCCCCTAAAAAGGGGCTCCAGGGAGGGTGAGAACCCAATTTAGCCCAAACCCTATCACAGCACAAGCCATTGTTAGTGAGTCAGGTTATTAGGAGATAAATTCCATTGAAGGCTAAATATAGGCGAGAGACTTATATCAAATAAGTATTGTGAGGGAAAGATGAAAAGGATTTTAAAAGAGGGTCAAAGAGTTCTTGTAATTGTCAGGAGGGAAGAAAATGAGGGTCGGTGATGTGTCTCCACCGAAGCAAGATGGATGTTGCTTGTCTACTGATCGACTCAAGGTGTGGAGTGTTGTAGGCCGTTCTGATGGTACGAGCCCATGTGATCGACGCTCAAGAAGGCTCCATTAGTGTGGTCGGCCAACACAACACACACTGATAAGGTGAGCCTTTAGGGATCTCACATGCCCGTTGCAATGTTTTGTGGGCACCTTAATAGGTCGGTCTTAAAACACAGACCAAAGAGCTTGACATGCGAGTGAGTCGATGGGTATTGAAGCCCGACCAGTACAAGCAAGCTGATGTGTGGGATCCTCATTTACAGGTGCATCGTCAACCTACCCAAATTTTTTGTGAAGGATTTAGGTATGAGCATGTGTGTTAGGAACAAAAAGATGGTTAACTATACCTGAGCAGGGCAAAGCCAGAGGAAACTCTTGTAGAGGAACACAATGACACTAACATGTAAATCATTCATCTTACTTGAGTATAAGGGAAAAAGATTAATCAAACCATCTAGTTGGTTCCCTCTAAAGTTTCCCACAAGATAGCTTGAGCCCCACACAAAGTTCAAGGTGTAATGACCATTTTGCTCCCAGGTTCATCCGGACGAAGTTAGATTGTCCGGGACGATCGGTACAGGTCGTGCAGGAAAACATTTCTGGCTGCATGGTTGTCTGGACGAAATTCGGATCGTCTGGACAAAAATCGTCCAGAGCCAAGTCGTCCGTGACGGTAATTAATTTCGTCTGGACGAAATTCATCCATAGCCTAGTTCGTCCGGGATGAAGTTGAGATCGTCCAGTACAAACAGTCTTTGTATATAAGGAAATGAGATATTTTTGGAAAGAAAAGGACGTCTAGGAGAGAGAAAAGCAAAGGAAAAAAAGAAAAGAGGATTTTTGAGCAACTCCAGTCTGTTTTCATCCGTTGTGACAGTTAAAGAAGTTGACCGACTCGAGGTAAGGCACATTCCGCCTTTCTCAATTTTCTTAAACAAGATTTTTGACGCATTTTCTATTTCGGATTTTGTTTCCGTTAGCGAATTTCTGGTATTATTTTCTTCTGACAAAAGTTTTACCGCGTAACTTTTGGTATGTCTCTGAGATGATAATTATGCATGTTTTGAGTATTTTTTGGAAGATTTTTACCGGATATTTTGGATTCTGCGGTGTTTCAATTGAACTGCAAATTATCAGGATGTTAAAAAATGTTTTATCAGTACAATGAAAGTCTTATAATGTTGTTGTGAATATTCTGTGGTAATTTGATAAATTTTTGAATCTGTGAATTTTGTGTAAATTCCGTATACTGCCGTTGCCGCTGAATTTTCGTACGATTTCTGAATTTCGTAAGTGAGATGATTTACATGAATTGATTATTTGTATGCTATCAGAAGGGAGTTATAAGGGGCCGGAATCATTTGTGATTTCGTAGTCTGGGTCCAGGAGGGAGACATAAAGGGAAGTTCTGAAATCTTAAATTCTGTATATCTGTTCTGATCTGGTGCTATAAGCACAAAAAGGGAGCCATAAGGGAAAGTTCTGGTGCTATAAGCACAAGGGAGATATAAGGGGAAGTTCCGACATCTGGAAGGAAGTTCTGTTCTGAAATTATCTGTTCCATAAAGCTGTAATGTGATTTTATCTGATTTCTGATTTCTGTACGACTCTGATTATTCCGTATGATTCTGTCTGCTTTGTGACATGAAAGTTTTATGATAATATGATTTCAGTTTTTGTATTCGTTGTTTGATTCTGATTGAACTGTTATCTGTCTTATTTGTTGTACGATTTCTGTATGATTGTTTGAATTCTGTACGGACACTTTTCTGATGTGATTTCTGATGTGAGTTTCTGATGATTATGATTGGTGATTGATGTCTTGCTGAGCTGTTAGCTCATCCTTATTTTATGCGTGTTTTTTAGGTTCTGGGAAAGGTAAGGAGGTCTTGGACTAGACATTTTAAGTCTGATCTGTGATTAGGTACTTAATACTTTTGATTTTTTGTACAGTCATAGTTTTTCTATTCTGTTATGTTTTTTCCATCTGAAGCCATGCAGTGTATCTGTATATGATTATTTTGATGAAAGAAAAGATAGATGAACTGCGCTGTGTTTAGATGTTTATAGTAGCTATGTATTTTTCTGTCTGTGTTATACTTGGAAGAAAGTTCTGAAGCAAATTCCAAAGACAGATCCTGGATTTGTTGGCTCTATCGCGGCCCGATACGAGAGGGATCCATCCTGGTCGGGTTGGGTCGTGACAAGCTTTAGTGGTATCAGAGCAATGGTTTTGGAATTTGGATTGTAAGATAGAGCTATAGGAAGTGATCTGTGAGTCTGTCTGGGGTAGTTTTGGTTTGTCTGGATTTTTATTCTGTTATTTTGTGCTTAGTTTTCTGTGTGATCATGGATCCGGTAGACCCTGATATGACAGATGGGCAGAGTGCTAGTCAGGAAGCTCCAGTAGGCAGTCCTATCCCCAGTGGTCAGTTCTGATACACTTTCTCAGTTTGTTACATTGGTTGCTCAGATGATGAGCGAGACTCAGAGTAGAGCCTCTACTGAGCGATCTAAGGATATAGATAAACATCTGCAGTTATTTCTGAGATTGAAACCTCCGAGGTTCGAGAAAACTTTTGACGGTATGTAGTGTCCATCGGACAGGAAAGTACCGTTGGCAGTTTTTCTATTAGATGGGGAAGCATCGCGCTGGTGGATAGGCCAGCAGGAGGCGAAATTCCAAGGGAAGTTAAATTCGTTGATTACTTAGGAAGAATTTTCTGAGGAATTCCGATGGTGGTTTGTACCTCCTTCTACACGACAGTAGATGCAGGAGACTTTTCTGAGACTTATTCAGGGAAGCAGGACGGTGATGCAGTACGAGGCCGAGTTTACTACCTTAGCTAGATATGCTCCGCAGTTGGTGAGTACTTCTGCTGAGAAGTGCTATCGATTTCTGAGGGGACTACGAGATAGTCTGAGGCAGCCCCTAGTGCCATTTCACATTTCTGATTTCTCTGAGCTTGTGGAGAGAGCTTGTTTGATAGAGAATGATCTGATGGCTACTCAGCAGTGGTGGACTGCGAGTAGGAAGAGGTTTGGGAGTGATACTTCTAGCAGTGGTTCTTCTGGCAAGAGGAGGTTTATTTTCGGAGACTCCAGGAAGAGTGGACAGTCAGGATTCTCTGGTACTGCCACTACCAGTACGACTAGTTTTGGATCTGTCAGTGGGGCATCTGTGTGCCAAAGTTGTGGACGACGACATTTTGGCCAGTGTTACAGGATGACTGGTCAGTGCTTTAGATGTGGTCAGCCAGGACATCGGATTGCAGAGTGTTCATAAGCTAGATTTGATAGATGATCTGAGTTCCGATTTGATACTAAACCTGTTGGTTCAGTAGGAAGGCCGAGGACTGTTCCTCCATGCATTGTGACTGAAGGATCCTCTGGTGGTAGAGGTGGTGGTTCGCGTTTTGTGGCACGAAGACCACCCATTGGTAGTTAGAGGGAGCCTAGTAGTTTAGTAGCTTCAGTTCCTGTTCAGCCACGTGTGTACAGTTTGAGTCAGCAGGAGGCTTGAGAAGCTCCGGATGTGGTGACATGTACGATTTATATTTCTGATCAGCCCTGTCATGTTTTGTTTGATTTTGGAGCTAGTCACTCATTTCTTTCCGAGCATTGTTTTGATGCTTTACGTCTGGATTCTATTTTGTTACCGGTTTCTCTTTCTGTTATTTTGCCGGCTGGAAGAAATTTGATCGCCTGGAAGTTTTGTTTTTATGAGATTGATATTTCTGGCAAGAAGTGGAAATCGAGTTTGATTTTGTTGCCGATTTCTTCTTACGACGTGATTTTGGGTATGGATTGGCTGAGTCTGTATAAGGCTCAGATTGACTGTTTGAAGAAGCAAGTGAGATTGCTTATGGATGGAGAAAGATGTGTATTCCAAGGATTACGAGGTGTTCTATCCTGTCTGATTTCTGTATTGGAAGTCAGAAGAATGTGGAAGAAGGGTTGCCCGGTATTTTTGGCTTCTGTACGGGATATGAACCTAGAGGTGGGTTCTCTTTCTGATATCCTGGTTGTACGGGAGTTTTCTGATGTATTTCCTGAGGAGTTGGTTAGCTTACCTCTGGATAGAGATGTTGAGTTCTCTATTGATGTTTTTTCGGGTACAGCTCCGATATCGAAATCTCCGTACAGGATGGTATCGAAGGAACTTTATGAGTTGAAAGTTCAGCTCCAAGAGTTGGTCGATAGAGGATTTGTTCGTCCTAGTGTTTCTCTTTGGGGAGCACCCGTACTATTTGTGAAGAAGAAGGACGGAACACTCCGTATGTGTGTTGATTACAGAGATTTGAATAAGTCATGATCAAGAACAAATATCCATTACCACGGATTGATGACTTGTTTGATCAACTTTCTGGCTCTTCTATATTTTCAAAGATTGATTTGAGATCTGGATATTATCAGGTGAAGGTGAAGGAAATGGATGTGTTGAAGACAGCTTTCAGTACTCGGTATGGGCACTACGAGTTTTTGGTTATGCCTTTTGGGGTAACCAATGCACCTGCTATTTTCATGGATATGATGAACAGAGTGTTAAAGGAGTATCTGGATCAGTTTGTGATTGTCTTTATTGACAATATTCTGGTGTATTCTGCTTCTGAGGAAGATCATGCCAGACATTTGAGCATTGTGTTGGAGACTTTGAGGCAGCATCAGCTATATACTAAGTTTTCCAAGTGTGAATTCTGGTTGAAGAGCATTTCTTTTCTGGGGCATATGGTGAGCGGTGAAGATATCTCTGTTGATCCCCAAAAGATTCAAGCTGTTGCTGATTGGCCAAGGCCTACTACGGTATTTGAGGTACGTAGTTTCTTAGGCATGGCTGGATATTATAGAAAATTGGTGAAGGGATTTTCTCAGATTTCTACGCCTCTGACGAGATTGACTCAGAAGTTAGTAGCTTTTGTTTGGACATTGGAGTGTGAGGCTAGTTTTTAGAAGTTGAAGGATTGTTTTACTTCAGCTCCAGTGTTAGCACTTCCGTCAGGTACGGAAGGATTTCAGGTGTTCAGTGATGCTTCACTGAAAGGTTTGGGCTGTGTTCTGATGCAACATGATAGGGTAATTGCTTATGCTTCGAGACAGTTGAAATGACATGAAAAGAATTACCCGACGCATGATTTGGAGTTGGCTGCAGTTGTGTTTGCTTTAAAGATTGGCGTCACTACTTGTATGGCATCAGGTGTGAGATCTTTATGGATCACAAGAGCTTGAAGTACATATTCACTCAGAAGGATCTAAATTTGAGCCAAAGAAGGTGGCTTGAGTTGATCAAGGATTACGACCTGACGATTAAGTATCAACCTGGCAAGGCTAATGTGATAGCAGATGCTTTGAGCAGGAAGTCTTCTAGATTATCAGGTATTCAGCTCACTTCTGATGAGTATCTGATACAAGACATGAAAATATTACAGTTAGAGGTGATTTCATCTACTGGTGTGGATTCTTGTGTTTTGACTCAGATAAACATTCAGTCTTCCCTGGAAGAAAGGATTCAGGAAGCTCAGACGTCAGACTCCAATTATTTGAAGTTGATTGCTCAAATTGAATTTGGTAAGAAACCTGAACTTCGAGTTTCTGATTCTGGTGTTATCTTCTACAATAACAGATTGTGGATTCCTGTGTTTGGAGATTTGAGGAAAGAGATTCTGTACGAATCTCATCATTCAGGCTATACGACTCATTCGGGAAGTGGCAAGATGTACGGAGACATAAAGAGTTTGTTCTGGTGGCCTAGAATGAAAAAGGATGTAGTAGATTTTGTTTCGAAATGCGAAGCCTGTCAGTTGGTGAAGGCAGAGCATCAGCGACCAGGAGGTCTTTTGCAGTCGTTGCCTATCCCTGAGTGGAAATGGGAGGAGGTAACGATGGATTTTGCCATGAATTTTCCTCGATCAAGGCAAGGGCATGATGCCATTTGGGTGATTGTGGATCGATTGACAAAGTCTGCACATTTTATTCTGATCAGGCAGACGGATCCGGTGGATAAGTTGGCACAAGTATATGTGAAAGAGATTGTTAGATTACATGGTGTGCCTAAAGTGATTGTATCTAATCGAGATGGATGATTTACTTCCATACTTTGGAAGGGTATTCATCAAGGATTAGGTACGAGGTTGTATTTTAGTACGGCTTTTCATCTGCAGACTAACGAACAGTCTGAGAGGACTATTCAGGTACTAGAAGATCTTTTGCGATTATGTGTTTTGGATTTTGGAGGAAGCTGGGAAGATCATATTTCTTTGATCAAATTTGCTTATAATAATAGTTTTAAGTCTAGTATTGGTATGGAACCTTATGAAGTTTTGTATGGCCGGAAGTGTAGAACTCCTTTAATTCTGACTGAGGTAGGAGATAGACAAGAAATGAATGCTACATTTATGGATGAAATTGTTATGAAAATCAACTTGATTAAAGAAAGATTGAAAGCTGCACAAGATCGATAATAGAAGTATTACAATCAGAAGCACATATTTGTTGAATTTCAGATTGGTGACTTTGTGTATGTCAAAGTCAGTCCGATGAAAGGAGTCAGCATATTTGGAAGGGTGAGCAAGCTTTGTCCAAGGTATGTCGGACCGTTTGAAATCCTTGAAAGGATTGGTAAATCTGCTTACAGACTGTTACTATCTGATTAGATGTCTGATGTGCACAAAGTTTTTCACATATCTACTTTGAGAAAGTGGATATCTGATTCTGGAAAGAAATTGTCTGCTGATGAAGTGGAGATTCAGGAGAATCGGAGGTATGAAGAAGAATCTGAGTTGATTTTTGCTTATGATGTTCGTAAGTTAAGAAGTAAACAAATTCTTATGGTTAAAGTTCAGTGGAAGCACCGAACAGCGGAGAAGCGACTTGGGAGAAGGAGTCAGACATGAGGCAATCATATCCGTATCTTTTCTAACAGCGTTTTGGTTTGGCAATGTCGAGGAAGATATTTTTCTGAAGTTGGGGAGATTGTAAAGACCATTTTGCTCTCATGTTCGTCCGGACAAAGTTAGATCATCCGGGACGACCGGTACAGGTTGTGCAGGAAAACATTTCTGGCTGCATGGTTCGTCTGGATGAAAATAGTCCAAAGCCAAGTCGTCCATGACGGTAATTAATTTCTTCTGGACGAAATTTGTCCAGAGCCTAGTTCGTCCGGGACGAAGTTGCGATCATCCGGTACGAACAGTCTTGGTATATAAGGAAATGAGATATTTTTGGAAAGAAAAGGACGTCCAGGAGAGAGAAAAATGAAGGAAAAAAAAAAGAAAAGAGGAATTTTGAGCGACTCTGGTCTGTTTTTGTCCGTTGTGACTGTTAGAGAAGTTGACCGACTCGAGATAAGGCACATTCCGTCTTTCTCAATTTTCAGAAATAAGATTTTTGACGCATTTTCTGTTCCGGATTTTGTTTCCTTTAGTGAATTTCTGGTATTATTTTCTTCTGACAAAAGTTTTACCGCGTAACTTTTGGTATGTCTCTGAGATGATAATTATGCACGTTTTGAGTATTGTTTGGAAGATTTTTACCGGATATTTTGGATTCTGCGGTGTTTCAATTGAACTGCAAATTATCAGGATGTTGAAAAATGTTTTATTAGTACAATGAAAGTCTTATAATGTTGTTGTGAATGTTCTGTGGTAATTTGGTAAATTTCTGAAGATGTGAATTTTGTGTAAATTCCATATACTGCCGTTATGCCGTTGAATTTTCGTGCGATTTCTGAATTTTTGAAATGAGATGATTTACATGAATTGATTATTTGTATGCTATCAGAAGGGAGTTATAAGGGGCCGGAATCCTTTGTGATTCCATTATCTGGGTCCGGGAATGGAGACATAAGGGGAAGTTCTGAAATCTGAAATTCTGTATATCTGTTTTGTTCTAATGCTATAAGCACAAAAAGGGAGCCATAAGGGGAAGTTCTGGTGCTATAAGCACAAGGGAGATATAAGGGGAAGTTCCGACATCTGGAAGGAAGTTCTATTATGAAATTATCTATTCCGTAAAGCTGTAATGTGATTTTATTTGATTTCTAATATACGATTCTGATTATTCCGTATGATTCTGTCTACTTATTGACATGAAAGTTTTATGATAATATGATTTCAGTTTTTGTATTCGATGTTTGATTCTGATTGAACTGTTATCTATCTTATTTGTTGTACGATTTTTGTATGATTGTTCGAATTCTGTACGGATACTTTTCTGATGTGATTTCTGATGTGAGTTTCTGATGATTGTGATTGGTGATTGATGTGTTGCTGAGCTGTTAGCTCATCCTTGTTTTTTGCGTGGTTTTTAGGTTCTGGGAAAGGGAAGGAGGTCTTGGACTAGACGTTCTAAGTCTGATCTGTGATTAGGTACTTGATACTTTTTATTTTGTACTGTCATGACTTTTCTGTTCTGTTATGTTCTTTACATCTGAAGCCTTGCACTGTATCTGTATATGATTATTTTGATGAAAGAAAAGATAGATGAACTGCGTTGTGTTTAGATGTTTATAGTAGCTGTATTTTTCTGTCTGTGTTATACTTGAAAGAAAGTTCTTAAGCAAATTCCAAAGCCAGATCCTGGATTTGTTGGCTCTGTCGCGGCCCGATACGAGCGAGATCCATCCTGGTCGGGTTGGGTCGTGACACAAGGTGCAGATCATAGCAGGATTCTTGATGGTAGGAGCCCAGGAAATTGATGCTCAAGGAGGCCCCGTCGGGGTGGTAGGCAATATATCACATGTTGATAATTCAAGCCTTTTGGGCTCTTATGTGTCCATCGCAATTTTTCATTGGCTCCCCATTTGACCCATATTAAAACTAAAACTAAGGAGTCTGACATGCATGTAAGTTGATAAGTGTTGAAGCTCAATGGGCACAAGGAAGCTGATGTGTGGGATCTTCTTTTACAAGTGCACCACTAAACAACCTAGATCTTTTATGAAGGGTACTTGTGTGAGCATGCATTTCGGGACCTAAAATATGGTGAACTAAGCCTAAGCGGGGTAAAGCTAGAGGAAACTCTGGTGGAACCCCGTAGCTATACTGACAAACAAATCATTCATTTGACTAAAGTATTGGGGCAAAAGAATAATCTAAACATCTAGTGGATGGTTCCCTGTGAAGTTCCCCTCAAGATAGCTTGAGCCCCACATAGAGTTTTATTTGATAAATCCAATTATTAGAGGCATCAAGGGCACAACGCCGTCAACCTATTTTAAAAATTTAAATATAGGATGGCTAGGATTTTGGTGAGCCATGCCATGGAATCAAGGGCTCCAAGTGGGCCATTTTTGGTAAGAAAAAATAGTAATGAGGGATGTAATAGAATCAAAGTAACAGTGCCTAATTACACGCTAACCCAGATCGCAAAAAGGGTGTTCGTCGACAAAGACATCAAGATGGTGGTCATTGAAGTTAAAATCTGCTAAGGAGTATGTAGCAACTCACCTGCCTAATCAATTAGCCCCTAAAATGGATGGCGCTTAAGCATGTGACACACACCCAGCCATCAACGAAATGGTCAAGACCATATGAGTAGGAGGGCATGGAAGTCATCGTAAAACTCAGGCCATGAGCCTATATGGAGAGGCCGTCATTACAGATCTTAGAAAAAATTCAAATGAGAGTTTTGAAGGCTAAAGGGGGGAAAGATATCATGTGAATGGCACTTGCACTTGTATTAGTAAATCCTAAGAGATGGGGGAGGTCCCTTAGAGAGCACCACTTCTCACAAGCTTCAGAGGGAATCAGGTTAAAATTATTGAGCTGGGATATGGCTGCTAACAGTAATGTTAGGTAGTTTAGAGAAACCATGGAGGCCTCAGTAAGAGTTATCTTTCTTCTTAATAGCCTATAAGCCCTGTGAATGGCTCTACCAGAGGTAGCATCCATAGGTTGGAAGAGCATCACATATTGAGTGGTGTTTGGTACACCCCCGATAGATCCTAAAAATCCAAAGGACCAATTATCGTCCATGCCCGATTATACTCGTAACCGCATTAGGTCTCCAAGGTTAACAACCTTTGGTTGATAGAGCAATGTAAAGAAGAGAAATAAAAAAAGTGGATCTATAACTTTGGGCTTGCTCATTATGATTTCTGCCTAGTGCTATGAATGGAAAAGTGAAGAAATTTAACCAAGTATATGTAAACATAATATATAACTATGACTCTCTAAAGGTAGGCAACTGCCTCGTCATGTAATTAGTGACACCCATGAATAGATTAACATGATTCCCATTGTCCCTATCTACTATCTAGAAAAACCATAACCAAGGGAAAGAGCTTGACACAATCAGCATGGAAAGAAGACCCTTTGGAGCTTGACTCTAGTCCGACTTTATGAAATGACTTTAGAAGTGTAGGATAAGTGGGAGCTAGCTTACTGGTGGAGCCGAAATACCACTACTTTTAGCATTATTTTACTTATTCAATGAAACAGAGGTGGAGCGTGGGCCCTCCTTTTGGCTTTTAAGTCTCTCCCTGGTAGGTCGATCCAGGTGGAAGACATTTTTTGGTGGGGTGTTTGGCTAAGGCAGCACATCTGTTAAAAGATAGCACATGTGTCCTAATATGAGCTCAACAAGAACAAAAATCACATGTGGAACAAAAGGGTAAAAACTTGTTTGTTATTTATTTCTTGTGTGAATACAAACTATGAAAGCATGGCCCATAATTCTTTTATTGATTCTAAATTTGAAAATAGTGGTGTTAGAAAAGTTAACACAGACAATTAGCTTGTGGGATCAAAACATTCATAGCAGACCATAATGAGACATAATTGTTTTAGCCTACTGATGATCATACCGTGATAGTAATTTAACTTAGTATGAGAGGAACCATTGATTTATACAATTGGTCATAACACTTAGTTGAAAATCCAGTGGCACGAAGCTACCATGGGATGGATTATTATTGAACACCTCCAAGTCAGAATATGGGCTAAAAAAGTGGGTCCTAAGCCAATTATTTTCCTGCCAACAAGTAGTAAAGGCTTTAGCCCCCAGGGGCACATGACATGGGATGTTTTCATGTCGGTCATCTAGATCACTAGTTTGGAGGCCATAAAATACATTTTTGAATGGACGAAGGCCCGAATCCTTTACAGATGACTTGAATTCGTGATGGGGAACTATATGTGGTAGTGTGGCATTTGATGCAATGATCTACTGAGATTTGACCCTATGTTGTAGTAGATTTTTATCACCCTTAGGTTTTAGGTCCCGAGGGTCTGATACCTTGCATAGAATAATATGCGGTACCCAGTCATGATACTGCCAGCCTTTGGCAGCCTAAAAGATGTAAGTTTCTAGGCAAGATACTACACATGCCCTACTTGAGAGCGTGCCTAGCCCATTAGCGTGCCCTATGCCCTACCTATAGGTGTACCAAGGCCATGCTACAAATATGCCAAGACCCTGAGGACGCCAACATCCACTAAAAACGAATAAATAAATGCTCAATTTAAGATTTTTGGGCATCATGATAGCATGCTAGGTACTCTTGTGTTGCATGTACAAGTAAGAACTACACTCTTTGTGCTTGAAACATTTTAAAGCTTTTTGGCCATTTTTTAACTGTAATAGGCCCTCCCAATTTACAAGAGGGAAGCACAAACATGATGCAAACTCATCTTCCAATCAACAAAAATGTGGGGGCATGGCTACTATCCTATAATTCTTAACAAGAGCATACAAAGGCATACTACTCTGATATGAGACATTCACCTCTTTTCAACACCATGCGAGAGATATATCACTTGCCTTTGTTGGGTTGTGCTTAGTACTAATCATAATATGTTACTTCATATTTGACGACTCCCATGCATCTTGATACATATAAAATAAAATGAATCCATGAAAAAGTGAAGCGAGTTAGTGCTTCTGCATTCAATTGTTGGATTCAAAAGAAAAATTAGATGTACCTTATTATAAGTACTCAATTTAACACTTTTACGTATCAATATGGATTGCGAGGAAATCATGGGGTTACGTATAATTAAATGATATAGTTTTTATGAAAAAAAATCATAAGCTTTCTAGTCATTTCTGAATTCTCAGGACATTCATAATGTAATCAGCTCACACGTCTGTCGGAGGAAAGCTGTGTTGCCTTATCAAGAAATTTATTAGTAGTGTCAATCTAAAACATTTATCATTATTTGTCGGATGCATATCTTAGAGTGGAAATGTTTCAAAACATAAGCAAACCTGTGAATTTTTAAGAATTATTACCACTTGCGAATCTTTTATCCCTTAGGCATAAAGAGTGAACCAACATAGTACTTGTGCCTTCAAATGTGGGATTCTAAAGAAAAATTAAATGTTCCTTATTATAAGTACTCAATTTAAGATTTTTAAGTCTTAATTTTACTTGTGGGGAACACTTAGGGTTACGTACAAGTAAATAATGCGGATTTTATGCAAAAAAAAAATCATAAGCTTTTTGGTCATTTTTTATTTACTGTGTCATTCCTAACATAATCAGCTCTGCTCATATGTCAGAGAGAAGTTGTGTTGCCTTTTCAAGAAATGTGTTAGTAGTGTCTATCCTGAACATTTGTCATTGCTTGTCTGATGCATGCCTTGGAATTGAAAATGTTCCCAAATACAGGCGAGCCTGTGAATTTTGAAGAATTATTTTCAAGTGCGAATCTTTAAGCCCATAAGCATAAAGTATGAAGTGACTTAGTACTTGTGCCTTCAATTGGGGGATTCTAAAAAAAAAAAAATAGAATGCCTTATTATAATTTACTCAATTTAAAATTTTTTGATATCAAGATGGCTTGCGGGGAACTCATGGGGTTACAAAGAACTAAATAATGTGATTTTTATGTCAAAAACAAATAGTATGCTTTTTATGCATTTTTGAACTGCGAGGGCATTTGTAATATAATCAGCTCTGCCAATCTATCATAGGGAAGTCATGTTTCTTTAACAGGATTGCATTAGTAGTGTTGATCTAAAACATTCATCGTTTCTTGTCTGATACAGGCCTTAGAAGTGGAATTGTTCCAAAACACAAGCGAGCCTAAAAATTTTCAAGAATTATTTCCACTTGCAAATCTTTATGCCCTTAGACATAAAGAGTGAAGTGACCTAGTGTTTGTGCCTTCGATTGAGGGATTCTAAAGAAAAAATAGATGTGACTTATTATAAATACATAATTTAAGATTTTTTGGTTTCAAGATGGCTTGTAGGGAACTCGTGCGGTTACGTACAACTATCGGGGCATTAATAATGCAATCAACTCTGCCCGTCTGTCAAAGGGAAGTCATGTTGCCTTATCTAAAAATGTGTTAATAATGTCAATCTGAAAACATTCAACATTGCTTGTTTGATGCATGCCTTAGAAGTATAAAAGTTCCAAAATACAAGCGAGCTTGAGAATTTCTAACAATTATTTCTACGTGTGAATCTTTATGCCCATAGGGCTTGCCGTCAGAAAAATTTGTGGCCTATGTGGGTGGTATGTTGGAGATGGACATGAAATTACTAGATGGACAAGAGGGGGGGGGGGGGTGAATTGTGAAAGTTTTATGGCAATAAATAAAACCTAAATAGCAGTTCTAATATTTTTGGTGTTTTTAAATTTTTAACATGAAAATTTAAAACAACTTCTAAGGCAACGGGCAACAATAAAATCTTTTTCTTTCACAATTTTTTCCAAGAAAATATTATGAAATAAAAATGCACGCAAAAAGAAAAACAGTAAGGAAAAAGCACACCAAGATTTTTATAGTGGTTCGGTCAAACCATGACCTACGTCCACTCCCTTGAGTCCTCCACTCCGGGAATTTCACTACCAACAATTGCTATCCTTTTGTTCCCTTGGCAAGGTGGAGAAGCCCTCACAATACTCCCTTTCAGCAACCCGGCGTGGCAGAGTGCCAAGCGCTGTTTTCACCCTCCTGGTGATGGCAGAGAACCTTCTTGTTTTTCTCCCTCCTGGAGAAGGCAGAGTACCTTTGAGGTAAACAGACGTAGATGAGTCTCCCCCTTAGAAAGCCTCCCATAAGTTCTTCCCGGGCCACAGGAGGAGTAAGTTGCAGTAAGATCGGAGCAATCATGTGATCTCCCTCACACCTCTTCTCCCTCACCAAGCTCACCTTCTCCTTCCTCTCTCAACCCCTCAAACTTCTCAAGTGCTCTCTCTAGGATTTTCTCTCTACTCACATCTTTCTCTTCTGTCTCTCTCTCACAAAATATGACAAGTTTTACACATAAAAACGGACTCCAAAATCCCTGAGATTTCAAAAGTAGCCGTTACAATCATACAATACGATTATTGGTCATACAATATGATATGTACAAACTAGCTTTGTCCTGGTATGAAGGTGTATGAATAGTTCAAAAACCAATCATACAGTATAATAATATATCATCCAATATGATTCACAACACACTACTCGTACAGGATGATAGCCGGGAGGATCAAATGTCGTCTCTATTCATCGTATGGTATGATCTACATCGTACCGTACAAATAGTGAAAATCAAGGTATCGTCCAGGATGAATTTCGGGATGATCAAATATCGTCTCTATTCATCATATGGTACGATAGTAATTGTACAGTACGATGAGACAAAAAACACAGGATAGTCCACGACGATCTCCGGGACGATCAAAATTCATCTCTATTCATCGTATTGTACAAAGGTGTTCGTACAGTACGATGTTCAATTTGTAATTAAACCTTGAATTCTTTCACTAATCACGTGTTAAATTAAGTATGTATTTAAAATAGATCATACCGTACGAACGTCGTCGTACAGTACGAATGGTGCAAATATCATAGTTAACTTGTCATGACGGCTAGGGTTTTAGATTTGAAACAGATCGTACCGTATGATAGTATTCATACAGTATGATGTGTTCATAGAACACGTGTTATAATAGTAGATCATACAGTATGAAATAAATTCGTACAGTACGATTACCAGAGAATGCAAAACTATACTTTTTTACTTTTTAAAAAACCCTCTCCCCTGTGTGTGTGCATGATTGCTCAGACTTTACTTGCAGTTTATGGCCAGACTCAAGAAAATAAAAAATAAAATAAATAACAAAATACATTGTCTGGCTAATACTCCTAATCAAACTAGTCTTGAGTCTTCCCTTTGTCCTGAGTGGCTTATGATCTTCCTGAAATGTTAGTACTCATGAACAATAGCAAACATTAAATGCTATTCAATAAAAGGTAGTTTATGCAACATTATTTGGCATCATCTAAATCTCAACCTCGAGGTCATGGGTCGCAACAGGACAAGCCTGGATTAATAGGATTATTGGCACGCAAGAGAAATTAGGCGCTCCTTGTGGTGATCGTTATGCCCCCGAGGGATTACTGTAAGAAAAATTTGTGACCTATGCAGGTGGTATGTCAGAGCTGGAAATGCTATGAAAAATAACCTCATTGGTATGCAAGAGAGATTGGGTGCTCCATGTTCCGAGGGTTATGCCATTGAGTGCTTATTGTAAGAAAAATTCATAGCCAATGCGGGCGGTATGTTAGAGCTAGAAATGCTTGGAAATATAAGTTTTTTGGAATACAAGAGAGATTAAGAATAAGCAGTATGAGGGAAAATAAGTTGCAATGAGATAAAAAAATTTTGGGCGCTAACGTGCCCAAAGTAAAAGCCTCGATGAGCATATGAGATTGAGTAAAGCTGATACAGTGGAAAAATATTTTAGGCGCAACCACAAGCATTGCCTCCTGTAAGGTCGCCAAGGCCCTTACCGCCATCGTGCCCAAGCTAAGCTCACCAGGTTGCACAAGCCCTACCAACCAGGTTTCCCTTGCAAGCATTTATGTATATAAAATCCAAGATACTAGATGCAGGTTGCCCTCGCCAGGTTGGCCAGGCCCTACCATGCTAAGTGCCAAATGCCCAAGTGCTAAGTACCACTCAAACACATGTGTTTATGGTGCTTAGAGCACCCTCTGCATCAAAAGAGCCCATGGCCCTGCCAAATAGCTTTATAGGTACTACCTGCCAAGTAGCCAAGGAAAATGTAATAGCATTTTGTCCATTTTTCATAATATAAGAATAAAAAGGCTTATATTTTATGTGTCAATTCTAGGCTTTATACCTACATCATGTGACAGACAAAAAACTTTCCTTTGAAGCAGAATCATGTTTCTATCATTGACAGAATGGATGAAGTGCATCTCAATTAGAGGGAAGCCCATACACGATGTAGAGTAATCTTCCCCTCAGTGATCAAGTGGGACATGGCTACTATTATATAATTCTTAACAAAAACATAAAAAGGCTTATTGTTTATACACAAAAACTTATTTTCCATCAACACTATGCGAGAGACATAACACTTGCCTTTGATTGGTTGTGCCTAGTTTTAAGCATAGTATGTTGCTTCAACCCTCCTACAACTTAAAGCATATATGATAAAAAGAATCCTTGAATAAGTTAAGTGAATTTATGCTTCTACCCTTAATTATTTGTTTCTAAAGAATTTTTAGATGTGCCTTATCATTGCTTGTAAATGTGCCTTAACTGTGCCTCCCAGTATGCCACAGCCTGACTACCAGCGTGTCTAGGCCATGGTTACCATCATAACTAGGCCCGGGCTACCAGTTTTCCCCAATATACTCATAAGTACTCAATTTAATACTTTTTTGGCATTATGATAGCATGTTGGATACACATGGGTGTATCTACAAGTAAAAATGTACCTTTTGTGGCAAAAAGAAATTTATGCTTTTTTACCATTTTTAAACTATCGGAGCATTATGGACGAAATGGGCCCTGCCTATCTATTAGAAGGAAGCCCAAACATGATCTAAAGTTCTTTTATATCAACAAAAATTGCAAGACATTATTTTTTTTTCTATAATTTATTAACAAGATAACATAAAGGTTTTTTTGTTTTGATTTGAACCATTTATTTCTTATCAATACCATGTGAGAGATTTAACACTTACCTTTGATTGATTGTGCCTAGTTAATATTAGAAGGCTTATGCATCTTGATGCACACAAAATAAGATGTATCCATGAATAAATGAAGCGACGTGCTGCATGGGACTTTAATATTAGTTTTGAAAGAATAATAAGATGTGTCAAGTTACACATAATAATTATTCCTCAATGACAACATGTTCTTGGCCCTTACATATAAGCTGCTAGTGCGAATTAGCCATACTCGCCAACATGATGAGACCTTGCTTGCCAAAATGATAAGGCTCTGCTTGCTAGAGTGTCAAGCATTAGCTGTTAGCATGCCAATGCCTTTTTTACTGATTCCTAACATGCCACCAATCCAAGCACTACCAACCAGGTAGCCTATACCTTATGCCAGCTAGCATTTTCAGGCCCTGGCTGCTAGTGTGCTCAGACCCTCCCTGTCAGTGTGACCAGGACCTTATATCCAGAGTGCCCAGGCCTAGGCTGATAGCATGCCATGGCCAAGCCTATCAGTATATATAAGCCATGGCTTCCAGCAAGTTCTGTACATGACATCTTTTGTAGGCCTTGGCTGCCAGCATGCCCAGACCCTTCTTGCTAGCCGCTCAAACACTTCCAGCTAGCAAGCCAAGCCCATGCGGGCCAGGATGCCCAAGCCTTTCCATCCATCATGACTAGGACCTAGCAGCCAGCATGTCATGGCCCTGCTTGCTAGGGTACCCTGGTTCTATTTTCCAACATGCAATGGCTTTACATGTAAGAATGTCTAGGTCGTGGTTGCTAGCATGCCCAAGCCTTAGTTGCCAACGCGCCTAGGACCTATCTTCTAGTCGTCGAGGCCCTGACTGCTAGTGTGCTAAGTCCATAAGCATGCTATCATCTACTAGAAATTATACTTATAAGACTCTAATTTATATTTTTGGGCTTCAAGATATCATGCTGGGAACTAGTGGGATCACATAAAAATAAAAAATATAGCTTTTATGACAAAAAAAATTTGTAAGCTTTTTGGCTATTTTTGAACTACCAGGGCATTCTACATGTATTTTTCCATGCAGATCAAATGGAGGGAAGCTCGAATATGATGCAGAGGCATTTTTCCCTCAGCGAATGTGTCGGACATGGCTATTGTGCTATAATTCTTAATAAGAGTATATAAAGGCTTGTTGTTTATATACAAAAATCTTACTTTTTGTCAACACCATACAAGAGCTATAACACTTACATTTGATTTCTTGTGCCTAATTCTAAGCATAATATGTTTCTTCATATATTAGATGACCCTCCTGCATCTTAATGCATATAAGATAAAAAGAATCTATAAATAAGTGAATTGACTTTGTGGTTGTGTCTTTGATTGTCTGATTCTAAAGAATATTTAGATGTATCTTATCCTTGCTTTACAGTGTGCCTTAGCCATGCCTACCAATGTGACATGGCCCTGCCTGCCAATGTTCTAAGGAACTGGTTGCAAGTGTGCCCCAGCCCATTCAAATGTACTCATAAATACTAGATTTAATTCTTTTTGTCATCATAATAGCATGTTGGGTACACATGGGTGTATATACAAGTAAAAAATGTACTTTTTATGGAAAAAAAATTCTGATTTTTAGTGATTTTTGAACTACAGAAGCATTCTGAAACAAAAAGGCCTGTTATGCCTATTGTGGGGGAGCCCAGATAAGATGCATAGTCATCTTTCTATTAGCAAAACTTGTAGGATATTGCTATTTAGGTATAATTCTTAACAAGGCAGCATAAAAGATTATTATTTTGACCTGAAACATTCATTTCTTATCAATACCATGTGAGAGATTTAACACTTATCTTTATTGGGTTGTACCCATTTCTCAGAATAATAAATTACTTCATATTAGATGGCTTATGCATCTTTATGCACACAAGATAAAATATATTCATGAATAAACTAAGGGACATATTGCTTATTCCTTTGATTATTGGAAATGAAAGAATAATCAGATGTGCCAAGTTGTATATCATAATTGTGCCTCAAATCCACCATGTTCTTTTCCCTTACGTGCAAGCTGCTAGTGTGCCTCGGCCCTACTTATCAACATAATGATACCTTGCTTGCCAAAAAGACTAGTCCCTACTTGCTAGAGGGTCAGGCCCTAGCTTCCAACGTGTCTAGGCCTTGCTTGCCCGAGCCTTGCATGCCTAAGCCTTACATGCAACTATCCAAGAACTGCCAACCATGTTACCCATGCCTTCTACCAACTAGCATGCTTAGGCCCTGCCTATTAGTGTGCCTAGGCCATATTTAATAGTATGCTTAGACCCTAACTACCAGTATGCCCAAGACCTAGCTGCTAGATTATCCTAGCACAGGCTACCAACTGGCACAAGCCAAGCCTGTCAGCATCTGTAAGCCCTACCTACCAGGTTGCCAAAGCTTTGCCTGCTAGTGTGCCTAGATCCTTCCTTCCAATGACTCAGATACTGCTAGCCAACAAGCCAAGCACATTCCATCCAGGTTGCCCAAGCCCTGCCTTCCAACATGACCAGGACCTGGCTGCAAGTATGCCATGGCCCTTTTTACTAGGGTACACTTATTTTGACTTCTACTAAACCATGACACTGCCTACCAGCTGTTGCAACCCATGACCATGAGTTTGAGATTTTGATGATGACAAATAATGTCGTTTGAATTGTTTATTCATTGAATATTATTTTATTTGCTATTGTCTGTGAGTACTAACATTTCAGGAATATCAAAAGCTACTCAGGATGATAAGAAGACTCAAGAATGGGTAAATTAGGAGTATGAGTCTGCAATGTATTTTGTTAATTTTATTTTGTTTTTATTTTCTTGAGTCTCGCCACAAAATGCATAAAAGTCTGAGCAACCATGTACACATACAGGGGGAGAGTGTTTTTAAATGAAAAATTTAGAGTTTTTCTTTCTCTGTAGATTGTACTGTATGATGTTATTTTGTACCGTATGATCAGAGCTTTGTAGGATGATTTTGTGAATAGATCGTACCATACGAATGTATTTTTACTGTACCTTATGTTCAAAGCCAAAATACTAGCAACCGTTTTAACTTAAGTAAGTTATTTTCCATCGCTCGTACTATACGAAAATCTTTGTAATTTATGATTTTGTTTAAATACTTACTTAATTTAATTTGTGATTTGTGCAAGAAATTCGGGCTTAATTATAATTTGAACATCATACTGTACGAAACAATTCGTACCATATGATGAACAGAGACAAATTATAATCGTCCCGAAGATCGTCCCAGACGATCTCTTCGATTTTGTCTCATAGTACTGTACGATGTCAATCGTACCTTACGATAAACAGAGATGATGTTTGATCATCCCGACTATCGTCCTGCACGAACAGAATTGTTATGGATCATATCGTACAATTTATAATCGTACTGTACGGATGTTTTTGAACTATTCATACCACTTCGTACCAGGACAAAGTCTATTTATACATATCATACTGTACGATTAGAAACTGTATTGTATGATAGTAATGACTACTTTTGAAATCACAGGGATTTTGGAGCCTGTTTTGAGGTGAAAAACTTGTCATATTTTGAGGGTGTGAATTAGAGAGGAGAACGTGCTTAGAGAGGGATTTCGAGGGTGAGAGTTCTTGAGAAGTTCTTTAGGGTTTGAGAGAGGAAGGAGAAGGTGAGCGTTGTGAGGGAGAAGAGGTGTGAGGGAGATCACAAGGTTGCTCCGAACTTGCTGCATCTTACTCCTCCTGTGGCCCTAAAAGAATTTATGGGAGGATCTCTAAGGGGAAAGGCTCTTCTACATCCGTGACCTCGAGGTACTCTGCCTTATCCAGGAGGGAGAAAAACGAGAAGGTTCTTTGTCATCGCCAGGAGGGTGAAAATAGAGTTTGGCACTCTGCCACGCCGCGTTGGTGAAAGGGAGTATTGTATGGGCTTCTCCGCCTTGCCAAGGGGGGAAAAAGGAGAGCTATTTCTTGTAGTGAAATACCCGGAGCAGACGACTCCGGGGAGTGGACGTAGGTCATGGTTTTACCGAACCACTATAAAAATCTTGGTGTGCTTTTTCCTTTTAGTCTTTTATTACTGCGTGTATTTTATTTTCAATATTTGCTTGGGAAAATTTGTGAAAAAGAATTGTTTAAATTTTCATGTTAAAATTTTTAAACATTAAAAATATTAGAACTCCTGCTTTGGTTTTAACTATTGTCAAAAAGTTTTCACAATTCACCCCCCCCCCCCCCCTCTTGTCCATCTAGTAATTTCACCAGCATGCCTAGGCCCTAGCTGCTAGTTTGCCCAGGCCTAGGCAATCAGAATGCTGAGGCCTTAACTGCCAACATGCCTAGGACCTATCAACCAAGTCACCAAGGCCCTAGCAGCTAGTGTATCAAGTCTTTGAGCATGCCAACATTCTTTGTTTATCTCTTTATATTTTACATCTTACATTGATATTAAACTCACCCAAACTTAACTACTATATGTGCCTTGTAGGAGCTTGATATCCACATCATTAGCTTGACCCTTTGGTTTGCATGTTGTCGGAGTGGGTTTACTCTTTGATATTGCGTGGTGCCTTTGGGCTGGTTGATGTTGAAGCCCTTGAGATCGTATTGGCACATGAGCTTTCATGGACACTACTTTAATTGATTTGTGGTTACTTTTTATGGCTAACAATAAATGTAATAGTCATTTCATTTCTATGGTCATCATATTAATATGAAGATTAACCAAGATACCCTGATTATTGCTTGCAATATGAATCCCTTTATTTGTTGCATTAATTATTAGAAATAATTTATGGATAATTTGTGTTTCCTTGTTTAAGGTATGGAGAGTGCTTACTAGAATGAGACCAACTAAGCCCTTGCTTTGGGTGTCATCTAATGACAATCTTAGGCGATCAACTTTAGGTTCCATTATATTATTGCAAATGTGGCTTATTCAAGAAAATTGTCTTTGGTGCCATTTGCACCTTACCATAGTTAGTTAATTAAAAGGTGATGTTGCATTATCCTCTATGTGACTTTGGTTTTGTACCCTCCCACCATACATATTATTGTTAGGGCTGGGCTGAGATTATAAGTGTGTCAAGGTTGTGCTACCTAGTTGATCATGCTAGTAGTTATATGCTTGTCTCAAAGATTAAGCCAAGCATGTGTAAGTATGAACTATTTTAGAATATGAAACTATGAATGACTCATTAAATTAGTTATTGTTTGTTTGATGGTATGTGATACTATGATAACTATATTAATTTTAGAGCTAATACATGAACCAAAACCCCAACTTCTAGAAGGGATGCATTTATTAGGTAAAAGGTCAATGCAGGCTTATGCTCATTGCCCTGATGTTTCATGATAACTCATCGGATCGTACAACCCTTATGTCGGGGATGAATCATTCAAATATCTATCCTATCAATTTTTGATGGTAAGATAGGGGTCAAATATGGTGGTGATGAGTGACAAAGAATTTGGGTTCAATTTTGGAGAGGGAGCATGAGAGACGGCTACCATATCCAAGGAAGGTAGCAAATGCACAAATTATCCAATCCTAATATGAGGAGGTAGTGGAAATCAAAATGAAGCAAAAGAAAACCCCCTCAAGTAAAAATGGGGGCTATTTCTTAGGCTTGTGGTGTGTACAACAACCATTAAGAAGGAACCACTCTAGAGGGGGAAGACACCTAAAAAGGAGTAAGAAGAACCACGAGGGCTGAAAGGTATCCCACTGCTTTAGTAGAGGGCCATCGATGTGGAAGTACCCACAAAAACTGCAAAAAAGGAGACTGTTCATTTATTACTTGAGGGAATCAAGTCCCCCTCCTATAAATTCTGATGAAGTCTTCTTTCTCTTCCTAGGAGAAGGAGGGAGGGATCCAAGCTGTAACAAGTCCCTGATAGTAGAAGCCCTGGTAGCTAAGGGATGTTGCATCCTAAGATTAATGATCCTTTAGGAGGTGGCTTCCAACTATTATTCCTTAGAAGCAGAGAAGGTGATCGACTGAGGAGTATGAGGTGGATGAGTGGCCTGCTCGTGCTTAGACTTTTATTTACCTCTTCTTTTCTATTTCAGAATGTTCCACTCTCCAAGATCATCCTCCCTTGCAATGGTTGGATCTGCATGCTTTTCCTTGTGGATGCCCTACGCCTGCGTAATGTCCTTTGGAGAAAATGGTCCCATGGGGTCCCTTGTCTTTCCTTGGGTAGGCAGCACCTTTGAGGGGGTAAGTGGCTGTAGGTCAGAAGCTAAGACTGGGCAGCACTAGTTGTTATGGACTATGAAACCACATGAGTAGCAAAAATTGGAAAGGCCTTCATACTCTATCCATTGGAAGAACCTTCCATGTAGGCCATTCATCATGATCTTAGGTAGAAAGTTTTGTGAAAGGTCAATCCTTACAAAAATGCAAGCAAAAGAAGATATTCCCTAAGTGCTTGTGTGAGCGTCCATCCAAAGTGGCTCGCTAGTCATATTGGCAAGGCATGAGATGTTGGAGATGTCCAAATACAGTAATGGGAGTTGGGGAAACCTAACCAAAACGGATAAGTGGAGGCCATGGAGAAAGTTTGGTGAAGAGTTGAGTGACAATTTATCCATCCTAATAACATTGCCTATGATAATCCACAGTCCACTTGACAAGACCGCATCCCGAGCTTCAACACATTTTTATAAGAAAATAAACGAGTTTTGGGCCGAGGTGATCACTTGAAACTCCCCAAATTGGAAACACCTTCTTTTGAGCTCACTTATAATATAGGTAAAGGGAATATGATGACCAATGAGCTTAGCTATAATGGCCTTCTCCAGTCGAGAGATGTTTACATAGACTACACCTAGTTCTAGTTTCGCGGAAAGTCCATCTTTGGCCAAGTGTTTCCTTGCTTAGCTTGTCAACTAGAATAAGTTAGAGCTTGTTCCAATTAAATGCTTCACTGAAAACACCTCCAAAAAGGATGGGATGGGTGATTGGGAACTTGTATTGGCTGTGAAGAAGTCTATGTGGGCTTGGGTGCATTAGCACAAACATCTTATGGGAAAGAAAATAGGAGAGCCTAAGTAACCTTTAGGAGGCTCACACCTTTAGCTTTAAGAGTCCTTTCCAGACAAAGAATCATAATTGGTACTCTTTGGTCTGTAGGAAATCAGCACATGGCCAATGGAATCCATACCTTATAAGTTGGAAACCTTGTACGAACTTGGCTTGGACGTTTGGTGGTTGGATCAGATCTTCCATGTCCTAGATCTGGGCATTAGGGAGAGTTCATAAAGGATTCAAATTCCTCATTGATTGAGGTACTACATGATTCTTTCATGTATCCAACGGTTCAACTATCTCTTGAGAGCCCATAGGCTAGGCAGGTGGCACTAGGTCATGCGAATGTACGATGCCCTCTTCCTCCATATCTACCCAATCATCTGATTGATTATTGTGGGTATCCAAGAAATCTCTTGATTCTTCCATGTTTGCACTAGATCCTGAGCGGGCATCTTCATATTCCATTTCATTATATGAACTGCAGATGCTAGGGGAGACAAAACCTTATGTAGGCTGATCAGGATGAGTCTACTATACTTGCTGAGTGGGTGGAAAGTATAATAGACACTTCCAAAGGGGTAGCTAAAAGCTTCGAGAACTAGGGGAGCTAGAGCCTAAGTGGTCGGAGCATGGATAACCAACACTACTGTCTCTGAGATTGATGGAGCCTACACCTCCATATTCCTCTCGGATAGGCTGTCATTCCCTTTGGCCCTCCGAAAGATGTCATGAGTTTTTGTGACTAATTACTCCAAAGAATCATTAGGAGCAACAACCTTGCTCGACCCAACTATTCGGGAGGAGTTTTATAATAGTGAAGGCTGAGAAGACGCCGACTTGACATCATCGTTAAGGACCTTCCATAAATTGCCACTTTGCACCTCCTCTTTGTTACCTCTACCACCATTGGGAGGAGGTGACCTAAGGCCACCCCCTCTTGCCATCCTAGAGCCTCTCTCTCTAAAATGCTCTAGTAAGAGAAAGAGATGGCCATAAAAAAGAGCCTCCCAAAGTTTTTGGGTTTGACTAAAGTTTAAGAAAGTACAGTCGCAAGACTAAAACTTAATGGAATTGATAGAAGGGCAACACCAACAGTGGAGCCTGATGCTTAATTTAACTCAACATAGGGAAACTTACTAGGTTCAGAACTAGAAAGTATTGATAGACTGAGATCTCTTTCTTGATTCTATGGGTGGTGGTGCATAGTCATTCTTAATTGGTGGACCGATTTATCTTGTTAATTCTATTAATGAATGATACCTTAGCCTGCTAACTAGCTATACGCAGTTCAACCAGCATAGCTAGCTTCTTAGAGGGATTATGACCATTTAGGTCATAGAAGTTTGAGGAAATAACATGTCTATGATGTCTTTAGATATTATGGACTGCACGCTCGCTACACTGATGTATTCAATAAGTATATACCCATGGCCGACAGGACTGTTTGATTTAAAAAGTGTGGTTTTAAAAAATATAATTTTCTTTGGGAAAAGATTAAATTATGATATTTTAGTTTTTAAATCAAATTCTTTATTTTGAATAATATATTGCCTTGGGAGGCAATAATATCATTCCATAATATGATCAAATTATAAAACTTTAAATTCATCCTAATTATCTCAGTTAAACAAAGGAGCGAATCACATATGACCCCAGAGTGTCAAAATGAAACTTATTTATGTATTTAACTATATTAATCTGGATAAAATATCATTAATTTCATAATCAATTACGATAGTAATTGATATATCTCTCCGAGGAAAAAAGTTAACAATCATTATTGATAATTTGAAAATGACGATAATGATCGTTGAAATTTGAATTTTACCAAGGATAATTAATTAATGGTTTTGAAAATTTTGATTTTGAAAATTTGGTATGGGTTTCTAAACCTCCTACGAGCACAAGCCCTCGTAGTTAATTACATTATCTAGGATGATCCATAAATTAGCCTGGACGATCAGTTAAAAACAGAAACCCTAATTAGGGCATCCTAGTTAAGAGAAATGTTATTAAGCGCATCATCCTAGACGATATTCGTATCGGCCAGGATGGTAGGCTCAAATCAGAAATAATCAGTCGCCAGATCTATTTAGGTAGCTTTTATTTTTGGACATCATCGAGGACATTATCTTGGATGATGCACTACAATTATGCCTAAATTAATATAGTAATTAAGAAAAGAAATTAAGGTTTAATTGCTCGATCATATCATCCTAAAGAATCTCAGGATCAGTCGGGTTGATCAGTTCAAAAACCTTAGATGTTCCTAAATTATCAAATATTGGCCAGCTTTTATTCAGGGCAATGCTCTAGATGATATGTGCCTTTTTGTACTAATCATTCGAAACGATCTCGAGATCAGCCTGGACGATCAGGTTATTTTTCCATCATCCATACATCCATTCAGAGTGATGTTATGGATGATATTCAATGATTTGTACTGATCATACAGGATGATATATTATCGGTTAAGATGATATGAATAAAAACCTTTAGATCGTCCATAATCGTCGTGGCTGATTGATCTAATTTTATACTGATCGTACAAGATGTTATTTATATCATCCAGGACATTAAAATCAGTTTGTTGCAGTTAAGAGCTATTCTGAAGCTCTTCTATTTAAGACCATTTATTTACCCCACGAGATAAACTTTTGCTAATACTCTGACCTGAGAGAGCAAGAGGAGGGAAGAGAGAGAAGCTCCACAAATTAAGGAAGGATTTGGAAGAAGATCTTGAAGAATTCGTGTGGCATTGTAGGAGATGGAAGATGGTGTCCGGTCATCCAAGGATGACCGGAACACCAAAAATTCTTTATCTACCGCGAGTCCAATCATGTTGGATTCAAAAGGTAGATTATCCTTCAATCGAATCTAATCTTTTCGGATTTTGGAATCCCCTCTAGTCATAAATGAGGGTGGCTTAAATGCTAAAGAAAACCCTTTGCCGATTTTAGGCAAAGGTAAGGAAGTAATTTCATTTTTTGATATGCCTAAACCTTTGGAGACTATCATTAATGGAGCAAATGACAAGGAAGCTTCTTCTTCAAGAGGGAGTTTTGCTGAAATTTTGAAGAAGGACATGGTTATTCCAATTATTTCTCCAAAATTGGATATCCCTAATGTGTGGACTAAAAAACCTCACATTAAAATAAATTTTAGTGAAATTCATGATGATATGGGAGATGAAAATGTTGTCTTTCTTGACAAGGAAAAGGAATTAGCTAATGTTCAAATCTTGAACAATTCCTTGGTTGTTAAGATTCTTAGAAAAAATTATCCTTTTTCTAAAAGTGCATTTGAATTAAGAAAGCAATGGTCGAAATTTGGAGGATTTCATATTACATTGCTTGGTCTAGATTGGCTCCTTTGTTCTTTTCAATCTCATGAAGCCAAGGAGTGAGTTCTTAATGGAGGACCTTGGTTTGTAGGGGGTTTTGTGGTAGGATTAGACAATTGGTCTCCTACCTTCTCTCCTCATTCTTTGAATGGAATTTCTTCTCCAATTTGGATACGTCTTCCACATTTGCCTCTTCACTGTTGGGATGAATCCAATATCAATAGAATTATTTCTAGAATTGGAACTCCAATTTTATTGGATGGTAATATGTTTAGATGGGGAAGAAGGAAATTTGCTAGAGCTTGTATCCGAGTTAATTTGAATTCCAAACTCCCATCTGGAATTTGGGTGGAAGGGGTTCATGGTAATTTTTTTCAGAAATTTGGGTATGAAAATTTATCAGCTTTTTGCTTCAAGTGTGGGATAATCGGCCATAATGAGAATGTGTGTCCTAATTCTACACATAATCAAAATCCTTTTGTTAAAGAGATTCCTTCCAGTTCTTTCAAATCTGAGGATTTTGGCCCTTGGATGCATGTGAAGTTCAAAAATAAAAGGAGGTTCAACCATGAGAAAAAGCTGTTTAAAGTTATCTCAACCTTGGATAAATCAAAGCAAGTTTGTGTTAATATCAAAGATGCAGCCTTTGATGATGTTGAAGGAGACGGTATTGCTGGTGCAGTTTTTGCTGAAGAACCTTTGACAGCTATGAAGGCTGCAGAAAATAAGGAAGAAGAAGATAAGATAGTTAGGCAAGGAGCTGAAATTCCCATAATTATTTCTGAATTTGCTGAAACAGCTGATTCAATGCAGGAAATTCAAAATTTAAATTCAGCAAATCATTTGACTAATCCTGAGAATATGGAAGGTTTGCTGTATATCAACAGCAATTTGAATTCAATTTCTGAATTCGAATGTCCTCAAATTGAGGAATCTAATAAGGGAGAAGTCTATGCTGCCGATTCTTCTCAAGGTGCTGAAATTAAGGGAGCTAACAAACCTTTGTTTGAATTCAAAATTGCTGATTTTCAGCAGGTAAGTGCTACTCCAGTAACTGATTTGGCGGCTAAGTCTATCATTAATGATGATCCGTTTATTAAATCAGCTAATGATCCTGAATTCAAAACCGGTATTTGCTTAATAAAAGATAACTCTCCTCCTTCGGATATTTCTTTAAATTTTAAAAAGGCTGCTCTTAAAAAAGACAATAGTCTTTTTAAGAAAAGTATGACACCAGGTTCTAATCACTCTTTGTTCAAAGAACTCCAAGCGTTAGGGTCGATGAAAGATCTTCCTAGAAGAAGGATGGCTGAAATAAAAGTGAAGAACGGAAAGAGAGGTTCTTCTTCTCTTTTATCTCAATAAAATGCAATATGGTATTCCCATTGACATCAACTTTGGGGGAAGATACTTGAAGATGGAGCTACTTATCAAAAAGATTGGATTAATGATATCTTTTCTTGCTGAATTTGGGAATTGGTTAAAGCTTATGGAATATCTTTCAAAGATATTCCTAAGTAATTTCTGGAATTTTTGGTTAAATTGTATTTTCCTTTTTAGCTTTGTTTCCTTTCTTATTTGTTTTTTTAAACTTTTTTTAAGTGATTATGGAATCTTTACTAAGTCATATTCTCTAACTGGATGGGAACTCTGGGATACTAATCAACCTTTGGGTTGTTTATTACTTTGGTATCCCCTGCATCTCAACAGTTTCAAAATACGAAATAGAGGGTTTCATATCATTTATGATGAGGTTAAACTAACAAATGTTTGTCCAATAAGGTTCCTTTTTCTTGTTAAAAGAGGAATCATTAGTTTCCTTTTCCTAGTTTGTAATAGGTTGTCTTTTCTTTTATAATTAATGCATTTATGCATTTTCTCAAAAAAAAAAAGAGAGAGAGAGAGAGCTGTTTGAATAGTTGCTATTTGAATGATTTATATTTGTGCAACTTATGTAGTTTTGATGATTCCTAACATTACTGTTCAAATGTATAGTTATCTCCTAACAATTTTAGAAAATTTGCACTTGCTCTTGTGTGTACTAACATTTCAGGAAAATTCGACTCCAGACTACGATAACTTCAAATCAAATTCAACATGAGATATTTTGTTTATTTGAAGTTTGCATTTTCTTTAATTTAATTTTGAAAGGGAGTGATTGTAATTGAGTGAATAAAAAACTTACACACACACATAAGGATATCATAGAATTTTATACTGATCGTACGGGACGATATTTATCGTACTGACGATCCATCAGTTATCTCCTATAGAGCACATGGAACGAATAGGAACTTGCTCGAAATTTTTTTTTTCTAAGTCCTATTTGTCCAGGACAAAATTTATTATCGTCCCGGACGATGGGTTCTCTGTAAAATTTTCATCCAGACAAATTTTATCATCGTACGAAACGACCAGTGCTCTGGAAAATTTTCGTACAGATGAAATTAATTATAATACCGGACGATCAGGTCTCTGGAAAATTTTCGTCCAGACTAAAACAAATTATCGTCCGTGGCGATTGGTCCTCTGGAAAATTTTCGTCCAGACAAAATAAATATTCGTCCAGGACGATCGGGTCTCTGGAAAATTTTTGTCCAGACGAACATATTTTCGTCCAAACGATTAACCGACTTAGAACAGTTTTCAGCAGTTTCTAGAACCGACCTAGTAATAACCATTCGTACTGGACGAACCTAGTTCGTACAGGATGATCATCTGTACGAAGTCATTTCGTACACATATACAAATTGGGTCGTTTCAGATCGTTTAAATAAAGTCATCCAGGACGATCCAGGATCGTACGGGACGATCCACTGCGTACAGAATTAAAAACTTGCAGTTTTTGGGCGGTTTTTCATGTCTTTTGTATAAATAGTCCAAATTAGACTGCCACCCAATCTTTTTGTTATTTGATCTTCGTGCATCTTGAGAGAATAGCCAAGGAGAGAGTGGAAGAGAGCATTCAAAGGAGAATTCCTACCACTGGAGCGAGAAGGCTTCACTTGGATTACTAAGGTAAGAGTCTCTACTTGTGAAATTGGATTTCTTCACTCTTTTCCTTCTTCCTTCTAGATTCTTGTGAGAAGATCAGTCAAGGAGATCCGGTTCTCTGCCGACACTTGGAGAGTGTGAACAGCCAAAGGGTTCTCTGCCTACACTTGGAGAGTGTGAACAGCGAAAAGGTTCTCTGCCTACACTTGGAGAGTACTCAGAGGGTGCCTCTGAGGAGTGGATGTAGGTCTGGTTATAGACCGAACCACTATAAATCTGGTGTCATTTACTTTATTGCTTTTATGTTTCCGCACTTTAAATTTCAGTTTAAACAACTCTGTGGTTGAAAAATATTTTTCTACAAACTTTAAAAGAAAATTTTAATTTCGATTCAACTTTATCATTAAGAGGGTTTAAAATTTTTAAAACTACCAATTCACCCCCCTCTTGGTAGCCGTGGGACATTTACTTAGGCTTAACAACCTAATTACTGGACTCAACAAGTGGTATCAGAGCATAGTTTCAAAATCATAAGTTTGAACTACTTTTTGATTAACGTAGATGGCTACATTTGGAAATCGAAACACACCTGAGGGTTACTCTATCACTAGACCTCCACTGTTTGACAATATTCCTTTTGATTTTTGGAAAACACGCATGTCTACTTTCTTACAGTCACTTGATTATCGCATGTGGATGCTAGTCCAGGAAGGTTACTCAAAACCAACTAGATTAGTTGATGGAATTAGGGTAGAAACACCCTATGCAGATTGGACTATAGAAGAACGTGACTTAGCACAATTAAATGCGAAATATTTAAATAGTTTCTTTTGTGCTTTAAAATCTGAAGACTACATGCGAGTTTCCACTTATAAAAGCGGAAAAGACATATGGGATAGACTTTGTATAACTTATGAAGGGACAAATGAGGTTAAGCAATCAAGACTCAATATCTTGTTACATGACTACGAATTATTTCGCATGAAACCTAATGAATCTATATCTGACATGTACACAAGATTCACTCAAATTGTCACCTCTTTGCATGCACTTGGTAGGGAATTAACTAATGCTGAAATGATTAATAAGATTCTTCGTTGTTTACCTACTGCATACGATGCTAAAATTACTGCAATTACAGAGTCTAAAGATCTGAACATTTATTCCATTGACAATCTTCTTGGTTCACTCATTGCTTACGAGCAAGGAGTAAGTCAAAGAAAGATTGATGCAGGTGAACCAAGAAAGGACAAAAATATTGCACTAAATGTGGAAGAGTCAGAAAGTGAACACTCACAACCTGAGGATGAAGACGATATTGCACTGATGACTAGACAATTCAGAAGCTTTTTAAAGAGGAAGCAGAAGAGACGCCAGCAATGGAATAGAGGTAAGTATAACAGAAATGGCAAGGTTTCTAATGAAGTGATTTGTTATGAATGCAGGAAACCAGGTCATATAAAGACTGATTTTCCAAAACTCAAAGCCACTCCTAACAAGGAGAAGGTAGATGAGAAACCAATGGTAAAGAAGGGCAAGAAGAAGTTTCAAAAGGCTTTTTGGGCGGACTCAGCTTCAGACTCATCTGAGACTGAAAAAGAAGAAGAAGTCACCAACCTTTGCTTGATGGCAGATAATGCTGAACAATCAGATCAAGAAGAGGTATGTGATTTAACCTATAATAAATTGTTTGAAGTTTATGAACACATGCATGATGCATATAGGAAAATAAAAAAGATGCATGCTAGTTTAGTTTTAGAATTGGAAGAGCTTAATAAGGAACACGAAATCCTTAGGAAAGATCATGCTTTAATTGATAGCAACCACATGAAACTACTTGATGAATATGATGACTTGAATAAAAATTTTGAGAATTTAAAATCATCCTATGCTGAACTTGAAAAAGAATTTAAGAATTTTTAGGATGAATCTGAGAGCAAGACATATAGAATTAATTATACCAATCGAATCTTGGAGGATATGAATTCATTTTACAAACTCACTATAAGAGCTCTCGAGGATAATAGGAACCCCCCTAAACTTGAAGATTTTACAAATCCTAAATATTATCCTAAATTCATGAAATCCCTTAGAAGACAATCATATGAAAGAGAACATAGGAATATTTTTCCTAATGTTAAATGTAATAATTGTGGATTTTTGGGACATATATCTCACACGTATACTTTAAAGATGAAACCTAATTTGGTGTGGAGAACTAAGATGCATAAACCTAGACATATCATACATACATCTGATTATAAATTTCATAAAGGTGAACCCAAACTAGTTTGGGTTCCCAGGTCTAACATTTGAGAATTTTGCAGGAATACTCTCACACAAGACCTCGTGAGAGTATATGGTACCTGGACAGCGGATGTTCAAAGCACATGACTGGAGATACTGCTCAATTCATAACGCTAGAAGCCAGGAGTGGAGGCAAGGTTACACTTGGAGATAATACCACAAAGAAAGTGGTTGGATCATGTATGATTGGAAATTTAAAAAACTTTTTCATAGACAATGTTTTATTAGTTGAAGGCTTAAAACATAATTTGCTTAGCATAAGTCAGCTATGTGATAAGGGCTATAATGTAAAATTTTTACCTACTAGCTGCATAATTAGCCTAAATGGGAAAATTGTTTTAAATGGAAAAAGGGTAAACAATGTCTACATGCTAGATTTAAATTGTATTCAATCTCCTACTGCTTTTTGTTTGAAAACTGTTTCTGATGAATCATGGCTTTGGCATAGGAGACTTTGTCATTCTAGTATGAAAAATCTTAGAAGAATTACTCAAAAGAATTTGGTGAGAGGAATACCTAAACTAGACTTTACCAAGGACCATCTATGTGATGCATGTCAATTAGGAAAACAAGTGAAGTCCTCTTTTAAGTCCAATAAAGATCTTAGGACCAGTAAACCTTTAGAAATTCTTCACATGGATCTTTTTGGACCTGTAAGCACTGTTAGTTTAGGAGGAAAGGTATAGGGATTTGTTATAGTAGATGATTTTTCAAGATTCACCTGGGTTAAATTTCTTTTTCATAAGAGTGAATCATTTGAGGAATTCAAAAATTTTTCAACTTGGATACAAAGAAAACTAGGATGTAAAATAATTTCTATACAAAGTGATCATGGAGGAGAATTTGAAAATGAAAGATTTGAAGATTTCTGTAAAGAAAAGGGGATTGATCACAATTTTTCTGCACCTAAAACTCCTCAACAAAATGGAGTAGTTGAAAGAAGGAACAGAACATTAATAGAAGCCGCCCGAGCAATGTTAGCAGAATACTCGCTTCCTAGATATTTTTGGGCTGAGGCGGTTAGCACTGCATGCTATGTTCTGAATAGGGTGAATGTGAGATCAAATTTGAATAAAACACCCTATGAGTTGCTAAAAGGTAGAACACCAAATTTGTCTCATTTGCATGTATTTGGTTGCAAGGTGTTCTTACATAATAATGGAAAATCTGCCTTAGGAAAATTTGATCCAAAATCAGATGAAGGAATTTTTGTTGGATATTCAAGTGTTGAAAAATCTTATAGAGTATTCAACAAAAGAACTTTAGTCATTGAAGAAACCACACTTGTTGTTTTTGATGAAAATGGAAACATGGAAGAGCCAAATGTTGTTGAAGAAGAAACTGAAGAAAACTCCCAAAAGATTGATAGATTAAATTTGGAAGAAAATGTGGAAGAAAATTTAGAAAGAGAAGACCCTTTGCCTAGAGATTTGAGATTTTCTAAAAACCACCCAAAGGAATTGATTATAGGTGAACCAAGTGAGGGTGTTAGAACTAGGCGTGGATTAAACAAGGAAGTCAATCATTCAGCCTTTATTTCAACTATTGAACCCACTAACATTGATCAAGCACTTTCAGATGAATTTTGGATATTGGCCATGCAAGAAGAGTTAAATCAATTTGTAAGAAATAAAGTTTGGGAACTAACTACAAGGCCAAAAGATCAAAGTGTAGTTGGAACCAAGTGAGTGTTTAAAAATAAAATGAATGACTCAGGAGTAGTCATTAGAAATAAGGCTAGATTAGTAGCTAAGGGGTATAATCAAATTGAAGGAATTGATTTTGAGGAAACTTTTGCCCCTGTAGCTAGACTTGAAGCAATTAAGGTTTTACTAGCCTTTGCCTGTTTTAAAGGTTTTAAATTGTTTCAAATGGATGTCAAAAGTGCCTTTTTAAATGGGGTAATTGAGGAAGATGTTTTTGTAGAACAATCTCCAGGTTTTGAAAATTCTAAATTTCCAAATCATATTTTCAAATTAAAAAAGGCATTATATGGATTAAAACAGGCACCTAGGGCTTGGTATGAGAGGTTGAGCACCTTCCTACTTGAAAGATCTTTTGAAAAAGGAAGTGTGGATACAACTCTCTTTTTAAGGAAAATTGGAAAGGATATACTTATTGTTCAAATTTATGTGGATGACATCATCTTTGGATCTTCAAATAAACATCTTTGTGATGATTTTTGTAAAATAATTAGTAGTGAATTTGAAATGAGTCTAATGGGAGATTTAAATTACTTTCTAGGATTTAGCATTAAGCAACTTGAGGAAGGTACTTTTCTTAGTCAAACTAAATATATTAAGGACATCCTCAGAAAATATGAAATGGACAATGCTAAACCTATTAGTGCACCAATGAGTTCTTCAGTTCAGTTGGATAAGGACCTTAAGGGAAAATCTGTTGATCAAAAGAAGTTTAGAGGGATAATTGGATCTTTACTTTACTTGACTGCTAGCCGACCAGATATTATGTTCAGTGTTTGCTTATGTGCTAGATTTCAATCAGATCCAAAAGAATCACATTTGACAGCAGTGAAAAGGATTTTAAGATATCTACTAGGAACTCAAAACTTAGGAATTTGGTATCCTAAGTTTAGCTCTTCATTTGAAATTATTGGTTACTCAGATTCTGACTTTGCAGGCTGTAGAGTGGATAGGAAAAGCACTTCTGGAACATGTCAATTCATTAGAAATTCATTAGTTTCATGGTCTAGTAGAAAACAAAATTCAGTGGCACTATCTACTGCAGAAGCAGAATACATTGCATTAGGAAGTTGTGTGGCACAAGTACTTTGGTTAAAACAACAGTTGATTGATTTAGGATTAACTATAGGCACTATTCCAATTTATTGTGATAATACTAGTGTTATTTGCATTTCCAAAAATCCTATTCAATATTCTAGAACCAAACACATTGATATAAGGCATCATTTCATAAGGGATCATGTATCCAAAGGAGAAATTGAACTCATACATGTTTCAACTAAAAATCAACTTGCAGACATTTTTACAAAACCTTTAGCCTTTGATACCTTCAGTACTTTAAGAATAAGGCTTGGTGTTATTGATTTGAATGCTTAAACAAAATGTCTTTGCAACATTGATATTTGTTTTATTTTATTTTTTGATTTTGTGAAATTTTGTGTGTTTTGAATGAATTATTTTTGGATTTATGGTTTTGTTTTATGTTTTCTGTGTTTTTGAATATTTTTGTTGATTTTCTTATTTTAAAAAATTCAAAATTAAAAATTTTTTTTGGAGGAAATCGTCCAGGACGAAATTGTTTTCGTACGGGACGATGTGTGAAGGAACAGTTTGCGCGAATTTTAACCGTTTTGAGAGCAGTTTTTAATTAGATCGTCTGTACGATCTGATGATCGTCCAGGACAAATTTTTTTTCTCTCAAACGTCGGGACGATTGAATGCAGCGGTTGAGTGGATAAGACAGTTTTTAATATGAACTTCGTCTGTATGAAATTTTCGTTCGTCCATACGAACATGTGTCGGTTCATTGTAGGGGACGGTTTTCAAGAGTCATTAAAACGATTTACTTTTTGATCGTCTGTACGAAAATTTTTTGTCTGTACGATCGGTCAAGTCAAAAAGCCTGTACGAAGGGACGCATCGTAAGTTGTGTTGATTATGAAAAGTCGTTACATTTTGGACGAATTGGATCGTCTGTACGAAATTATTTCGTCCAGACGAACGATAATTTTTCGTCCAGGATGAATATTTTCATCCAGGACGAACGTATTGTTTTTCTTTAAATATGAAAGCTTTCTAACTTAACAATCACACTTCCAAACTTCATTTTCAATCCCTTTCTACATCAAATCAACAATGGCCTCCTCTAGCAAAAGACAAAAGGTGTTGATGAAGAAACCAAATAGGAATGCTCTAGACAACTTTCTTTCTAAGGCGAATGAGGAATCTTTTCCTCATTTTGCATCCGCAAAAATCACTCCCTCTCGCATTCTTATTCAAACTGAGTTGAAATTTCAGGTATTGCACCTCTTCGCCTCAACCCAATTTCAGTTCATTCTTTCTCTCGTCCACTTCTACAATAAGCAAACCTACCATTACTTTCTAGCTAACATGAGTTTCAATTCTGACCACTCCACCATTAGTTCTTATGTTTTTAAGCAAAAAGTTGAGATCACCAAGCACGACCTTGGTGCATTTTTAAACTTAAGAACTGAGGGATATAGAGCCCACACCCTAATGTCAGAAACCTCCTTCAAATGGTTTCAAATCAATAGGGTGATTAGAGAAATAGGCATAACCTATCATGTTGCTAGAGTCTCCGGTATGACCCAAGATGCCCGAATCATCCAGCATATCCTTAGATCCTCAATTATTCCTAAAGCTGGTGATAGGATTAACATTACCCCTCTCCTTTCTGTTATAACCTTTTTAATCATGGAAAGACATCCTATTGACGAAGCCGAACTTATCATAGACCATATCTATGGGCTTTCAGAAATAGGACATGCAGATCAGAAGAGGAAGAAGAACATTTCATTAGGACACTTAATCACTTATATTTTGGAAAAGAAATACAACATAGTGCATCCTGATGAAGAATATGAAGAGCCAGTTTACTATAACGATGCATCATTCAGATTGCTCTTCAAGGAGGAAAAAGAAAAAGAAAAAGCACATGCCAGTGCTTCAGAAGAGGAAGAAGAAGAAGGAGTGTAAGCTTCTGCTTCTCAATCAGATTACCAGAATCTGATTGAGAGATTTGATAGATTAGAGACTCACATTGATCAAAGGTTTGATCAATTTGATGCTCAACTTACGCAGCAGCAACAAGACATTGGTAATATTAAAGATAAAGTTCATGAAATGTGGTTAATGTTGATGGCCTCCTACTTCAACCTTTTTGGCGGCATTCCTCCTCCTCCTCCTCCAGAACAGTAGAAATGTTTTTATGTGTGTCTGTTGTATTTGTTTTTTTTATGTTTTTATCGTGTCTGTTTTATTGTTAAGTGTTTGTGTTTATGTTTTTTTAGGTTCAATGTATTTTCTTCTTTTTATGTAATCTGTTTCTTTAGTATCAATGAAAGTTTTTTTTATTAGATTTGTTTTGAAATGTGGTTAATGTTTATGAATTTCATGAGTATTATTTAATCTACATAGTGCTTAAATTCGATTGTAATTTGAGATTATCTATATTAGAAAATCTAGACTTTCTGAATTAATAAGTTGTTTATAACTTGTTGTAACTAGAACATTTAAATTCATGTCTATTCATTTAGACTACATAAAAGTTAATATTACTATTGCAATTTAGATGTTTTCTTATTTTGTATTTCTATGCTCAAGTGATATTTATGCACCTAGAAATATTTGAAATTTTAGATTATAGATTTTGGAAAGAATTGGTCTCAATTACTCTTGAACATTGTACAAATGTACAAAAATCAAAAGGAATTCGCAAAGATTTGCAAAGTAAAAAAGAGGCACAAAATAAGCCCAACCAAGAAAAAATGCACAAAAATGTGCCCCAAAATTTTGAAAAAGATGTGCAAAGCGCCACATGAGGTAATTCTCTTCTTTCCAAATTCGTTCAATCTCTTAATTCAAATTGATCTTATGTTCATTTATATTCTATTGAACTTTGAAATATAGAATTTTTATACATCTCTCTTGTAATGATTTTCTATAGTCAAATGTCTAAATTGAATCATGTCTTTGATAAATTCTTCTTACTTACAATGTTATATCACTTCTTAAATTTTGTGAATTTCTATGATTGACCTAATATCTTTAGTTTAAAATTGCATACCCTATGTCAATCACAATTTAGATTAAATTTTAAAAATGAATTTCATATAATTACTTACATTTCTTATCTATTTTTCTTCACTTTTTATTGCTGTCAAAAAGGGGGAGAAATTATTGTATTTTCTGTTTTGATTGTTCTGTTTGCAAGTTTTTTACTTTGTAGTTGTTTTAGTTAAAATTTTAGAAAAACAAAAATTTTGTTATTTATGCCTCCTTATTTTAATGTACTCATCAATTCAGGGGGAGTTTAGGAGATAGGAGATTTGTTTAACTTGAAACCATACAAATAATAATTATTTTGCCATCATCAAAAAGGGGGAGATTGTTTGAATAGTTGTTATTTGAATGATTTATATTTGTGCAACTTATGTAGTTTTGATGATTTCAAACATTATTGTTCAAATATATAGTTATCTCCTAACAATTTTAGAAAATTTGCACTTGCTCTTGTGTGTACTAACATTTCAGGAAAATCCGACTCCAGACTACGATAACTTCAAATCAAATTCAACATGAGATATTTTGTTTATTTGAAGTTTGCATTTTCTTTAATTTAATTTTGAAAGGGAGTGATTGTAATTGAGTGAATAAAAAACTTACACACACACATAAGGAGATCATAGAATTTTATACTGATCGTACGGGACGATATTTATCGTACTAGATGATCCGTCAGTTATCTCCTATAGAGCACATGGAACGAATAGGAACTTGCTCGAAAAAATTTTTTTCTAAGTCCTATTCGTCCAGGACGAAATTTATTATCGTCCCGGACGATGGGTTCTCTGTAAAATTTTCGTCCAGACGAATTTTATCATCGTACGAGGTGACCAGTGCTCTGGAAAATTTTCGTACAGACGAAATTAGTTATCGTACCGGACGATCAGGTCTCTGGAAAATTTTTGTCCAGACGAAAACAAATTATCGTCCGTGGCGATTGGTCCTATGGAAAATTTTCGTCCAGACGAAATAAATGTTCGTCCAGGACGATCGGGTCTCTGGAAAATTTTCGTCCAGGCGAACATATTTTCGTCCAAACGATTAACCGACTTAGAACAGTTTTCAGCAGTTTCTAGAACCGACCTAGTAATAACCATTCGTACTGGACGAACCTAGTTCGTACCGGACGATCATTTGTACGAAGTCATTTCATACACATATACAAATTGGGTCGTTTCAGATCGTTTAAATAAAATCGTCCAGGACGATCCAGGATCGTACGGGACAATCCACTGCGTACAGAATTGAAAACTTGCAGTTTTTGGGCGGTTTTTCATGTATTTTGTATAAATAGTCCAAATTAGACTGCCACCTAATCTTTTTGTTATTTGATCTTCGTGCATCTTGAGAGAATAGCCAAGGAGAGAGTGGAAGAGAGCATTCAAAGGAGAATTCCTACCACTGGAGCGAGAAGGCTTCACTTGGATTACTAAGGTAAGAGTCTCTACTTGTGAAATTGGATTTCTTCACTCTTTTCCTTATTCCTTCTAGATTCTTGTGAGAAGATCAGTCAAGGAGATCCGGTTCTCTGCCGACACTTGGAGAGTGTGAACAGCCAAAGGGTTCTCTGCCTACACTTGGAGAGTGTGAACAGCGAAAAGGTTCTCTGCCTACACTTGGAGAGTGTGAACAGCCGTAGGGTTCTCTGCCCACACTAGGAGAGTGTAAAAGGACGACGGTTCTCTGCCAGCATTCTGGTTTGTGTAAAAGGACGACGGTTCTCTGCCGCACTGGGTAGTGGTGAAAAGAGTGTGTTATAAAGGCTTCTCCGCCTTGCTGTGGGTGCTAAAGGAGAGTCACTATTGGTTTTAGTGCAATACTCAGAGGGTGCCTCTGAGGAGTGGATGTAGGTCTGGTTATAGACCAAACCACTATAAATATGGTGTCATTTACTTTATTGCTTTTACGTTTCCGCACTTTAAATTTCAGTTTAAACAACTCTGTGGTTAAAAAACATTTTTCTACAAACTTTAAAAGAAAATTTTAATTTCGGTTCAACTTTATCATTAAGAGGGTTTAAAATTTTTTAAACTACCAATTCACCCCCCTCTTGGTAGCCGTGGGACATTTACTTAGGCTTAACAACCTAATTACTGGACTCAACAAGAGCAAGAGGAAAGGGAGAGCAAGGGAAGAGAGAGAGAGAGAGAGAGAGAGAGAGAGAGAGAGAGAGAGAGAGAGAGAGAGAGAGAGAGAGAGAGAGGATCTTGTGAGGGGGGGGGGGGGGGTTTGTGAGGGGTATCATAAAGGTTAATTCAAGTAAGGATCCATCATCATCTTCTTTGGTCATCATCCCTAGTTCCTTGGGGGTTCTAGAGATGTCTAATTCAGTATCTGATCAAGGTTCTCTGCTGCTTCAGGATGAGACAAAAGGAGTTGGGTTCTCTTCCTGCTTTTGAAGGAAGAAAAATGAGTTAGGTTTTCTGTCTCACCGGGGTTGGTGAAAAGGAGGTTTGTACATGCTTCTCCTCCTTGCTGTGGGAGCAAAAGGAGATTCATTGAGTATAGAGCAATACTCGGAGGATGCCTCCGGGGAGTCGACGTAGGAAAAGTTGACCGAACTACTATAAATTTATGAGTTCTTTATTACTAATTTTGCCTTTAATTTTTGCACTTTAATTTCTGTGGTGAATCATGGTTTTTGATTAAGATTGTGCTTTTGCTTAAAGATTTTATAAAATACCAATTCACCCCCCTCTTGGTTAGCCTTGGGACTAGTTCATTAGGGATTAACATCCTTGTCAAGCTTTTAAATGGTATTAGAGCGGGATTCATAAAATTAGGTTTTTGAAAACTTTTTGAGTTTCGATCAATGACTAACTTTGGTAATCGTAATACTACAGAAGAATATTATATTACTCAACCACCTTTATTTGATAATATTCTTTTTGATTTTTGGAAAACTCGTATATCTATGTTTTTACAATCGATTGACTATCGCATGTGGATTCTTGTTAAGGATGGTTATACAGCTCCTCCTCATGAAATTAATGGAATTAAAATTGAACTTTATTATACTGAATGGACTTTTGATGAAGGAGATTTAGCATAACTTAATGCAAAATTTTTGAACTATTTTTTATGTGATTTGAAATCTAAAGATTATATGTGTGTTTCATCTTGTGTAACTGGTAAAGAAATTTGGGATAGATTGTGTATTACTTATGAAGGCACAAATGAGGTTAAATAATCTAGATTGAATATTCTATTACATGACTATGAACTTTTTTATATGAAACCTACTAAATAAATTTCTGACATGTAAACTAGGTTTACTCAAATTGTCACCTCATTGCATGCTTTAGGAAGAGAGCTAACTAATTATGAAAGAGTAAATAAAGTTTTGAGATGTTTTCCTTTTTCCTTTGATGCTAAGATCACTGCAATTAATTAATCTAAAGATTTGAATACTTATTATATTGATAACTTACTTGGATCACTCATTGCTTATGAGCAAGAAGTGAATTAAAGAAATCTTGATGCAGGTGAAAAAAAGAAAAAGAAAATTGTGGTGCTGAAGGCCAATAACACAGACACTAATTCTTTCAGGTCTAAAAGCGATGATGTTGTCTTCATCACTAGGTAGTTCAAATGTTTTTTAAGGAAGAATAACAAGTATCATCAAAAGTGAAAAAAAATAAGGATAGCAAAAAATTTAAAAGTTTTTATGATATTATTTATTTTGAATGCAAGAAGCCTAGACATGTCAGAGCTAATTGTCCTACACTTATGGATCACTCAAGCAAAGAGAAGGTTGAGGAGAATCCCAAATATAGGAAGGACAAGAAGCAATACTAAAAGGCATTCTAGGTAGATTCTACATCTAACTTATTTGAGATTGAAGCTGAAGAGGAGATAACAAGATTGTGCTTAATGGATGATCATCTTGGTCAGTCTGATCAAGAAGAGGTATGTGAACAAACCTATGATCTATTACTTGAAATTTATGAGAAAATTTATGCATCATATAAGAAACTTAAGAAATTGCATGCTAGTTTGAAATTGGAGTTTTTGAATTTACAAAAAGAGCATGAAGTTTTAAGTAAAGAACATACTCAACTTGATAGCAATCAAACTGTCATTACTTGATGAGTTTGATGAATTGAATAAAAAGCATTCTGAATTGATAATTGAGCATGATTCACTAAAAGCAAATCTCAAAGCATTTGAAAATAACAAACCAACATTGCATGCATCGCATAATGTTAAAAGGCAGTATCACCTCCCAAGTAGATTAGTAAATCCTTTTTGTGGTGTTAGATGTTTTTCATGTGGCATGCTAGGGCACATTTCACACACTTGCATTGTTCACCATAGTACACATTGGTTGTGAAGACCCAAATTGCATGATCCATAGTATAATACATATGCATTGCATTCTTATTTTCATAAGAAGGGACCCAAACCTATTTGGGTTCCTAAATCTGAAATTTAATATCTTGTAGGAAACTCTCAAAAAAGGCCTCGTGAGAGAATGTGGTACCTATACAGCAGTTGCTCAAGACATATGAATGGAGATGCCAATTAATTCATTTTGCTGGAGACCAGGACACGAGGCAAGGTTACTCTTGGAGACAACACCACTAGAAAAGTGGTGGGCTCAGGTATAATCAAAAATTCTAAGAACCTTTTGATTGAAAATATTTTCCTTGTAGATGGACTGAAACAAAATTTTCTCAACATCAGTCAGGTTTGTGATAAGGGCTTCATCATAAAATTCTTGTCAAACACTTATTTTATAAGCTTAAATAATAATACTGTGTTATAGGGAAAGCGAATCAACATTGTTTACATGCTTGACTTAAATAATATTGAATATGCTGATTCATTTTTCTTAAAAACTATTGCTAATGATTCTTGGTTGCGGCATAGGAGATTATGTCATACTAGTATGAAAACCCTTAGAAGAGTAACCCAAAAAGACCTAGTTAGAGATGTCCCCAAGCTTAAATTCTTTAAAGACCACCTTTGTGATGCCTGCCAACTAGGGAAGCAATTCCAATCCTCTTTCCACTCCATTAAGGACATTAGTACTTCTAGACCATTAGAAGTCATTCACATGGATTTGCTTGGACCCATGAGTACTTCCAGCTTAGGAGGAAAAGTTTATGATTTTGTGATTGTTGATGACTACTCGAGATTTACTTGGATTAGATTTCTGTCACATAAGAATGAGTTTTTTGATGAGTTTAGATCCTTCTCCACTTTGATTCAGAAAAAGATAGGTTATGAGATCTTGACCATCCATTGTGACCATGGGGGAGAGTTTGAAAATGAGAGATTTGGAGACTTTTATGAGGATAAAGGGATTAATCACAACTTTTCATCTCCTAGGACCCCTCAGTAGAACAGGATAGCTGAAAATAAGAACATGACCTTAGTTGAGGCTGCTAGAGCCATGCTTGCTGAGTATTTACTTCCAAAATATTTTTGAGCTGAAGCGGTAAACACAGCTTGTGTTGTGTTGAATAGGGTGAATGTTAGAGCCAAACTTGATAAAACACTCTATGAGATCCTTAAGGGTTGGACACCCAATCTTTCCCACCTCCATGTCTTTGGTTGTAAGGTTTTCATTCATAATAATGGGAAGTCACACTTAGGGAAATTTGACCCAAAATATGATGGAGTGTTCTTAGGTTATTCAAGTGTTGGGAAATCCTTTACGGTATTTAATAAAAGGACTTTGGTGGTGGAGGAGACTACTCATGTAGTGTTTGATGAATTTGATCCTATGGAGTCTATAATTGAGGATGAAGATGGTGTTAGAGAGATTTTCAAAGGAGTTGAGAATTTAGAGAAGATGGTAGAGTCCCAAATCACTAAAGGAGTAGGTGAGATCACCCAAGGAGTAAAAAATTCAAATCTAGAGGAAAGGGTTGATCCTACACACACTTTGCCTAGGGATTGGAGATATTCTTTGAGTCATCTTAAAGAACTGATCTTAGGAGACCCTTCTGAAGGTGTTAGGACTAGGCATGGACATGGGAAGGAAGTGAACCACTTTTCTTTATCTCAATGACTGAACCCACCAATATTAGTTAAGTCTTATTTGATGAGTTTTGGATCTTAGCCATGCTAGACGAATTAAACCAATTTGTTAGGAATGATGTTTAGAAGCATGTAGAAAGACCAAAGGGACAAAGTATAGTTGGAACCAAATGGGTCTTTAAGAATAAAATAAATGATTCTAGTGTGGTGGTTAGGAATAAGGAAATATTGGTAGCTAAGGGGTACAACCAAATAAAAGGGATTGATTTTGAGGAGACCTTTGCCCTTGTAGCTAGATTAGAAGCCATTAGAGTACTACTAGCCTTTACCTGTTAGAAGGGATTTAAGCTTTACCAAATGGATGTGAAGAGTACCTTTTTAAATGGGGTAATAAAAGAGGATGTGTTTGTAGAGCAACCCCAAGGTTTTGAGTGTTTTCAATTTCTAAATCATATTTTTAAATTAAAAAAGGCCTTATATGGATTAAAATAGGCTCCAAAAGCTTGATATGAGAGGCTTAGCACATTTTTTCTGAAGAGGGAGTTTATTAAGGGAAGTTTAGATACTACCCTTTTTTTGAAGAAAGTAGGAGATGAGTTACTCATTATTCAGATTTATGTTGATGATATACTTTTTTAGATCTTTTGATAAAAAGCTATGTGATGATTTTTCTAAAATAAAGAGTTAGGAGTTTGAGATGAGTATGATGGGAGAGTTGTCTTACTTTTTGGGATTTTCCATGAGACAATTGGATGATAGAACCTTTATAAGTCAATCAAAGTACATTAAGGATATTTTGAAGAAATACAAAATAGATAAATCCACGCCAATAAATACTCCCATGATCTCTAATATTTTGATGGATAAGGACTCAAATAAAAAATTTGTTGATCAAAAGAAGTATAGAGGGATGATTGAATCTTTACTTTACCTGACTGCTAATTGACCTGATATAATGTTTAGTATATGTCTCTGCGCTAGATTTCAAGTTGATCCTAAACTATCCCACCCAACTATTATTAAGATAATTCTTAGATATCGTTTGGGGACCTAAAACTTAGGAATCTGGTATCCTAGGCACATCACTTCTTTTGAGATTATTGGATATTCTGATTCTGGAGGATGTATGGTGGATATAAAGAGCACTTCTAGAATTTGTCAATTCATAAGACAATCTTTAGTCTCCTAGTCTAATAGAAAACAAAACTCTGTTGCACTTTTCACTACTGAAGCTGAGAACATTACCTTAGGAAGTTGTGTGACCCAAGTCCTTTTGTTGAAGCAACAAATTCTAGATTTAGGATTACCTATGTTGCAAATCTATTTTTCATGTCTTATGTTTTGATGATTGACAAACACTGTGTCTCTTGGACTGCTTGTTGCTTCTAACTTTTTAGGAATCGAAGATCGGACGATAAAAAAGGAGCCAAGTTCAAGAATGCGTAGGTTTAGGGTTGAGTCAGTCTGTACATTTGATTTTTACCTTTTGAGTCCACTTGTAATAGTCAAAGAGACTAATGCTTTGTAACCCTTCACACACACACTTGAGAGACTTAGAATTTCTGTTTTTACTCAGATCGGCCAGGACGATTTCTTGGATCGGCCTAGACGATCAGCTTAAAACAGAAAGTCTAATTAAGGATTCTTAATTTAGGCAGCCGACATTAACAGATCGTCCTGGACGATACGTGTATCGGCCAGGACAATAAGCTCAAAACAGAAAGAAGTAGCCGCCATAGTCAAGTATGGTATACTGTATTTTTAAATTATCGGTCAGGACAATCCTATGATCGGCTTGGACGATATTCACAAATTATGCCATAATTGTTCAGGAAATCAAGGAAGTAATTAAGGATGATTGATACGATCATATCGTCCTAGACGATCGCAGGATCGGCCACGACGATCTTGTCAAAAACCTTAAGTTACTTCAGGACGATCGATATCGGCCAGCCCGTATCCAGGGCTATTGTTAGGACGATTTTCCTCTGATTTGAACTGATCGGCCAGGACGATCGTGTGATCGGCCAGGACGATCAAGCCAATTTTCAATCGTCCTATTTTCCATCCAGGGCGATGCTCTGGCCGATCATCATTGATTCGTACTGATCGGCCAGGCCGATGTCCATATCGGCTTGGACGATATTGTCGACAACTTGCAATTAATGAGCTCTTTTGAAGCTCTTCTATTTAAGAGCTCTTGTTCAACGTTTTTAAGAACCTTTGACTGCTGCCTTGACCTGAGAAGACCTTGAGGAGAGAAAGAGAGAGAAGAGAGAGAGAGAGGATCTTGTGAGGGGGAGCTTGTGAGGGGATTCACAAGGGTTGCTTCAAGGATCTCTTTGCGTAATCTTCGTCTAGAGTTTCTCGTCCGTGGAAGGGTCAGTAGAGGTAAGGAGTTTTGCTTTTGGCTTTGGTTCTCTGCCAGCTTCAGGAGGAAGCAAAAGGAGATAGGTTCTCTGCCTTGCCGGGGTGGCAAAAGGAGGTTCTTGTGAGGGTTTCTTCGCCTAGCCGTGGGGGCTAAAGGAGAGTCACATTTTTGTAGTGCAATACTTGGAGGGTGCCTCCAAGGAGTGGACGTAGGTCGAGTCGACCGAACCACTATAAATTTCTATGTTTTTTTTCTTGCTTCCGCACTTTTTAATTCCGCATTTATGCTTGTGGTGTGATTTGGTTTTATGTAATTTTCTTTCTCTATTAAAAGAAGTTTTTAAAATACCAATTCACCCCCCCTCTTGGTTAGCTTGGGACTAAGTTCATAGGGCTTAACATCCCCATCGAACTTTCAACCTATAGGCATAATTTCAAACATTTGTGATAACACTAGTACCATCTGCATCTCTAAGAATCCTATCTAATATTTAAGGACCAAACACATTGACATAAGGCGTCACTTTATTAGAGACTATGTGACCAAAGGAGACATTAAGTTACACCATGTGATAACTGAGAATCAATTGCGAGACATCTTTACTAAATCACTGGCTTTTGACACTTTCAGCATCTTAAGGACTAGATTAGGTGTGATTGACATAAATGCATGAACTTGATGTTTATTAAATTTTGATTTTTTTTCATTTCCTTTCTTCTTTTGTTTATTTCACTTTGTTTGTTTTACTTTTTACTAGCTTTTATTTCTTTTTATTTTCTTTTTGTGTTATTTTAGTTTTTCTTTTTTTGGGATCACTACTGAAATTATATTTTATGTCATATTTTTGTCTTTTGAAAATTTGTAGTCAATGTTTTACCTCTCTAAATCTATTAAAGGAAGAAAACACTATTGATTGTTTCTCTTCCTCTAATCTCTTTTAGTGGTGTAATTTTTTTTTTCTAAACAAAATTCTATCTCAAATTAATAATTGGACTTTGCGATTGAGATCTTTTATATCTTGCTACAGTAATCTATCTTATATTTATAATGTTCAAAGTCTTTATATTCTTTTCAAGTTTTCTAATCATCCTGTCATTGCATTTATCATATGATTTTGATTCTTTTTTGTGGTTTGTTCTTTCATATATTAGAGAGTGAACTTTTCTCCTCTAATATCTGGAAGATATACTCACAACTGAGAGTTTTAAAAAGTTTTGAAAAGGGATCTAACTTAAAAAAAAGTAGCCAATGATACCAAATCAAAAGAAGTGTAATGATGCAAAATTGAGAATTATACACAAAGTGCATCAAAAATCAAAAGATGCACAAAGTTTGCATTCAATTGACAAGAAGCATAAAATGAGCCCACCAAAAGCAAGTCTCTTCTCTTTCAAACTTTTAAAACTTAGAAGAATTCATGTGTCACTTGATATTTTTATAGGCTTGATTTCAAATTTCCTGATTGTAACAAATTACTTTGTTACATTATTCTATAAGATATTTTTCTAAAATTAAGTCTTTAACGGATATCTTTTCTTATCCAATTGGTTTTTCTGAGTTAGGACTTTTGTTTTCAAAAGATGATTTTTCCTTGAGAGAAGTCAAAGCTAGGGCTAACAGGATCGGATATTCTATCGGTTTCAAATTTTGATGATGTTAACTCATTGGTATTATAAGTCTTTAAAATCAATTACAAGGAGACATTATCATATTCATGCATTACTTAAAAAAAAAAAAAAACTTATTTTTATTCTTCTTTTTCCTACTTTTTATTTTCTTTTTTTTTTTCCTCCTTTTTTAAGATGTCAAAAGGGGGAGTAGTGTTTGAGTTATTTTTCATTTTATTTAGGTTATTTTTTATTTTATTTAGTTGTGACTATTTGATTGTTTGTCATCATTAAAAAGGGGGATATTATTACAAATCTAATTTTAGGGAATAGAATTTGATGATAGCAAACACTTATGTTTCTCTATGACTGCCTTGCCTACTAACATTTCAAGTCCACAAGATCAAATTGAAATTTGAACTAGTTAAAGAATGGGTAGACTAGGTCTGAGATAGTTTATAATCTTTTCGTTTTATTGAGTCAATTGTAAATGATGTGGTCCCTACTGCTAAGTAACCTTGCACACTAACACTTTGTGGAATTTTTTTGACTGTTTTAGAGTTTTTTTTTTTTTTTCACATCATCCTGGATGATCCATAAATCATCATGGATGATCAGTTTAAAAAGAACCTCTAATTAGGGCATCCTAGTTAAGGAAGCCATCAACCATCATTAAGCGCATTGTCCTGGAAGATATTTGTGTGGGCTGGGATGATAGGCTCAAATAAGAAAGAATCAGCCGGTAGATCTATTTAGATAGCTTTTATTTTTGGACATCATCCTGGACGAGGCAATGCAATTATGCCTAAACTCATATGGTAATTAAGGAAAGTATCAACCGCTAGATCAATTTAGGCTCAAATCAGAAAGAATCAGCCGCTAGATCTATTTAGGTAGCTTTTATTTTTGGACATCATCAAGGACATCATCCTAGACAATGCAATATAATTATGCCTACATTAATATGTTAATTAAAGAAAGCAATTAAGGTTTGATTGCTAGATCATATCATCCTGGATGATCTCAGGATTGGCCTGTATGATCAGTTTAAAAACCTTATTTGTTCCTGGATGATCAAATATCAGCCAGCTTCTATTCAGGGTGATGTTCTGGATGATGTGCCTTTTTATACTAATCATCCAGGATGATCACGAGATTATCCTGGATGATCAGGATATTTTTCTATCATCCAGACATCCATTTAGGATGATGTTCTAGATGATATTGAATGATTTGTACTAATCGTATAGGATGATATACTATCAGCCTGAACGATATTAACAAAAACATTCTGATCGTCCAAAATTGTCCTAGATGATTGAGCTAAATTTGTATTGATCGTACAAGATGATATTTATATCTATTATAAAGCTCTTTTATTTAAGATCTCTCATTCAACCCAAGAGATTATCTTTTATTATTGTTCTAACCTAAGAGAGCTAAGAGGAGAGGGAGAGTAAGGGAGAGAGAGAAAGGATCTTATGAGGGAGAATTTATGAGGAGTTTCACAAAGCTTGCTCCAAGCAAGGATCTATCATCATCTTCTCTGGTCGTTGTCCCAATTCCTTGGGGGTTCTAGAGAGGTCTACTTCAACATCTAATCAAGATTCTTTTCCTGCTTTAGGAGGAAGTAAAGGAGTTGGGTTCTCTGCTTGCTTTTGGAGGAAGTAAAAAGAGTTCGGTTCTCTATCTCACTGGGGTTGGTGAGGATTGTACAGGCTTCTCCACCTTGTTGTAGGAGCAAAATGAGAGTTATTGTGTCTAGTGTGATACTCGAAGGGCCCCTCTAGGGAATGGACGTAGGTCAACTTGATCGAATCATTATAAAGTTTTGTGTTCTTTATTACTGCTTCCGTATTTAATTTATGTACTTTGATACCGTGGTGAATCTTGGTTTTGGTTTAAGATTGTGCTTTGCTTAAAGATTTTCTTAAAATACCATTCACCCACCCTTTTTATTAGCCTTGGGATAAGTTCATTAGGGCTTAACATCCCTGTTGAACTTTTAAACCTAGCTAATGCAATACATATATAGACTTACCCTGGCCTGGATTGGGGAGCCAGCTAAACCACATAGGCACTTTAAAACTATATGTCTGGTCATTAATGAAAGATTGGTTAAGGATATTAATTAGATTAAATTTTAAGAGAGTGGGGATGACATCTAGAGTAGATCCTAATTATTCCCTTTGACTTATATTGGGTTTTTGATATCTAAGTAAATGCAATTAAATATTTAGACACTTTTAAATTTGTTACTAATGCAATGCATGCTAGTTGACTCGATTAAATGCATGAATCAAAATGAACTAGTTAAAAAATTTGGCTTAAAATAGTTTTTTCTCTAGAGATTACATAATATCCCCTTGACAGATCTGCACCCTCATAGGCTAGGTGGTCTGCCAAAACTCGTAAGCAAGGAGGTGCCTAAAAAGGTAGAGAAGGTATAATATGATGCATGAAAAACCATCATCAAGTCCGAGCTTAATTCTTAAGACCATTAGAGTTTCTATGTAAGATAAAAAATTTTATTTAATTTGAATAGAAGAGGTTTTATCGTACCCTCACGAGTCTCCAATCAGGTTCTAGGCTAAATCAAAATATGACATACAAAATTGCCAAAAAACTAAGAAAAATAGGAAGATCCTAATCACAATCAAATCATCAATCAATAAATAAATCAATTAAATTAAATTAATATCAAATTTAAAGTCCATGTGATAAGTGCCACTTAATATTACATCTCAGAATTACATGAAAGTAAAGTGGCCTGGCTCCACTGACAACAACCCCGAATTTCTAATCCTAAGACTCAACTGACTTTGAGAATGGGTCTTCTCGCTGTCTACGTTTTTGTTCTTCTGCAACTTCTTGATTCGTCGATTCCAAATATCCAAATGAAAAGAAACTCTACCTTGGATGGGATGTTATCTTTTGTTTTTGGATACTTGAAAGGTATCCAAACTTGGTCTTCCAAATTGAGGAAGACTCTCCCCTTAGGGATGTCTTCTCTTCATTGGAATCCTAGTTGGATATAAATATCCCATCTCAATTAGTCACTTAAATATTACAACTTAAATACATATCAAATTAAATTTAATAAAAGTGAAAATTCTATACTCGATCCTCTAGGGTTATCCTAATAATCAACAGTTAATTAATCCCAAGTAATTAATATTTAAAAATTAAAATATATAATTACAACCACCCTTAGTCATGCTCTTTTAATTTAAAGGGGGTCTTAAGTGTAGTAATCCCTTGTGCATAGCATAATAATATATATATTTTTTAAATACCCACTTACTTTAATTTCCATATATGAGCATGGCCACCTGCACAAGATTGAACTAGTATAAAGTGTTCCTAACCTAAGTGTAGATCTAACACACAATTAAACACATCACATAGTGCATAAAATAAATAAACAAACACATCAATTCTAAGCTAGCAAATAGTATGCAGTGAAAATCCTGGAAAACTTGACACACAATTACAGAAAAGTAAACACCCGCCAAGCCTAGAACTAGAGTTGGTTGTCATATCAAATCATCTAAAGTGTGTGTAAAAGGTTGTGTAGTTTGGTTATGTCCTATATAGGATATTTGATTGAAGTTGCTTAAGGTTTAATTGGTTGAAAGGCTTAAGGGAAAATTTTAGTTGAAGTTTAAGTCATAGTGATTTGTAATGGATTTTTTAGATTGATTTTATATATTCATTGGATACCACCTTTTTTGCTCAACAAGGCCGTGAAGTTTATTTCACCTTTCTTGGAGCTAAGTTAATAGCCTCGTAGGCCTGAGATACCTAGTAGTACCAGGTTGAATTAAGTGTTTTGATTTATTTAAGATTTGAAGGTTAATGAATTTAAATTAAAGTTGGTTGATTATTGGTTTTAAAGTTGATTAATGATTTTTGGAAATTTAAAGTGATTTTTGAGTTTTAAGAATGTTTTGGATTATATTAATTATTTAATAAAGGGGTTAAAAGTTAACATTTTAATTAAGGTTGAATTTTGCAAAGTTAGAATTTTTATAAAATATTAGATCTTAAGATGAGCTGCTAGATACTAAGTTTGCTGGATTTGAATTATTCTACATTTAGTTATGTTGGTTTGAAGTTTTTACTTGATTTTGACTTAAATTTGACCAAATTATTAACTTTTTAAAATTTGAATGATTTCTAGAAAATTTATATTTTTAATAAATATTAGATTTTCATATGAGTTGAATGCCTTTGAGTTTGTTCAATTTTGATTTTAAATTAATTAGTTACGAATTCTTAAAGATTGATAATTTTTTTAATTATTATAATTGTTTAATTAAGGGGTTTATTTTTAATGTTTTGAGTCCAAATGAGATCCAAACTCCTTGAAATCAACTCCAAATGTCCGGAATAATATAAGGAGGGATTCTTATGTGTTTGGGAATTTTTTGGAATTTTTAATTATTTTCAATTATTTAAATTAATTAAATATTGAATTTGAATTAAAGTTAAATTAAGCTCTAATTTGCTGCATATCTAAGGGATTTTATTTTTCATTGATTAAAAGTTGAATTCTCGAGAGTTTGAGATATTATTTGTGTTTTTTATATTTAAATTTTATTTATTAGAATTTTTAGAAGTTTTAAAGGTTAATTAAGGGTTTAATTTTAAGATAATTAATTATGGGGCTTCATGAATTCAAAAATCAGTGACAATTTTTCTTAAGGCTGTATATGTGACTAAGTTCAAGTGTTTAAAGTTTTGAGTCAAAAGGATGTGTTTCCTAATTTCTATAATTAATCTAAATTTTCTAGACAAAGGTCCTTAATTATTGTCCTAAAGATGTCATTAGGTTGTGTAGGATTAAATCAAAGTCATGCTAACCCTTGAATTTAACATTTATACACCAAACATAAGAACAATCAATTCCTTAATTTTGTGTGTGTTCCTGCACATGCAAAAGAAAAAATAACATTGAATAATTAATAACTTGATTAGTTAATAATTGAGATAATTATTAACTAATCATCCCCATGAGATCTATGCATTCAAGCTCAATCCATGTTTAAAGTTTCAAAAAATCTCTCAACATCAAAATTTATACAAATATAACTATAAAATAGTTTTAAAATATATATACAAATATATAAATCTACATATATAAGGATAAAAACTTTAAAATAAAATAATTAAAAATATTATTAAAATAAATTTGAAGGGATTTAGAGATTCACTAACTTTTCAAAGTTATTTGAAAATAAATTTTTAATTTTTAAAAATTATTAATATAATATTTAATTAAATATTATTTAAATATTTTAAACATACAATTAATTCAAATTATTTAAACTAAATTAAACTTTAAATATCAAAATTAATTTTAAATTAAAGTATTTAAATTTTAATAAATTTGATATATTTTACATATTTTTTGAATTTTATTTAAATTTGTTAGAATTTTTGAAAATTTAATGTCAATTAAAGTATTTAAGTTAATTTAAAATTCATTAATGTTTAAAATAATTTTAAAATTAAATTAAATTAAGTCTTAGAAATTCTTTAAAATTTTTAATTATATAAACTATTTTGTTTGAATATTTCAAAATTATTTAAATTTAATATCAATTAAATATTAATTAATGTTTAAATAATTAATTAATTAAAAAAAATTAAAACGTCCAAAATATAGATTAAATGAAACATAATATCATATTAAACTATTTAAAAAAAAATTATTCATTTATCAAATTTTATGTATAAAATTTCAAAAATTGAAAAATACTAATTTAATATTTAAAATTAAGTGTTTTAAAATAATTAAAAATATTTTTGATATTTTAAAATAATTTTATATTTAAATTAAGAATTTAATTTTCTAGATATTTTAATATTGAATATTAAAATTTTTTATTTTTTATTTTTTTTAATAAATTTTTTAGAAATTTTTTGTTTAAAAAAAAAGTTTGAAAAAAATTCAAATTATTTAAAATAGGTTGGCGGTGCTGCTCGTGTGGAGGCCATTTGACATATTCCCGTTCGCTAGCTCAAACGCGGCATTGATTAACGACGGCGGCGCATTAGGAGCTGATGATTGCACCACCGACATTAATCAGTCATTAATGCAGAAAGGTAGCGGGACCATGCACCTTTAACATGAATGATGAGTCAGCATTACGCAACAGTCGTTTGATCCTCCGCCTTAATAAATAAATAGTTCTGATGGTGCCAGATGGAGATCTATACTGCTGGAGACATTGTGAGACCAGATGGGGTGCTGGATGTCAAGATCGGAGTCGTTGATCTTGAAATCAACAGCTCAAAAAAATTTACGCTATAGCGAACTACCAAGACACCCTATAACCATTTTTTTTGCTCATTTGTTCATCTGCTCAATGAAATTAATTGAAATTTTAAACCTAGGTTACCTAAGTGAACAGAAATAATATGGAATATGTTTTTAGCTTAAATCGAGCTTAATGAAAATTTATTTAAACTAGTGTAATTTAGATTAGGGTTTGAATTTTCACCTCAATTTATGGACGGATTAAATCGTTTAGGGATTTTTTGCATTTGTAAACTTTCCACGCTCCATTTTGTCAGAAAAAACACAACCTAGAACTATTGGAAGGATTTGAGTTGGAATGTGAAAGTTTGTTAGGGATATTAAACCCTATGAACTTAGTCCCAAGCTAACCAAGAGGGGGGGGGGTGGGCTGAATTGGTATTTTAAAAATTTTCTTTTCACAAAGAACAAAAACACATATACCAAAATCACGGCACGAGAAAAATAATGCAAAAATAAAAGTACGGAAGAAAGAAAATAAGAACACAGAGATTTATAGTGGTTCGGTAAACTTGACCTACGTCCACTCCTTGGAGGCACCCTCCAAGTATTGCTCTATAAAATGTGACTCTCCTTTAGCCCCCACAGCTAGGCGGAGAAGCCATCACAAGAACCTCCTTTTTGCCACCCCTGCAAAGCAGAGAACCTATCTCCTTTTGCTTCCTTCTGAAGCTGGCAGAGAACCAACAACCAGATGCTTACTCCTTACCTGTACCGACCCTTCCACAGACGAGAAACTTTAGACGAAGAAGAAGTAGAGCGATCCTTGAAGCAACCATTGTGAATCCCCTCACAAGTTCCCCCTCACACGATCCTCTCTCTCTCCCTCTCTCTCTTTCTCTCCTCAAGGACTTCTTAGGTCAAGGAAGTCGCCAAAGGTTGTTCAAAATGTTGAACAAGAGCTCTTAAATATAAGAGCTTCAAAGGAGCTCATTAATTACAAGTTACCGACATTATCGTCCAGGCTGATATGGACATCATCATTGCCGATCAGTACAAAACTCAGAAGATCGGCCAGAGCATCGCCCTGAATGCAAAACTGGATGATTAAAAATTGGATTGATCGTCCAGGCCGATCTCATGATCATCCAGGCCTATCAGTTCAAATCAGATTAAAATCGTCCTGAGCATCGCCCTATTTACAAGCTGGCCGATCCCGATCGTCCAGGAGTAACTAAAGATTTTGAATATATCATCCTGGCCAATCCTGTGATTGACCAGGATGATGTGATCGTATCAATCATCCTTAATAACTCCTTTGATTTCATGATCAATTAAGGCATAATTTGTGAATATCGTCCAGGCCGATCAATGATCGTCCTGGCCGATTATTTAAAAATACAATATACCTTAATTGTCTATGACGGCAACTTCTTTCTATTTTGAGCTTATCGTCCTGACCGATACACATATCGTCCAGGCCGATATGTTAATGTTGGCTGCCTTAATTAAGAATCCATATTTAGACTTTTTGTTTTAAGCCGGATCGTCCAGGACGATGTAAATATCGTCCTGGCCGATATGAGTAAAAACATAAATTCTAAGTCTCTCAAGTGTGTAAGTGTGTAGGGTTACTTAGCATCAGTCTCTTTGACAATTACAAATAGACTCAAGAAGAGAAAAATAAAGTACAGATTGACTCAACCCTAAACCTATGCAATCTTGAACTGGCTTCGTTTGTTCGTCTGATCTTCGATTCCTGAAAAGTTAGAAGCAACAGGAAGTCCAAGAGAATCAACAGTATTTGTCAATCATCAAAACATAATTCATGAAAATAGATTTGTAACAATCTCCCCTTTTTTGATGATGGTAAACACAAGTAGGAAAAACTCAGAGAAAAAACAAATTCTCTAGAAATTTAAAGTTACAAGCACATACCCTTTTCCTACCACATCCTACTCCCCCTTTTGTCATCACAAAAAGAGGGTCCTAGACACATAAAAGAAAAATTACACATAAACGAAAACAACCACAAGACAAACTACAGAAAATAGAAAACATAGACTAGAAAAATGAGGGATCCTGATCATCAGATGGAGGTGGTGGAGGTGGCTGCTGAAAGTAGCTGGCAAGCGTGGTAAACTGAGTATTGAACCAGGCGATGTCCTGGTCATACTGCTGCTACTGGTGAAGAGGAACAGGATCAGGAACGGGAGCAGGAGCGGGAGCCTCCTCCTCTCCAGCCCCCTGACCTTCCCCATCTCCTGGGCAGAGACGAGTACTATGAAGGATAGTGAAAATTGTTTGAGTAGCAAGGAGGCTGAAGGTCGTGAGGAGCAGGGTATTGGAGATTGTATTTGGATCGTGAATAGTTGTTAGGTGATCAATGTAGCGAAAGAGTAGATCATTGGCATTAAATTCTCTCCGGGCCATAATGAAAAAGGTGGTCAAGGAAAGTAGAGGAGTGATGTGGATTCGGTCCCCAGCTTTTGGAATTATGGAGGTGCGAAGGACATGTTGGGTTGTCCTAGTATCTTTGACTAAAGAGCTAGTCTCTCCAACATGAAAGGGTGTGTTGGTTTGGCGAAGGAAGTGGTTTTCCATGGACCAATCAAAATCCGGATCTGAAACGATTATGTGCAGCTTAGCCCCTGTGGTGGATAGCTGTAAAAGCTTCGCACAGTCCTTATATGTGATCTCGACGGGGCGTCGATTCACATAGGAGGTCAGGGCTGTGAAAGTAGTATTTATGCAAAGATTTGCATGAAATTCTAGCAGGAGTTCAGAAGAAAAAGGGACAGCGAGGGTGAGTATGAAACAAAGAGAAGTGTGGGCAAAAAGATCCATTACCGGATACGAGAGATGTGCAGGATTGATTGTTCGGGAAAGGGTGATCCCACTCTTTGTAGCGACGGTAGGCAGCCTGATCCTCTGCCTCCTTGAATCGAGGGTCCAGAGTGGCCCTCGAGGAACTCCTAGAAGCCTGTCGAACTCGTTTCCCATCGGTCATATAAAGGGATTAGCAAGAAGACACAAGAGGAGAAGGGATGAGGTGGAAAATATGGCTGAATTGGCCAGAATTTAAAGAAATGGCCATATCGTCCAGGCTGATCGCATAATCGTCCAGGCCGATATGGCTCAATAATTGCGTATAGGCCGATTGGTCAAAAAAGCGGTCTGATCGGCCGGGCCGATCAGATATCGGCCAGGACAATTAGACACAGGCGATCATCCCGAGGAGAAAATCTAGACGACCGTTGAAAAAGCAGATCGTCCGGGCCGATTAGGTGTATCGTCCAGGACGATGCACAATAATTGATCGTACCGACCGAAGTTAAAACATTTTAAATCTCTGCCACGTGTATTGTTCAGGACGAACAGTGGATCGGCCAGGCTGATTGTCCAATAATGGATTGTCCGGGGCCAATTTTAAGGATTTAAACGTGCTGACACGTGGATCGTCCAGGACGATCCAGTGTATTGGCCAGGACGATGCACATAAAATGCATCGGCCAGACAAAATATTCTATCGGCCAGGATTATCATCATGATTGCAACAGAGTTCGATCAGATCATCCAGGACGATATAGTATCGTCCAGAATGATGACATACAGCAAGCATAAAAAAGTTCCGAAGATGGAATTTGAAGAGATTTTTTCTAATCGTCTAGGACGATAAAAATATTGGTCAGGACGATGTGATTAGAATTTAAAACCAAGGAAAAGATGGTGATAATCAAGGCCCTAAAAAATAAAACAAAATAAAAGCAGACAAAAACACAATAATAGAAAGCTATAAACAACGAAAATAATAAAAATGAATATTTTTGAATTTTAATTTTTATAAATTTTTTTTATCAAGGCTTCATATGAGAAGTTTTCAAATAATTAAATTTTAGAGTTCCACAAGATCAATGAGTTTAGCCAATCCTAATCAGACAAAGGTAAAATATCCGATTCTATTAACCCTAGATCAGACGTTCCTTATGGTACAAATTTTCTTTTAAAAAACAAAAAGGTTTAACTCAGAATAAACCTAATTGGGAAAAAAAAAGATCAATCAAAACTTGTTTACAAAGAAAAAATCTCATAAATAATAAAACAAAGTAATTTGTCTCAATCAAGGAATTTGAAATCAAGCCTTTGAAATCATCAAACACCCAATAAGTTTTCTAAGTTTTAAAAGTATAGAAAAGAGAGGATAGCTTGCATTTAGTGGGCTCATTTTATGCCTCTTGTCACTTTGATTGGCTCTTTGAGAATCTTTTGATTCTTTGATACACTTTTGTGTATATTTTTTTTTCAATTTGGCATCACTGACCTCTTTCCTTTTTAATTCTTGCAAGCTAAAAGCTCTTTAATAAACCCTTAAAAAAAACTTAGTTGTTAGTATATCCTCCAATATTAGAGAATAGGAGCTCTCTCTCTAACATAGGGAAGAACAATCCACAAAATAAAAATCAAAATCATGTGATAAATGCAAAGGCAAGATTTTAATTAACTTGAAAGATATATAAGAACTTTGGTTATTATGCATAAGATAAATTATTGTAGCAAAAAAAGGATCTTAATTTCAAAAACCATTGGTTAAAATAAGTTAGACTTTTGTTTAGAGAAGAAAATCATACCACAAAATAAGGTCAGAAGGAGGGAAACCATTAACGGTGTTTCTCCCTTTAACCAATTTAGAAAAGCTAAACACTATCTTCAAAACTCCAAAATTTAAAATCTTGAAAAGATTCAACATATGAAAAACCAAATATAAAAGCAAAAAGAAAACAAAACAATCTAAAACAACAAGAAAGCATAAATAAAACACACTTAAATAAAAACACATTTCAAGAAATTATTGAAGCAGCATGTTTAAGCATTTATGAGCTGCAAGCCTTCATATGTCCAGTTATCCTATGCTCCCACAAGGTCTTTGGTGAAAGCACACCTGCAAAACTCAACAACATTTAGAGGAACCCAAACAGGTTTGGGCCCCTTCTTAGAAAAAGTAGAAAGCAATACAGATATGGTGTGCTGTGAATCATGCACCTTAGGTCTCCACACCCAATGTGTACTACGGTTAATGGTTCAAGTGTGTGAGATGTGTCCTAGCATGCCACATGAAAAACATCTAACTCCAGGAAAAGGATTTCTTAAATGATTTGAGTTATAATACCTCTTCCTAGGTTTTGGCTTAGAATCAAAAATAGATATCATCTAATTTTTCTTACATGTTTTCAAATCATTTTGAATCCTCAAGCTAGTTCTTTTTAATGCATCATTATCAATCCTCAGTTTTTTCTCAATCTCTTTAGATTTCTTAAGATAAGAATTAAGTGAGGTGTGTGAAACTTTTAATGCATTATGTTCATCAATTAATTCCAAATACTTTTTGTTTAATTCATCAAATTCATCAAGAAGAGCCATGTGATTTGAATCAATCGTTGCATGATCTTTGAGAAAAACTTCATGCTCTTTTTGTAAATTCAAAAGTTCTAATTTTAGGCTTGCATGAGTTTTCTTGAGTTTTTTGTATGATGCATGTATTTTCTCACAAATCTTAAACAATTCATCATAGGTTGGTTTACATACCTCTTCCTCATCACTTTGATTAAGATGATATTTTCCCATTAAGCACAGGTTTGTAGTCTCTTCCTCTGGTTCAGTCTCAGAGGAGTCAGTACCGGATTTTGCCTAAAATGCCTTTTGGACTCTCTTCTTGTCCTTCCTCGACTTAGGTTTCTCCTCACCTTTTTCCTTTTCTTTGCTTGAGTTATCTTGAAGTGTTGGGCAATCAGTTCTCACATATCCTGATTTCTTGGATTCATAACAAACAATATCAGAAGATCCTTTAACATGTTTATGATCCTTACCTTTTCTCCAATTTTGATGATGCTTTTGTTTCTTCCTTAGAAAGCTTTTGAATTGCCTTGTGATGAAGGCAACTTCATCGCTTTCAGACCCGAAAGATTCAGAATCTGATTTGTGCGCCTTCAATGTAATTGTTTTCTCCTTCTTCTTCTCACCTGCATCAAGATTTCTTTGATTCGCCCCTTGCTCGTAAGCAATGAGTGAGCCAAGTAAGTTATCAATAGAATAAGTGTTCAAATCCTTAGATTCAGTGATTGCAGTGATTTTTGGATCATATGAAGAAGGCAAGCATCTCAAAATCTTGTTTACTTTTCTAAAGTTTGAAAGTTCTTTTCCTAATGCATGTAGTGAAGTAACTATCTGAGAAAATCTAGTATACATGTCAGAAATCGATTCTTGAGGTTTCATACGAAAAAATTCATAGTCATGCAAGAGAAAATTCAAACGGGATTGTTTAACTTCATTAGTGCCTTCATAGGTGATACACAACTTATCCCAAATTTCTTTACCAGTTTTGTAAGTAGAGACACGCATGTAATCCTCATATTTTAAAGCACAGAAAAAGCAGTTCAAACATTTTGCATTCAATTGAGCTAAATCTTGTTCATTAAAAGTCCATTTGGTAAAAGCAACTTCAGTTTTAATACCATTAATTTCACGAGAAGGTGGAGAATAACCTTCTTGAATAAGCATCCACATGCGATAATCAGTAGATTGTAAAAACATTAACATGCGGGTTTTCCAAAAGTCAAAAGGTAGGTTTTCGAACAGCGGAGGTCGGGTAATAGAATACCCTTCCATAGTGATACGATTCCCAAGGTTAGCTATGGATCAAATTCAAAAAGTTTTCAAACTTAAAATTTTTGAATCCCGCTCTGATACCACTTGAAAGTTTGTTAGGGATATTAAGCCCTATGAACTTAGTCCCAAGCTAACCAAGAGGGGGGGGGGGGGGAATTGGTATTTTAAAAAAACAATTTTCACAAAGAACAAAAACTCATAAACTAAAATCATGCCACGAGAAAAACAATGAGGAAATAAAAGTACGGAAGCAAGAAAACAAGAACACAGAGATTTATAGTGGTTCGGTCAACTTGACCTACATCCATTCCTTGGAGGCACCCTCCAAGTATTACACTACAAAACATGACTCTCCTTTAGCTTCCACGGCTAGGCCTGAGAAGCCTTCACAAGAACCTCCTTTTTGCCACCCCGGCAAGGCAGAGAACCTATCTCTTTTGCTTCCTCCTGAAGCTGGCAGAGAACCAACAACCAGATGCTTACTCCTTACCTCTACCGACCCTTCCACGGATGAGAAACTCTAGACGAAGAAGAAGCAGAGCAATCCTTGAAGCAACCCTTATGAATCTCCTCACAAGCTCCCCCTCACAAGATCCTCTCTCTCTCCCTCTCTCTCTTTCTCTCCTCAAGGCCTTCTCAGATCAAGGCAGCAGCCAAAGGTTGTTCAAAATGTTGAACAAGAGCTCTTAAATAGAAGAGCTTCAAAGGAGCTCATTAATTGCAAGTTGCCGACATTATCGTCCTGGCCGATCAGTACAAAACTTAGATAACTTAGCATGTTGTTGATTGATCTGAGAATGCAAGTTTCTAATATTTATAGGAGGATCTGGCTTAACTCTTTTCCTATATTAATTTACTTAAAAGAAAATGTCAAAGCCTGACTTTGACAGAGGTTTCCTATGCTCACCTCTCTTTTGATATGTCTTAATTGAGTTGGCTACACTCACCCAAGGGAGAAATGGGTAAAGGGACCAACAGAAGGAAGGGTAGTTAAAACTACTGATGCAATAAAATTTTTACGACTACTAAAGATGGAGAGTGAGATTTATCCCCAGTGGAGTAGCCATTTTTTGTCTGATTTAAAAAGTGTGGTTTTGAAAAATATAATTTTCTTTGGGAAAAGATCTAATTTTTAGATTTTAATTTTTAAATTGAACCCTTTATTATGAATAATATATCACGTTGGGAGGCAATAATATCATTCCATAACAGGTTCAAATTATAAAACTTTGAATTCATCCTGATTATCATAGTCAAACATAGGAGCGAATCACATATGACCCGGAATGTCAAAATGAACCTTATTTGAGTGTTTGACTACATTAATCTGAATAAAAGATTAATAATTTCATAATCAATATTACGATAGTAATTGTTATATCTCTCCGAGGAAAGAAGTTAACAATCACTACTGATTGTTTGAAAATGATGATAATGATCGTTGAATTTTGAGTTTTCCCAAGGATAATTAATTAAAGGTTTTAAAAATTTTGATTTTGAAAATCTGGTCCAGGTTTCTAAACCTCCTATGAGCGCAAGCCCTCGTACTTAATTACATCGTAGGAAACCGGAGTTTCCTAAGAATACTCTCAAATAAAATAGAGGTAGAAATTTTATTTAAGATTTCAAAGTTTGATATCAATGGAGGGTTAGATTTACAATTTTAAATGGGATTGGATAAAAGTTGAGCACTTATTTTTCAAGTTAAAGGAAGAAGGGTAGGATGTGTTTTAAGATTCTGAATTACTTCACAAACATAACAACCTATCATAAGTGTTGGACTTGAATTGGATTAAAAGATATTTTAGTTTGAATAATTAATTTTATTAGAAGTTTGGGATTCAATTTCTAGAGGTTAAGGGTGCCTACCTCAGAACATAAATCTAAATTAGGTACTGAAAAATTAGTGACCCAAACCTAGCTAATGCAATGCTGATCTGGACTTACCCTGGACTAAATTGGGGAGCCAGCAAAACCACCTAGGCGCACTTTAAAACTATATGCTTAGTTATTAATGAAAGAGTTTTTAAGGATATTAATTATATTAAGTTTGAGGAGAACGAGGCTGACATCTATAGTAGATCTTAATTGGCCCTTTTAACTTATGTTGGGTATTTGATTTCTAAATAAATGCAATTAAAGATTTAGACACTTTTAAATTTATTACTAATACAATGGATGCTAGTTGACTCGATTAAATGCATGAATCAAAACAAAGTAGTTAAAATTTTTGGCTAAAAATAGGTTTTTCCCTAGAGATTGCACAACATCCCTTTGACAGATCTGCACCCTCATAAGTTAGGTAGTCTGCCAAAACCCATAGGTAGGGAGGTGCCTAATAAGATAAAGATGATATAATATGATTCATGAAAAACCCTCGGCGAGTCAGAGCTTACTTCTTAAGACCGTTAGAGTTTCTATGTTAGCTAAATTTTTTAATTTAATTTGAATAGAAGAATTTTAATCGTACCCTCACGAGCCTCCAATCGATTTTAAGGTTAAATCAAAATACGACATGCAAGTTCGCTAAAAAACTAAGAAAAGCAGGAAGATTAAAAATGCATTCAACACGTCAATCAATAAATAAATCAATTAAATCAATAAATAAGTGCCACTTAATATTAAATCTTAGAATTATTAAAAAGTAAAGTGGTTGGGCACCACTGACAACAACCCCGAATTTCTAATCCTAAGACTCAAGTGACTTTGAGAATGGGTCTTCTCGCTATCCACTACTTTGTCATTCTACAACTTCTTGATTCGTCGATTTCAGATATCCAAATGAAAAGAAACTACCCCTTGTTTGGGGTGTTATCTTCTCTTTGGATACTTAAAAGGTATCCTAACTTGCTCTTCCAAATGGAGGAAGACTTTTCCCTTAGGGATATGTTGTCCTCTTTGGAATCCAAGTTTTATATAAATATCCCATCTCAATTAGTCACTTAAATATTACAACTTAAATACATATTAAATTATATTTAATAAAAATGAAAATTCTAGACTCGATCCTACGGGTTATCCTAATAACCAACAGTTAATTAATCACAAGCAATTAATATTTGAAAATTAAAATGCATAATTATTGCCACACTTGGCTATGCTCTTTTAATTTAAATTTGATCTTAAGTATAGAAAGCACCTATGCAAAGAAAAATAATATATATATATATATATATATAATGCCCCCTTTAATTTAATTGCCCTGTATGAGTATGGCCACTTGCACAAGATTAAATTTGTGTAAAGCATTCGTAACCAAAGGGTAGATCTAACACACAATCAAACACATCACAAAGTGCATAAAGTAAGTAAACAAACACATCAATTCTAAGCTAGCAAAAAACATACAGTGATAACCATAGAAAACTCGACACAAAATTGTAGAAAAGTAAACACTGGCCTAGCCCTAAATAGAGTTGGTTGTCCTAACAAACCATCTAAAGTGTGTGTAAAAGGCTGTGTGGTTTGGATATGTCCTATATAGGATATTTGATTGAAGTTGCTTAAGGTTTGATTGGTTAAAAGTCTTAAGGGAAAATTTTAGTTGAAGTTTAAGTCATAATGATTTGAAATTGAATTTTAAGATTGATTTTAATTATTCGTTGGAAACCACCTATGTTGTTCACCGAGGCTGTGAAGTTTATTTCACCTTCTTTGGGGCTAAGCTAATAGCCTCGTAGACCTGAGTTACCTAGTGATACGCGATAGAATTAAGTGATTTAATTTTATTAAGATTTGAAGGTCAATTAATTTTAATTAAAGTTGGTTGATTACTAGTTTTAACGTTGATTAAAGATTTCAGGAATTTTAAAGTGATTTTTGAGTTTTAAGTATTTTCTATATTATTTTAATCATTTAATAAATGGGTCAAAAGTTAACTTTTTAATTAAGATTTAATTTTGTAAAGTTAGCATTTTTATAAAATATTAGACCTTAAGATGAGTTGTTAGACACTACGTTTGCTAGATTTGGATTTTTCTACATTTAGGTTTGAAGTTTTGACTTTATTTTGACTTAAGTTTTACCGGATTGTTAACTTTTCAAATTTGAATGATTCTTGGAGATTTTATATTTGAAATAAATATTAGATTTTCATATGAGTTTAATGCGTTTGATTTTTTTTCAATTTAGATTTTGCTTTAATTAGTTATGAATTCTCAAAGTTTGATAATTTTTTGAATTATTAAAATTGTTTAATTAAGGGTTTTTTTTTAATGTTTTGAGTCCAAATGAACTCCAAACTCTTTGAAACAAAGACCAAATATCATGAATGATCTAAGGAGAGATTCCCAAGTGTTTTATAATTTTTGGAAATTTTAATATTTTTAATGAATTAAATTGATTAAATATTGAATTTAATTAAAAGTTAAATTAAGCTCTTATTTGTTGTCAAATCAAAGGGGTTTTATTTTTAATTTATTAGGATTTCAATTTTGGAGAGTTTTAGATATCATTTGTATTTTTTTAGATTTAAAGTTGATTTATTAGAATTTTTAGGAATTTTAAAGTGTTAATTAAGGGTTTAATCTTAAGAAAATTAATTAAGGGGCTTAATGGTTTCAAAAATCTGTGAGAAGTTTTCTTAAGGCTGTATATGTTTCTAAGTTCAAGTATTCAAAGCTTTGAGCCAGAAATATGTGTATCATAATTTCTAGAATTAATTTAAATTTTATAGATAAAAGTCCATAATTATTGTCTTTAAAAATGTCACTAGGTTGTGTAGGATTAAATCAAAGTCATGCTAACCCTTGAACTTAACATGTATACACCACACATAAGCACAAACAATTCCTTAATTTAGGAAAGCCTAAGTTAAGTGGTGTGTGTCCTACACATGTAAAAGACAAAATAACATTGAATAATTAATAACTTGATTAGTGAATAATTCAGATAATTATTCACTAATCATCCCCATCAAATCTATTCATTCAAGCTCAATCCATTTTTAAAGTTTCAAAAGATCTATCAACATCCAAATTTGCATAGATATAATTTTAAAATAGTTTTAAAGTATATATACAAATATATAAATATATATATAAAAGGATATAAACTTTTAAATAAAATAATTAGGAATATATTTAAAAAAATTTTTTTAAGGGGTTGAGACATCCACTAACTTTTCGAAGTTATTTGAAAATCAAATTTTAATTTTTAAAAATAATTTATATAATATTTAATTAAATATTAATTAAATATTATAGACATTTTATTAATTCAAATTATTTAAACTAAATTAAAATTTAAATCTCTAAAATAATTTTAAATTAAATTATTTAAAACTTTAAGAAACTTGATATATTTTATATATTTTTCTAATTTTAGTTAAATTTGTTAGAATTTTTTTTAAGTTTAATGTTAATTAAAGTATTTAAGTTAATTTAAATTCATTAATGTTTAAAATAATATTAAAATCAAATTAAATTAATTCTAAGAAATTCTTTGAAACTTTTTAATTATATAAATGATTTGGTTTGAATTTTTCAATATTCTTTATTAATTTTTTATCAATTAAATTTTAATTAATGTTTAAATAATTAATTAGTTATTTTTTTAATATCCAAAATATAGATTAAATGAAACTTAATATCAGATTAAACTATTTTAAAATAATTGTTTAATCATTTAACAAAATTTTATGTATAAAAGTTTAAATTTTGAAAAATATTAATTTAATATTTAATTAAATATTTAAAATTAATTATTTTAAAATTATTAAAATATATTTAATATTTAAAAATAATTTTAAATTTATATTAAAGAATTTAGTTTCTAGATATTTTAATATAAAATTTTAAAAATTTAATTTTTATATAATTTTTAATAATGTTTTTAGAAAATTTTTTTTCTTTAAAAAAAGTTTTTTAAAAAAATTCAAATTATTTAAAACAGGTTGGCGGTGCTGCTGGCGGTGGAGTGCACGTGGCATAATCTTGTTCGCTAGCTCAAATGCGGCAATTATTGCCGACGGTGGTGCATTAAATGCTGATGATTGTGCCATCGACAATCATTAACCATTAATGTTGAAAGGTAGTGGGAACCACATGCCTTTAACTTGAATGAGTCAGCATCACTCAATAGTCATTTGATTCTGCGCCTTAACTAATCAACGATTTTGATGGCGCTAGATGGAGATCTATACTGTTGGAGGCATTCTGCGATCAGACAGACCACTGGATGTTGAGATCGGAGCTGTTGATCTTGAAATCAATGGCTCAAAAAAATATACACTGTAGAAAACTATTGAGATGCCCTAGAACTCATTTTTTTGCTCATTTGTTCGATCTGCTCAATGAAATTAATTGAAATTTTAAACCTAGGTTGCCAAAGTGAATAGAAATAATGGGGAATATTTTTTTTGGCTTAAAATGAGCTTAATGAAAATCTATTTAGACTAGTGTAATCTATACTAGGGTTTGAATTTTTACCTCAATTTATAGATGGATTAAACCATTTTGGGATTTGTTGCATTTGCAGACTTTCCATACTCTATTTTGTAGGAGAAACCATTACCTAAAATGCCTTGGATCGAAAGATATGGACCTTGGACAGATTAGAGTTTAGGTTCATCAGAGAATCATCACCAGCAATCTTTTTTCCGGGGGATTTCACTTGCAGAGTGAATATGAGGTTCCCTAGAGCTCAAAAGAGCATATATTGTACTATGGGAAAGCTTTAGTGAAGAAAGAGTAGGGTTTTTTGGAGTGAGACTTGATTTGAACCATTTAGCCTATTCAAACATCCCCTGGCTAAATGAATGGTTAGGATTAGTTGGGGGAGCTCCTAGATGCATTCCGCCTATCCAAGGAGTAGTTGAGAGTAGGAAGATTAAAGGACAAGAGGACACATGAGGTGGAAAGGCTCCTTGGTCCCCATTTGGACATGTGGAGTGATCTAATCCACTTGATCTTAAATTAAGGGTTAGGAGTAGCTCTAGGAAGGTTCTAGAGCAAACTAGAGCTACTGGAAGGATTTGAGCTGGAATGGATTAGCTTAGGCTTGAGGACTTAACCATTTCAAGAGGTAAAGTAATTCTTTTGGATCTGATTGAAATCTAGCACATAAGCAAACACTGAACATAATATCTGGTCGGCTAGCATTCAATTAAAGTAAAGATCCAATAATCCCTATAAATTTCTTTTGATCAACAGATTTTCCCTTAAGGTTCTTATCCAACTGAACTGAGGAACTCATTGGTGTACTAACAGGTTTAGCATTGTCCATTTCAAATTTTTTGAGGATGTCCTTAACATATTTAGTTTGACTAAGAAATGTACCTTCCTCAAGTTGCTTAATGCTAAAACCTAGAAAGTAATTTAAATTTCCCATTAGACTCATCTCAAATTCACTACTCATTATTTTAGAAAAATCATCACAAAGATTTTTATTTGAAGATCCAAAAATGATATCATCCACATAAATTTGAACAATGAGTATATCCTTTCCAAATTTCTTTAAAAAGAGAGTTGTATCCACACTTCCTTTTTCAAAAGATATTTCAAGTAGGAAGGTGCTCAACCTCTCATACCAAGCCCTATGTGTATGTTTCAATCCATATAATGCCTTTTTTAACTTGAAAACATGATTTGGGTATTTAGAATTTTCAAAACCTGGAAGTTGTTCTACAAAAACATCTTCTTTAATTACCCCATTTAAAAAGGTACTTTTCACATCTATTTGAAATAATTTAAATCCTTTAAAACAGGCAAATGCTAGTAAAACCTTAATTTCTTCAAGTCTAACTACAGGGGCAAAATTCTCCTCAAAATCAATTCCTTCAATTTGATTATACCCCTTAGCAACTAATATACTCCCGAGTCATTAATTTTATTTTAACACCCACTTAGTTCTAACAACACTTTGATCTTTTGGCCTTGAAGTTAATTCCCAAATTTTATTTCTTACAAATTGATTCAACTCTTCTTACATGGCCAATATCCAAAATTCATCAGAAAGTGCTTAATCAATATTAGTGGGTTCTATAGTTGAAATAAAGGCTGAATGATTGACATCTTTGTTTAATCCACGCCTAGTTCTAACATCCTCACTAGGTTCACCTATAATCAATTCCCTTGGGTGGTTTTTAGAAAATCTCAAATCTCTAGATAAATGGTTTTCTATTTCCAAATTCTCTTCCACATTTTCTTCCAAATTTATTCTATCAATTTTTTTGGAGTTATCGTCAATCTCATCTTCAACAACATTTGGCTCTTCTAAATTTCCAGATTCATCAAATAAAATATGTGTGGTTTCTTCAATGACCAAAGTTCTTTTGTTGAATAGCCTATAAGATTTTCCAACACTTGAATATCCAACAAAAATTCCTTCATCTGATTTCGGATCAAATTTTTCTAAGGCAAATTTTTCATTATTATGAATGAACACCTTGCAATCAAAAACATGCAAATGAGACAAATTAGGTGTTCTACCTTTTAGCAACTCATAGGGTGTTTTATTTAAATTCAATCTCACATTCACCTTATTCAGAATATAACATGCAGTCTAACCGCCTCAGCTCAAAAATATCTATGAAGTGAGTATTCTACCAACATTGCTCGGGCATCATAAGTTATACAAAGTTTATCCCATATGTCCTTTCCACTTTTGCAAGTGGAAATCCGCATGTAGTCTTCAGATTTTAAAGCGCAAAAGAAGCTATTTAAACATTTAGCATTTAGTTGAGCTAAGTCACGTTCTTCTATAGTCCAATCTGCAAAAGGTGTTTCTACCCTAACTCCATCAACTAATTTAGTTGGTTTTGTATAACCTTCCTGGACTAGGATCCATATACGATAATCAAGTGACTGTAAGAAAGTAGACATACGCGTTTTCCAAAAATTAAAAGGTATATTGTCAAACAGTGGAGGTCTAGTATTAGAGTAACTCTCACGTGTATTTTGGTTTCAAAATGTAGCCATCTACATTAATTAAAAAGTAGTTTAAACTTATGATTTTGAAATGGAGCTATGATACCACTTGTTGAGTCTAGTGAATAGGTTGTTAGACCTATGTTAATGTCCTAAGGCAACCAAGAGGGGGGTGAATTGGTATTTTTAAACTTAACCCTCTTTTAAATTTTAATTGAACCGAAATTAAACTTTTAATTAAATTTTTATAGAAAAGTTTTTCAACCACAAAATTTTAAAAACAAAAGAAAAAAGCGAAAAATAAAAAGCAGTAAAGTAAACAACATAAGATTTATAGTGGTTCAGTCTAAACCAGACCTACATCCACTCCCCAAAGGCACCCTCTGAGTATTGCACTAATACCAATAGTGTCTCTCCTTTTGCACCCATAGCAAGGCGGAGAAGCCTTTACAAACACTCTTTTCACCACTACCCAGTGCGGTAGAGAACCGTCATCCTTTTACACAATCCTCAGTGTTGGCAGAGAACCGTCCGTCCTTTCACACTCTCCTAGTGTGGGAAGAGAACCCTTCATCCTTTCACACTCTCCTAGTGTGGGCAGAGAACCCTTCGTCCTTTGACACTCTCCTAGTATGGGCAGAGAACCCTTTGTCCTTTCACACTCTCCTAGTGTGGGTAGAGAACCCTTCATCTTTTCACACTCTCCTAGTGTGGGCAGAGAACCCTTCGTCCTTTCACACTCTCCTAGTGAGGGTAGAGAACCCTTTGTCTTTTCACACTCTCCTAGTGTGGGCAGAGAACCCTTCGGTTGTTCACACTCTCCTAGTGTCGGCAGAGAATCGGATCTCCTTGACAGATATTCTCACTAGAAATCTAGAAGGAAGAAAAAAAAAGAGTGATGTAATCTCAAATCACAAGTTAGAAATCTTACCTTTGAATCACCAAGCGAAGCCTTTACGCTCCAGTGGTAGAAATCCTTCTTTGAATGCTCTCTCTCACTCTCTCCTTTACTCTTCTTCCAATAGGCATGAAGTTCAATGAGCAAAGAGATTGGGTGGCAGTCAAGTTTGAACTACTTAAACAAAAGATAAGAAAAACTATCCAAAAACTATAAGTTTTCAATTCTATACGCAGTGGATCGTCCCATACGATCGTAGATCGTCCTAGATGAGTTTACTTAACTTGTCGGAAAACGAACCTTATGTATATTGGTACGAATTATGTTTGTACACCCTAATCGTCCCATACGAACAAAGTTTGTCCGGTACGAAATGGTTATTTCATAGGTCGGTTTCCCAAAATTCTTCAGGACGTAACCAACTGACATAAGTCGGTTCAGTTTGTCCTGGGACGAACGGGTTTCATCCTGGGACGATTTTAAACAGAGAGTTTCTTCCAGGGACGAAAATTTATTTTGTCCTGTACGATCTCATACAGAGAGTTTCGTCCAGGGACGAAAATTTATTTCGTCCTGTACGATTTCATACAGAGAGCTTCGTCCAGGGATGAAAATTTATTTCGTCCTGTACGATCTCATACAGAGAGTTTCATCCAGGTACAAACCTTATTTTTTGTCTAGACGAACAGTGCAAGTGAGAATCCTGAGAAGTTTGTCCCGAGATGAATATTAAATTCGTCCTGGATGATTAGTACTTAAAAAAATTTTCTCCCCGCCTGTTCGATCCATTGCTCTTCTTAGGGGTAATTGACATGATCGTCCCGTACGATCAGTTTACAAAAATTGTTCCCCAAGTGTGTATTATGTGATTTTTCACTAAATTATAATCACTCCCTCTCATTTCAAAACTTATGAATATTTGTTGAATTTGATTACAAGTCTTCATATCTTGGAGTTGATTTTCCTGAAATGTTAGTACACACTAGAGCAAAAACAAATCTTCAAAAAAATGTTAGGAGATAACAACATATAAAACAATAATATTTGGAATCATCAAAACTATACAAGTTGCAAGAATGTAAAACATGCAAATAGAAACTTTCCTAACATAGTCAATTTGACTGTCAAGGTGGCACATAGGAGTACTGAGTACTGCTTGGACTAAGTCTTGAAGGCTTGATTGAGGATAATTAAATGTTTAATTAAAACCATGGGTATTTGACCAAGTATATTTGTTAAGTTGGTCTAATAGGCTAGGGTTTGACTCAAAGTGAGTCTAGAAATATTCCATGCATCAAATGGAATGGATTTGAGGGGTCAAGTTAAGGTTTTGAATGAATATAATGAATAAACTCAAATGGGTCAATTTTGACCAAGTTCAGGCTTAGTTGACTAAGTCAACAAGTGACCGGGTGAGGAATCGAATCAAATCCAAACCATTTAGTAATATGATCAAAAGAGCTTGAATGGGTTTGATATTGATATGGGGTTTGATTTGAAAAGGCCAAGTTGAAGTTTGGAGGAAACACCAAAATTTCCCTTAAGGGGCATTTTGGTCATTTTAACCCCTGATCAACTAGGGGTCAAAATGGGTCCACCAAAATACAGTTTAATGCTCAACAGGTCAGGATAAAGGTTATGGTTATGATTAGATGTTTTGGGGGAAACCTCTAAGGTCAAGATCCAATGGGTGACAGGTTCTAGTGGCATAGGCTGTAAATATTTAAAGGTTTTATAGCCTTTGAATTTTAATTCAATTTTTTGGGTTAGAGGCCTTAAAATTGGCTCAAATTTGGAGGGTTGCCTCTAGAGACATGTTCTATCAATATGCAATTGATAGACTCTGAATCATATGTCATTTGACTAGGTTTTGAAGTGTTTGAAAATTCATTAAAAAAGGCTTTCAGGACTTGCACCTTTAGCCTTGGATTTTAGTTTGAATTTATGTAAGATCTAAATAAATCTTAAGGTCTGAATTGATCTAAGGTCTAGGTAGATTTTAAGGTATGGATTTGTCCTAGTATTCTCATACAAAAATGAGGTCAACAAGGCCTAGGTAATCTTTAAAAAATGCCATCATTATGGGGGTAGATCATTTTAATTATTCATATTTAATGAGGAATTCCTAGTAAGAATGAGTCATTAGCTTGTATTGACTATGTCCCTACCCTTTCTATACACTGCCTATCGCTCCTGCTGATTAAATGTCCTTGTTATGTGTTCAGATCACTGTGATGTGGGTTGTTCACCACTTGTAACTCTATGAGAAATCCATTAAACCTTATCATTTAGAGGAAGGAGAAGTTGTAATAAGGTTTCCATAGGCAAACTTATGGAATGATCATTATCGAGATCGAAATACATCGAGTGATTTTGGGAACCCGTTAAAATAAGTTGTTGCTCTTCTTTCAGAGATAATATATTTCCAAGTCATTGCCTCATCCCCTCTTTGGGGCCAGGATGTGATGAATGATGGATGAACACTCAAATTAGTGAAGCACTGTGCTAAGGCAATATCGAAATAGAAGCCCTTAAATGGGTTTCATGGTATGGGGTGCTATTACATGCCATATGGATTGACATGACTATAGGAAATGGATATCTCAGCTCTCACATCAGTGAAGAGCGTAGTGAAATGTGATGCATGGTGCAAATTTATATAAGTCATGAACCATTTTTTCTTTGAATGCAAGTTACGCCCGAGGCCAACTAGCCAAGGGCATGTCGGCTTAGGCGTTAAGCATCTTATCACTCCATGTCTAGTCTCCCATCGATGGATATATTGGTGAAGGCTCAAATGTGTATTGTGGCTCATCATGCCCCTCGGTGAGGTGGTTTAAAGGGTGGGTCATTATCTTGTTGGCTGTAAAAAATAAGTGGTGAATTAAATAGAAGTCCTATGCTATTATGTCATGCATATCTAAGAGATAATCATATATTTTAGGTGATCCCAAATCCTGCATCGATCCATGGATGACATTTTGAATGCGACCCTAGGACGGGTGAGGCCACCCGCTAAGTTTAAGCATATCAATAAGTGAAGGAGAATAAACTTACGAGAATTCCCCTAATAATGGCAAGAAAATAGGGATATTCCTAGCATCACAATCTGGTTGCCATGCAGCAACTCAAATTATAGTATGGAGAAGAGTCCTTAGTAACAAAATGGGCCCAAGTCCCCTACTAAGGGGCATCAAAAATGTTGAGAGCGCAATTCAGCTTCAACCCTATCATAACATGAGGGATAATTGGCGAATCGGGTATTTTGGGAATGCAGCCCTATTCAGGTAATAATTTTTATCAATGGCTAAATATAGATGAGAGACTGATAGCAAACAAATATCACAAGGGAAATATGAAAAGGACTTTGAAAAGAGAGTCAAAGAGTACTTGAAATTATCAGGAGGGAAGCATATGGGGGCCTGTGGTGCATCTCAATCTAAAGTGGAAGGGTTGTTCCTTTTCCACTACTTAGCTTAAGGCACAGATCATTGCAGGCCTTCTTGATGGTAGGAGCCCAGGCAATCCATGCTGAAGGAGGCACCATCGAGGCGATCAGCCAATACAGCACGTACTGATAACTCAAACCTTTTAGGGCACTTGTGTGCCCATCATAACATTCCATCAGCTCCCCATTCCACACATCTTGAAATAAATACCAAGGGCCTGACATGCATGCAAGTTGATGGGTGTTTAAGCCCGATGGGCACAAGGAAGCTGATGAGTGGGATCCTCTTTTACAAGTGCACCATCGACTGACCCATATCTTCTGTGAAGGGTATGAGTGTGAGCATGCATGTCGGGACCCAACAGATAGTGAAATATGCCTGAGTGGGGAAAGCAAGAGGAAACTTTAGTGGAGACCTATAGTGATACTGACATGCAAATTTTTCATCTGACTCAAGTATAATGGTGAAAGAATAATCTAACCATCTAGTAGATGGTTCCCTCTAAAATTATCCTAAGGATGGCTACAGCTCGACATAGAGTTCTATCAGGTAAAGCTAATGATTATAGGCATCGTGGGCACAACACCCTTGATCTAGTTTCAAACTTTAAATAGGTATGATAGTCAGGCTGCTTTGATGAGCCATGCCACATAATCGAGGGCTTCAATTAGGCCATTTTTGGTAAGAAGAACTGGCTATATAAGATGAATTAGATGTTAGTTACAGTGCCCAATTACATGCTAACCTAGAACCCACAAAGGACGTCAATTAATTAAGATAGCATGAAGATGGTTATATAAGTCAAAATCCTCTTAGTTGTGTGTAATAACTAACTTACTAAATCAAGAAGAAGTAAAAATGGATGGCTCTTAAGCATGTGACCCACACCCAGCCATCGGGGCAATGTCCAGGCCTAGATGAGTAGGAGGGCACGATAATCATCATAAAACACAGGGCATTAGCCCATGCGGGGCATCTGTTGGTGTCAGTCTTAGTGGTAGTAGTAAATATTCAAATAAGAGCATTGAAAGCTGAAGGGGCTAAATTTCCACATAAACAACACTTGTACATGGGTTAGCCGATTCTAAGAGATAGGGTAGGTCAATTAGAGTGGGGTGCTTTATGTGATCTTTGAAAGGGAGTCAAGTTAAATTTCATGAGCTGGGATGTGGTGGATAACAACAATGTTTGGTAGTCTAGAGATGCCGGTAGAAGTCTTAGGAAAAGTTATCTTTTCTTCTTTATTGAAAGTTCATTAGGGATGTTAGGTCCTATGAACTGGCCCAAAGCTAATTAAGAAATAGAGGTGAATTGGTAAAAAATATATTCAATAAAAACCAAAGTGCAGAAATTAAATGCGGAAGTAACAAAGAAAGAACACACTGGATTTATAGTGGTTCAGTCAAACCTTGACCTACATTCACTCCTTGGAGGCACCCTCTAAGTATTGAACTAAACTAAGTGTCTCTCCTTTAGCCCCACAACTAGGCGGAGAAGCCCTTACAAAATCACTTCCACATTCCCCGGTGCGGCGGAGTTGTCGGGTCCTTTGACACCAAAGAGATCTTCTTCTTTGGTGAACTTCCCTTGAGATAAGCCTTGAATTCGACGGTATTCAGGTGCGAGCTTGCCGGAGCAATTATGTGGAACCTCCTCCACGCTCCCTTGAGTCCCCCCTCACTGGATCTTCTCCCTCTCTCAAACTCCACCCTTTCCTCACTCCCTTTCAAGCTCTCTCTTCAAGTTTCTCCCAAAAGAACAAACCTACAATGGCTGCCAAAGACACTTACAAAGTGTCATGTCATAGATTAAATAGAAGATCTCAAAATGAGCTCATTAATGCAAGTTGCCGACATTATCGTCCAGGACGATACTAATATCGTCCTGTACGATCAGTGCAATTTAAGCCCAATCAGCCGGGATGATTTGAGTCGATCAGAACAAATTTTTTCTTATCATCCAGGATGATAATAATATATCGTCCTGGACAATCAATATAAATTGTGGAATATCGTCCTGAACATCGCCCTGAAAAAGAGCTATCCGATGTCCAATCGTCCAGTATATCGGCCAGGATGATCTGGAAATCGTCCAGGATGATTTGATCATGCAATCAAGTCATAATTACTTTCCTTAAATTCTAGAAAGTTTTTGGAAAAATTGTCCTGGATCGTTCGGGACGATATTTTATAGTCCATGATGATCCACCGGGACGATGTCCAAAAATAAATAATTCCTAAAAAGATTTGGCGGTAGATTCTTTCTAAATTGAGCCTATCATCCTGACCAATACAAAATCATCCAGGACGATGTTTTTGCATAATGACGGATGCTTTAATGAGGATGCATTAATTAGGGTTTCTACTTTTGGACAGATCGTCCATGATGAAATAAATATCATCCCGGACGATGTTACCAAATGCAAAAATCTTTAGGGAATAACAGAAAATCTTCCAAGTTACAAATCATCAGGAGCCATAACAAATACAATAGACTCAAGAAAGAAAAAAAAGGTATAAACTGACTCATACCTAGTCCACCCAATCTTGAGCTGATTCCAAATTGCAGTCCATTCGTGTGAACCTAAAAAGTCAGTACATAAGGCAGTCGTAGAGAAATAAGAGTGTTTGCTATCATCAAAATCATAAGCCATTAAAACAGATCCACAACATTTATAGCCTGTAAGACCTAAAAATTGCAAAGTCGAATGTAGTGTCTAGTGCACCCCCGACGGCCCATAAAAATTTGATGGGCCAAGTGTCGTCTATGCTTGGTCATACTCATAACTGCATCAGGTCTCCATGGTGAATAGCCTCTAGTTGATAAATCAATGTAAGCAATGGAAGTTAACAAAATGGCTGCTGCGTGCGAGTTAGATAATAGATTGAGAATGGCTCTCCTGGGGGCCTTCCCTGGGCCTCAAAGAATAGACTTAGAACTAGTACAACCAAGGGGAATCTGGCTGTTTATTTAAAATAAAGTATTTAATGGTCCCAACAATTGTTCACGTAATGTGATTTCTGCCCAGTGCTCTAAATATCAAAGTGAAGAAATTCAACTAAGCATGGGTAGACGAAGGGGGTAATTATGACTCTCCTAGGTCAACAAAAGTTTTGTAATCTAATTAGTGATGTTCATGAATGGATTAATGAGATTCCCACTATCCCAGTCTACTTTCCAGGGAAACCATAGCCAAGGGAACGAACTTGGCTGAATAAGTGGGGAAAGAAGACACTATTGAGCTTGACTGTTGTATGACTTTGTGAAGTGACTTAAGAGGTGTAAGATAAGTGGTAGCTGGCTCACCAACGAAAGTGAAATACCATTACTTTTAATATTACTTTACTTACTCTGTAAGATGGAGGTGGGGCCTGACCTCTCATTTTAGCTTTTAAGTCTCACCCTAGTGGATCGATCGAGATAAAAGATATTGTCAAGTGGGGAGTTTGTCTAGGGTAGCACATCTATTAAAAGATAATTCAAATGTCCTAAGATGAGCTCAATAAGAACAAAAATATCTTGTGGAACAAAAGGGTAAAAGATTATTTAATTCTAATTTCTAGTGTGAATATGAACCATAAAAGCGTAGACTATTGATCCTTTAGTCTTTTAGAATTTGAAGCTAGAGGTGTCAAAAAAGTTAACACAGGGATTACTCACTTGTGGCGGCCAAGCGTTCATAGTGATGTTTCTTTTTTATCCTTTGATGTCCACTCTTCGTAACATTATCAAGCATAATTCACAAGGTGTTTGCTTGTTCACCCACCAATAGGGAACGTGAATTGGGTTTAGAATATCATGAGACAAGTTAGTTTTACCTGACTAATGCTCGTACCATGATAATAATTCAACCAATATAAGAGGAATTGTTGATTCACATGATTGGTCATCAAACTTTGTTGAAAAGCCAGTTATGAGAAGAAACTGTATAAAGTATTATGGTTGAATGCCTCTAAGTTATAATCAGTGTTAAAAATGTTACGCCTGAGCCCATCGTTCATTTGTCGACAAGTTTTAGGGGCTTCATCTTCCAAGGGAATATGATATGGTATGCTTTAATGTAAGTCATCTAGATAATTGGCACGGAGGCCCTAACATATAGTTCTGAATGGACGATGGGCTGAATCCTTTACAGATTACTTAAATTTTTGACGGGGTATTATACGTGGTAAATTAATCTTTACTACCATGATCTCCTGATATCCATCCCTATGTTATAGCATATTTGTATCACCTTTCTCAAAACCCTTAGGGTTTAGGGCCTGAGGGTTCTGATACTTCTCGTCAACTAGCATACGGTACCTGGTAAGGATACTGCCAACCTTTAGCAGCCCAAAGGATATAAGTGCCCAGGTGTGATACTGCATAGGACTTGTTTGTAAGTGTAAAATGGGCCCAACTTATAGGCATGCCCAAGCCCTATATACTAGTATAGCCCAGGCACAGCCTGGTAGCGTGCCCTGGGACCTTTCTACAGGCATGCTAAGGCCATCCAGCATGCCCAATACCTGAGGTCAGCGATATCAACTTACAAATGAACATATAAATGCTTAATTTAATATTTTTAGGCATCATGATAGCATGCTGGGTACTCATATGTACATGTACAAGTAAGAAATGCACTCTTTGTGGCATAAAAGGCTTTTTGGCCATTTTTGAACTTTCAGAGCATTTTGGATGTAATAAGCTTTGCATATCTTCTAGAGGGAAGCACAAACATAGTGGAGAGTCATCTTTCCATTAACAAACCTACATGACATAACTATTTAGCTATAATTCTTAATAAGAGAATAAAAAAGGCTTGTTACTCTAATCCAAAACATTCGCATCTTCTCAACACCATGTGAGAGATATAGAACATGCCTTTGATGGGTTAAGCCTAGTTATAAGCATAACATATTGCTTCATATTTGATGACTCCCATGCAACTTGATACATATTAGATAAAATGAATCCGTGAAAAAGTAAAGTGATTTAGTGCTTGTGCCTTTGATTTTTGGATTCTAATGAAAAATTAGATGTACCTTATGATATGTACTCAATTTAAGATTTTTGGGAATCAAGATGGCTTGTAGGAAACACGTGAGGTTACACACAAGTAAAAAATGTTATTTTTATGGAAAAAAAAATTGTAAGTTTTTTTTTTTTTTTTTTTTTTTTTTTTTTTTTTTTTTTTTGCATTTTTTAACTACTAGGGCATTCTAGATGGAATAATCCCTACCTGTGTAACAGAGGGGAGATCGAATATGATATAGAATCATTTTTTTCTCAGGGAACATATTGGACATGGCTATTATTCTATAATTCTTAACAAGAGCATATAAAGGCTTTTTTATATATATGAAATCTTATTTTTCATCAACACCAAGTATGAGACATAACAGTTGCCTTTGATTGGTCATGACTAGTTCTAAGCATAGTATGATGCTTCATATTAGATGACCCTCCTGCTTCTTGATACATATATAATAAAAATAATCTATGAAAAAGTGAAGTGACTTGGTGCTTGTGCCTTTGATTATAGGATTTTAAAGAATATTTAGATGTGCCTTATCCTTTCTTGTTAGTGTATCTTAGATTTGCTTGGCAACATGCTAAGGAATTACATGCCAGTGTGCTCAAGCCTTGCTAGCTAGAGTGCCCAGGCCAGAGTGCTAGTACATCTAAGCCCATTAAAATATACTCATAAGTACTCAATTTATGACTTTTAGGCATCACGATAGCATATTGGATACACACGGGTGTATGTATAAGTAAAAATGTACTTTTTGTGGAGAAAACAAATAAGATTTCTGGCCATTTTATAACTACCAAAGTATTCTAGATGAAATAGGACATGCTTGTCTATTAGAGGGGAGCCCAAACATTATACAGAGTCTGAAAGTTCGATGGGGATGTTAAGCCCTATGAACTTAGTCCCAAACTAACCAAGAGGGGGGGGGGGTGAATTGGTATTTTAAAAAAACTTCTTTTTAAACAAAGAAATAAAATCACATAAGCCAAATCACACCACAAAAAATTGCGGAATTTAAAAGTGCTGAAGCAAGAAAAGGAACACAGAAAATTATAGTGGTTCAGTCGACTCGACCTACGTCCACTCCTTGGAGGCACCCTCCAAGTATTGCACTACAAAAAAAGTGACTCTCCTTTAGCCCCCACGGCTAGGCGGAGAAACCCTCACAAGAACCTCCTTTTCGCCACCCCGGCAAGGCAGAGAACCTATCTCCTTTTGCTTCCTCCTGAAGCTGGCAGAGAACCAGAACCAAAAGCAAAACTCCTTACCTCTACCGACCCTTCCACGGACGAAAAACTCTAGACAAAGACGACGCAGAGAGATCCTTGAAGCAACCCTTGTGAAACCCCTCACAAGCTCCCCCTCACAAGATCCTCTCTCTCTCCTCTCTCTCTCTTTCTCTCCTCAAGGTCTTCTCAGGTCAAGGCAGCAGCCAAAGGTTTTTAAAAACGTTGAACAAGAGCTCTTAAATAGAAGAGCTACAAAAGAGCACATTAATTACAAGTTGCCGACAATATCATCCAGGCCGATATGGACATCGGCCTGGCCGATCAGTACAAATCAATGATGATCGGCCAGAGCATCGCCCTAGATGGAAAACAGGACGATTGAAAATTGGCTTGATCGTCCAGGACGATCTCATGATCGTCCTGGCCGATCAGTTCAAATCAGAGGAAAATCATCCTGACAATAGCCCTGGATACGGGCTGGCCAATATTGATCGTCCTGAAGTAACTTAAGGTTTTTGACTAGATCGGCCTGGCCGATATTGCGATCGTCCAGGACGATATGATCGTATCAATCATCCTTAATTACTCCCTTGATTCCCTGAACAATTATGGCATAATTTATTAATATCGTCCAGGCCGATCCGAAGATCGTCCTGGCTGATATTTTAAAGATACAGTATACCATACTTGACTATGGCGGCTACTTCTTTCTGTTTTGAGCTTTATCGTCCTGGCCGATACACGTATCGTCCAGGATGATCTGTTAATGTCGGCTTCCTTAATTAAGAATCCTTAATTAGACTTTCTGTTTTAAGCTGATCGTCCAGGCCGATCCAAGAAATCGTCCTGGCCGATATGAGTAAAAACAGAAATTCTAAGTCTCTCAAGTGTGTGTGTGAAGGGTTACATAGCATCAGTCTCTTTGACTATTACAAGTGGACTCAAAATGTAAAAAACAAAAGTACAGACTGACTCAACCCTAAGCCTACGCATTCCTGAACTTGGCTCCTTTTTGATTGTCTGATCTTCGATTCCTGAAAAGTTAGAAGCAACAAGCTGTCCTAGAGAAACCGTGTTTGTCAATCATCAAAACATAAGACATGAAAAATAGATTTGCAACAATCTCCCCCTTTTTGATGATGGCAAAAACACTATAAAAAGATTTAATAGTTAACAATTAAGGATTGATGAAAAAAAACCTCATAAACTTCTCCCCCTTTTGACATATAAAAAAGGATGGTACAAGAAAGCACATCAAAAGAGATTCCTTTTTTTTTTTTTTTTTTTTTTAATCAAGGCACATCAATGATATAGTATTCCATGTGATTGATTTAAAAATTTGTGAGTTAACGAGTTACCAATCTCATTTAATCCATAGAATAGGAGAATATCCGTTCATATTTTACCCTTAGCCAAAAAACATTTTCTTAGGGTAGAATCGTCTTTTGAAATCAATGACCTAACTCAAATAATTAATTGGATATGAGAAAAAGAATCTACCCACCACTTGGCATAAGAAAAATATCTCCATAAAATAATGAGGTAGATTTGTCACAATCGAACGATAATCGAGATCAAGCCTTTAAGAATCAAAACTTCTAAGTTCTAAAAGATATAAAAAGAGAGAGTAGCTTGCTTTTGAGTGGGCTCATTTTATGCCTCTTGTCAATGTTGTGGCGCTTTGCGCATCTTTTTATAGATTTTTCAATTTTTTTGGCGTCTTTGCGCTTCTTTTGTTGGCATCATTGGCCAAATTTTTTATTTTTGCAAGCTAGATTCCCATTTAGACTCTTTTAAAAAAAACATTAGTTGTGAATATATCTTCTCAGATATTAGAGAATAAGAGCTCTCTCTCTAACATAGGGAAGAATTACCACAGGCAGGATTAATAATCGAAGACAAGAGTAACGAGGGATCATGATGTGACAAAAAAACTTTTAATCATTGTAAATACAAGATAGATTTACTTAAGCAAGCTTTAGAAAGGATCTTAGTTTCATAACAATCTTTTATTTTGAGATAGACTTTTGATTTAAAAAGAAAACTATACCACTAATACTAAGTTAGGGAAAGAGACACAATCATAAAATATTCATACTATCTAAGTGATTAAGTAGATGAAAACATATTAACTACAAATTGTTAAAGACAAGACAAGAAATATAATATCATATCAGTGATGATCTAAAACTAAGGCACACGAAAAGGTAAAAAGAAAGAAAAAAAAATATAAAAGAAAATTTAGCTAAAAAGGTTTCATGCATTTATGTCAATTACACCCAATCTGGTCCTTAAAGAACTGAAAGTGTCGAAGGCCACTAGTAAATGTTGAGTCTAGTAATTAGGTTGTTAAGCCTAAGTAAATGTCCCACGGCTACCAAGAGGGGGGTGAATTGGTAGTTTTAAAAATTTTAAACCCTCTTAAAATTAAAGTTGAACCGAAATAAAATTTTCTTTTAAAGTTTGTAGAAAAATGTTTTTCAACCACAGAGTTGTTAAAACTGAAATTTAAAATGCGGAAACGTAAAAGCAATAAAGTAAATGACACCAGATTTATAGTGGTTCGGTCTATAACCAGACCTACATCCACTCCTCAGAGGCACCCTCTGAGTATTGCACTAATACCACAAAGTGACTCTCCTTTAGCACCCACAGCAAGGCGGAGAAGCCTGTACAAAACCCTCTTTTCACCACTACCCGGTGCGGCAGAGAACCGTCGTCCTTTTACACAATCCACAGTGCTGGCAGAGAACCGTCGTCCTTTCACACTCTCCTAGTGTGGGCAGAGAACCGTCTTCCTTTCACACTCTCCTAGTGTGGGCAGAGAACCCTACGGCTGTTCACACTTTCCAAGTGTAGGCAGAGAACCTTCTTCCTTTCACACTCTCCTAGTGTGGGCAGAGAACCCTACGGCTGTTCACACTTTCCAAGTGTAGGCAGAGAACCCTCGTCCTTTTCACACTCTCCAAGTGTCGGCAGAGAACCGGACCTTCTTGAATGATCTTCTCACAAGAATCTAGAAGAAAGAAAGAAAAGAGTGAAGAAATCCAATTTCACAAGTAGAGATTCTTACCTTAGCAATCCAAGTGAAGCCTTCTTGCTCCAATGGTAGGAATTCTCCTTTGAATGCTCTCTTCCACTCTCCCCTTGGCTATTCTCTCAATAGGCACGAAGATCAAATGACAAAAAGATTGGGTGGCAGTCTAATTTGGAGTATTTATACAAAAGACATGAAAAACCGCCCAAAAACTGCAAGTTTTCAATTCTGTACGCAGTGGATCGTCCCGTACGATCATGGATCGTCCTGGACGATTTTACTTAAACGATCTGAAACGACCCAATTTGTATATGTGTACGAAATGACTTCGTACAGCTGATCGTCCTGTACGAACTAGGTTCGTCCAGTACGAACGGTTATTACAAGGTCGGTTCTAGAAACTGCTGAAAACTGTCCTAAGTCAGTTTATCGTTTGGACGAAAATATGTTCGTCTGGACGAAAATTTTCCAGAGAGCCGATCGTCCTGGACGATTATTTATTTTGTCTGGACGAAAATTTTCCAGAGCGCCCATCGCCGGGGACGATAATTTGGTTTCGTGTGGACGAAAATTTTCCAGAGAGCTGTTCGTCCGGTATGATATTTATTTTCGTCTGGACGAAAATTTTCCAGAGGACTGGTCGCCCAGTACGATGGTAAAATTCGTCTGGACGAAATGTTTATAGAGAACCCATCGTCCGGGACGATATTAAAATTTGTCCTGGACGAATAGGACTTAGAAAAATTTTCCAAAGCAAGTTCCTATTCGTTCCAAGTGCTCTATAGGAGATAATTGATAGATCGTCCAGTATGATAAATATCGTCCTGTACGATCAGTATAGAATTTCATGATCTCCTAATTTGTGTGTGTGAGATTTTATTCACTCAATTACAATCACTCCCTTTCAAAATTAATTAAAGAAAAGACAAACTTCAAATAAACAAAATATCATATGTTGAATTTGATTTGAAGTTTTCGTAGTCTGGAGTCTGATTTTCCTGAAATGTTAGTACACACAAGAGCAAGTGCAAATCTTCTAAATTTGTTAGGAGATAACTATACATCTGAACAATAATGTTTGGAATCATCAAAACTACATAAGTTGCACAAATATAAATCATTCAAATAGCAACTATTCAAACAATCTCCCCCTTTTTGATGATGGCAAAACAATTATTATTAGTATGGTTTCAAGTTAAAATATAAATCTCTTATCTCCTAAACTCCCCCTGAATTTATGAGTACATTAAAATAAGGAGGCATTAAAGAACAATATTTTTGTTTTTCAAAAATTTTAACAGAAAACACAAATCACAAAAACAAAAACAATATTTGTGTTTTTCAAAAATTTTAACAGAAAACACAAATCACAAAAACAAAAACACAAACACAAACATAATAATTTCTCCCCCTTTTTGACAGCAACAAAAAGTGAAGAAGAAAAAGACAAGAAATGTAAATAATAATATGAAATTCATTGTTAAAATTTAATCTAAATTGTGATTTGACATAGGGTATGCAATTTTAAACTAAAAATATTAGGTCAATCATAGAAATTCATAGAATTTATGAAATGATATAACATGTAAGTAAGAAGAATTTATCAAAGACATGATTCGATTTAGACATTTTGATTATTGAAAATCATTACAAGTGAGATGTAAAAAAAAATTCTATATTTCAAAATTCAATAGAATATAAATGAACAGTAGATCAACTTGAATTAAGAGATTAAACGAATTTGGAAAGAAGAGAATTACCTCATGTGGTGCTTTGCACATCTTTTCAAAGTTTTGGAGCACATTTTTGTGTATTTTTCTTTGGTTGGGCTTATTTTGTGCCTCTTTTTCACTTTGCAAATTTTTGCGAATCCCTTTTGATTTTTGTACATTTGTACAATGTTCAAGAGTAATTTGACCAATTCTTTTCAAAATCTATAATCTAAGATTTCAAATATTTCTAGGTGCATAAATATCATTTGAGCATAAAAATATAAAATAAGAAAACATCAAAATTGCAATAACAATATTAACTTTTATGTAGTCTAAATGAATAGACATGAATTTAAAAAAAAATTCTAAATATAACAAGTTATAAACAAATTATAAATTTAGAAAGTCTAGATTTTCTAATATAGATAATCTCATATTACAATCGAATTTAAGCACAATGTAGATTAAAAACAATATTAATGAAATTCATAAAAATTAGCCACATTTCAAAACAAATCTAAAACAAACAAACTTTCATTGATTAAAAAAAATTACATCAAAACATTGAACTTAAACAAAAACATAACAACACAACAAACAAAAAAAAAATACAACAGACACACATAAAAAAAAACTTCTACTGTTCTGGAGGAGGAGGAGGAGGAATCCCGCCAAAGAGGTTGAAGTAGGAGGCCATCAACATTACATTGGTATTTATTTCATGAACTTCATCTCTAATATTACCAATGTCATGTTGCTGCTGCGTAAGGTGAGCATCAAATTGATCAAACCTTTGATCAATGTGAGTCTCTAGTCTATCGAATCTCTCAATCAGATTCTGGTAATCTGATTGAGAAGCAGAAGCTTGCACTCCTTCTTCTTCTTCTTCTGAAGCACTGCCATGTGCTTTTTCTTTTTCTTTTTCCTCCTTGAAGAGCAGTCTGAATGATGCATCGTTGTAGTAGACTGGCTCTTCATATTCCTCATCAGGATGTACTATATTGTACTTCTTCTCCAAAACATAAGTAATCAAGTGCCCTAAAGAAATATTCTTCTTCCTCTTCTGATCAGGATGTCCTATTTCTGAAAGCCCATAGATATGATCTAGGATGAGTTGGGCTTCATCAATAGGTTGTCTTTTCATGATTAAAAAAGTTAGACAAGAGAGGAGAGGAGTTATGTTTATTCTATCACCAGCTTTAGGAATAATTGAGGATCTAAGGATATGCTGGATGATTCGGGCATCTTGGGTCATACCGGCCACTCTAGCAACATGATTGTCAATTCCATTTTCTCTAATTACCCTATTGATTTCATACCAATGGAAGACGTTTTCTGACATTAGGGTGTGGGCTCTATATCCTTCAGTCCTTAAGTTTAAAAATGCACCAAGGTCGTGCTTGGTGATCTCAACTTTTTTCTTCAATTTCTTCTTCAACAACTTTTGGCTCTTCCATGTTTCCATTTTCATCAAAAACAACATGTGTGGTTTCTTCAATGACTAAAGTTCTTTTGTTGAATACTCTATAAGATTTTCCAACACTTGAATATCCAACAAAAATTCCTTCATCTGATTTTGGATCAAATTTTCCTAAGGCAGATTTTCCATTATTATGTATGAACACCTTGCAACCAAATACATGCAAATGAGACAAATTTGGTGTTCTTCTTTTTAGCAACTCATAGGGTGTTTTATTCAAATTTGATCTCACATTCACCCTATTCAGAACATAGCATGCAGTGCTAACCGCCTCAGCCCAAAAATACCTAGGAAGAGAGTATTCTGCTAACATTGCTCGGGCGGCTTCTATTAATGTTCTGTTCTTTCTTTCAACTACTCCATTTTGTTGAGGAGTTCTAGGTGCAGAAAAATTGTGATCAATCCCCTTTTCTTTACAGAAATCTTCAAATCTTTCATTTTCAAATTCTCCTCCATGATCACTTTGTATAGAAATTATTTCACATCCTAGTTTTCTTTGTATCCAAGTTGAAAAATTTCTGAATTCCTCAAATGATTCACTCTTATGAAAAAGAAATTTAACCCAGGTGAATCTTGAAAAATCATCTACTATAACAAATCCATATACCTTTCCTCCTAGACTAACAGTGCTTACAGGTCCAAAAAGATCCATGTGTAGAATTTCTAAAAGTTTACTTGTCCTAAGATCTTTAATGGACTTAAATGAGGACCTCACTTATTTTCCTAATTGACATGCATCACACAGATGGTCCTTAGTAAAGTCTAGTTTAGGTATTCCTCTCACCAAATTCTTTTGGGTAATTTTTCTAAGATTTTTCATACTAGAATGACAAAGTCTCCTATGCCAAAGCCACGATTCATCAGAAACAGTTTTCAAACAAAAAGCAGTAGGAGATTGAATACAATTTAAATCTAGCATGTAAACATTGTTCACCCTTTTTCCATTTAAAATAATTTTTCCATTTAGGCTAATTATGCAGCTAGTAGGTAAAAATTTTACATTATAGCCCATATCACATAGCTGACTTATGCTAAGCAAATTATGTTTCAAGCCTTCAACTAATAAAACATTATCTATAAAAAAGTTTTTCAAATTTCCAATCATACCTGATCCAACCACTTTCTTTGTGGTATTATCTCCAAGTGTAACCTTGCCTCCACTCCTGGCTTCCAGCGTTATGAATTGAGCAGTATCTCCAGTCATGTGCTTAAAACATCCGCTGTCCAGGTACCATATACTCTCACGAGGTCTTGTGTGAGAGTATACCTGCAAAATTCTCAAATGTTAGACCTGGGAACCCAAACTAGTTTGGGTTCTCCTTTATGAAATTTATAATCAGATGCATATATGATATGTCTAGGTTTATGCATCTTAGTTCTCCACACCAAATTAGGTTTCATCTTTAAAGTGCAGGTGTGAGATATATGTCCCAAAAATCCACAATTGTTACATTTAACATTAGGAAAAATATTCCTATGTTTTCTCTCATATGATTGTCTTCTAAGGGATTTCATGAATTTTGGATAATATTTAGGATTTGTAAAATCTTCATGTTTAGGGGGGTTCCTATTATCCTCAAGAGCTCTTATAGTAAGTTTGTAAAATGAATTCATTTCCTCCAAGATTCGATTTGTATAATTGACTCTATATGTCTTGTGCTCAGATTCATCCTTAAATTTCTCAAATTCTTTTTCAAGTTCAGCATAGGATGATTTTAAATTTTCAAAATTTTTATTCAAGTCATCATATTCATCAAGTAGTTTCATGTGGTTGCTATCAATTAAAGCATGATCTTTCCTAAGGATTTCGTGTTCCTTATTAAGCTCTTCCAATTCTAAAACAAAACTAGCATGCATCTTTTTCATTTTCCTATATGCATCATGCATGTGTTCAGAAACTTCAAACAATTTATTATAAGTTAAATCACATACCTCTTCTTGATCTGATTGTTCAGCTTTATCTGCCATCAAGCAAAGGTTGGTGACTTCTTCTTCTTTTTCAGTCTCAGATGAGTCTGAAGCTGAGTCCGCCCAAAAAGCCTTTTGAAACTTCTTCTTGCCCTTCTTTACCATTGGTTTCTCCTCTACCTTCTCCTTGCTAGGAGAGGCTTTGAGTTTTGGACAATCAGACTTTATATGACCTGGTTTCCTGCATTCATAACAAATCACTTCATTAGAAACCTTGCCATTTCTATTATACTTACCTCTATTCCATTGCTGGCGTCTCTTCTGCTTCCTCTTTAAAAAGCTTTTGAATTGTCTAGTCATCAGTGCTATATCATCTTCATCCTCAGGTTGTGAGTGTTCACTTTCTGACTCTTCCACATTTAGTGCAATATTCTTATCCTTTCTTGGTTCACCTGCATCAATCTTTCTTTGACTTACTCCTTGCTCGTAAGCAATGAGTGAACCAAGAAGATTGTCAATAGAATAAATGTTCAGATCTTTTGACTCTGTAATTGCAGTAATTTTAGCATCGTATGCAGTAGGTAAACAACGAAGAATCTTATTAACCATTTCAGCATTAGTTAATTCCCTACCAAGTGCATGCAAAGAGGTGACAATTTGAGTGAATCTTGTGTACATGTCAGATATTGATTCATTAGGTTTCATGCGAAATAATTCATAGTCATGTAACAAGATATTGAGTCTTGATTGCTTAACCTCATTTGTTCCTTCATAAGTAATACAAAGTCTATCCCATATGTCTTTTTCGCTTTTACAAGTGGAAACTCGCATGTAGTCTTCAGATTTTAAAGCACAAAAGAAACTATTTAAACATTTTGCATTTAATTGTGCTAAGTCACGTTCTTCTATAGTCCAATCTGCATAGGGTGTATCTACCCTATCTCTATCAACTAGTCTAGTTGGTTTTGTGTAACCTTCGTGGACTAACATCCACATGCGATAATCAAGTGACTGTAAGAAAGTAGACATGCGTGTTTTCCAAAAATCAAAAGGAATATTGTCAAACAGTGGAGGTCTAGTGATAGAGTAACCCTCAGGTGTGTTTCGGTTTCCAAATGTAGCCATCTACGTTAATCAAAAAGTAGTTCAAACTTATGATTTTGAAACAATGCTCTGATACCACTTGTTGAGTCTAGTAATTAGGTTGTTAAGCCTAAGTAAATGTCCCACGGCTACCAAGAGGGGGGTGAATTGGTAGTTTTAAAAATTTTAAACCCTCTTAAAATTAAAGTTGAACCGAAATAAAATTTTCTTTTAAAGTTTGTAGAAAAATGTTTTTCAACCACAGAGTTGTTAAAACTGAAATTTAAAATGCGGAAACGTAAAAGCAATAAAGTAAATGACACCAGATTTATAGTGGTTCGGTCTATAACCAGACCTACATCCACTCCTCAGAGGCACCCTCTGAGTATTGCACTAATACCACAAAGTTACTCTCCTTTAGCACCCACAGCAAGGCGGAGAAGCCTGTACAAAACCCTCTTTTCACCACTACCCGGTGCGGCAGAGAACCGTCGTCCTTTTACACAATCCACAGTGCTGGCAGAGAACCGTCGTCCTTTCACACTCTCCTAGTGTGGGCAGAGAACCGTCTTCCTTTCACACTCTCCTAGTGTGGGCAGAGAACCCTACGGCTGTTCACACTTTCCAAGTGTAGGCAGAGAACCTTCTTCCTTTCACACTCTCCTAGTGTGGGCAGAGAACCCTACGGCTGTTCACACTTTCCAAGTGTAGGCAGAGAACCCTCGTCCTTTTCACACTCTCCAAGTGTCGGCAGAGAACCGGACCTTCTTGAATGATCTTCTCACAAGAATCTAGAAGGAAGAAAGAAAAGAGTGAAGAAATCCAATTTCACAAGTAGAGATTCTTACCTTAGCAATCCAAGTGAAGCCTTCTTGCTCCAATGGTAGGAATTCTCCTTTGAATGCTCTCTTCCACTCTCCCCTTGGCTATTCTCTCAATAGGCACGAAGATCAAATGACAAAAAGATTGGGTGGCAGTCTAATTTGGAGTATTTATACAAAAGACATGAAAAACCGCCCAAAAACTGCAAGTTTTCAATTCTGTACGCAGTGGATCGTCCCGTACGATCATGGATCGTCCTGGACGATTTTACTTAAACGATCTGAAACGACCCAATTTGTATATGTGTACGAAATGACTTCGTACAGCTGATCGTCCTGTACGAACTAGGTTCGTCCAGTACGAACGGTTATTACAAGGTCGGTTCTAGAAACTGCTGAAAACTGTCCTAAGTCGGTTTATCGTTTGGACGAAAATATGTTCGTCTGGACGAAAATTTTCCAGAGAGCCGATCGTCCTGGACGATTATTTATTTCGTCTGGACAAAAATTTTCCAGAGCGCCCATCGCCGGGGACGATAATTTGGTTTCGTCTGGACGAAAATTTTCCAGAGAGCTGTTCGTCCGGTACGATATTTATTTTCGTCTGGACGAAAATTTTCCAGAGGACTGGTCGCCCAGTACGATGGTAAAATTCGTCTGGACGAAATGTTTACAGAGAACCCATCGTCTGGGACGATATTAAAATTCGTCCTGAACGAATAGGACTTAGAAAGATTTTCCAAAGCAAGTTCCTATTCGTTCCAAGTGCTCTATAGGAGATAACTGACAGATCGTCCAGTACGATAAATATCGTCCTGTACGATCAGTATAGAATTTCATGATCTCCTAATTTGTGTGTGTGAGATTTTATTCACTCAATTACAATCACTCCCTTTCAAAATTAATTAAAGAAAAGACAAACTTCAAATAAACAAAATATCATATGTTGAATTTGATTTGAAGTTTTCGTAGTCTGGAGTCTGATTTTCCTGAAATGTTAGTACACACAAAAGCAAGTGCAAATCTTCTAAATTTGTTAGGAGATAACTATACATATGAACAATAATGTTTGGAATCATCAAAACTACATAAGTTGCACAAATATAAATCATTCAAATAGCAACTATTCAAACAGTAAAGATGTTTGCCAGTTGGTTTTCAGTTGTCACATGATGTAACTCAATGTCTCCCTTAGTCACATGATCTCTAATAAAGTGATGCCTAATGTCAATGTGTTTAGTTCTTGAATGTTGGATAGGATTTTTAGAGATGCATATGGCATTAGTGTTGTCACAAAAAATTGAGATGGTGCTTACATGTAATCCGAGATCCAATACTTGTTGTTTCAACCAAAGAACTTGTGCCACACAACTTCCAAGAGCAATGTATTCAGCTTCAGCAGTGGAAAGTGCAACAGAATTTTGCTTTCTACTAGACCAAGAGACCAAGGATTGTCCAATGAATTGACAAGTTCTAGAGGTGCTCTTTCTATCCACCTTGCATCCTGTAAAATCAGAGTCAGAAAAACCAATAATCTCAAAAGAAGTGCTATGTCTAGGATACCAAATCCCTAATCCTTGTGTCCCCAAAAGGTATCTAAAAATCCTTTTAATAGCAATCATGTGGGATTCCTTAGGGTCAGCTTGAAACCTAGCACAAAGGCAAACACTAAACATAATGTCAGGTCGGCTTGCAGTCAAGTAAAGTAAAGATTCAATCATGCCTCTATACTTCTTCTGATCAACAGACTTACCACTTGGGTCCTTATCCAACGGAGCACTAGAAGTCATGGGGGTGTTAATTGGCTTGGCTTTGTCCATCTCATATTTCTTCAAAATGTCTTTTATGTATTTTGTTTGATTTAGAAAAGTTCCATCTTCCAATTGTTTTATGCTAAACCCCAAAAAGTAAGACAATTCTCCCATTAAACTCATCTCAAACTCTCTACTCATTGTTTTAGAAAAATCATCACACAAATTTTTATTAGAAGATCCAAAGAGTATATCATCAACATAAATCTGAACAATGAGTAAATCATCTCCAACTTTTTTAAGAAAAAGGGTGGTGTCTACGCTCCCCTTGACAAACTCCCTCTCTAGTAAGAATGTGCTAAGCCTCTCATACCAAGCTCTAGGTGCCTGTTTTAAATCATACAAAGCCTTTTTTAATTTAAACACATGATTTGGAAATTAAGAGCTCTCAAAACCTGGAGGTTGTTCTATAAACACATCTTCTTTTATCTCCCCATTTAAAAAGGCACTCTTGACATCCATTTGAAAAAGCTTAAATCCTTTATAACAGGCAAAGGCTAATAGCACTCTAATGGCTTCCAATCTAGCTACAGGGGCAAAAGTCTCTTCAAAGTCTATCCCTTCTATTTGATTGTACCCCTTAGCCACCAATCTTGCTTTATTCCTCACCACCACTCCTGAATCATTCACTTTATTCTTAAATACCCACTTTGTCCCAACTACACTTTGTCCCTTAGGTCTTTCCACAAGTTCCCAAACATCATTCCTAACAAATTGATTCAACTCTTCTTGCATTGCTAACATCCAAAACTCATCAGAGAGGGCTTGGTTAATGGTGGTGGGTTCAGTCATAGAGATAAAGGCAGAGTGGTTCACCTCCTTCCTAAGTCCATGTCTAGTCTTAACTCCACTAGAAAGGTCTCCTAAGATCAAATCCTTGGGGTGACTAGTAGAGTATCTCCAATCTCTAGGAAAAGTGTGTGAAGTTTCTCCCCTTTCATCAAAAATTTTTATTCCTTGGGTGACTCCTTCTACTCCTCCATTACTTAGGTGCTCACTCCCCTTCCCCAAATTTTCTACTCCACTTGTAATCTCTCCAACATCATCATCTTCTACTCCATGTTTCTTATGATCAGACTCATAAAAAACTACATGGGTTGTCTCTTCCACCATCAAGGTTCTCTTGTTAAACACTCTAAAAGATTTCCCAACACTAGAATATCCCAAGAATACTCCTTCATCAGATTTAGGATCAAATTTTCCCAAGTGAGACTTTCCATTATTGTGAATGAAAACCTTACAACCAAAGACATGAAGGTGGGAAAGATTGGGTGTCCTACCCTTAAGGATCTCATAGGGTGTCTTTTCTAATTTGACTCTAACATTCACCCTATTCAACACATAACAAGCTGTGTTAACCGCTTCAGCCCAAAAGTATTTTGGAAGTGAATACTCAGCAAGCATGGCTCTAGCGGCTTCCACCAAGGTCCAGTTCTTCCTTTCAGCTACTTCATTCTGCTGAGGAGTCCTAGGGGCTGAAAAATTGTGGCTAATCCCCTTTTTCTCACAAAAATTTCCAAATCTTTCATTTTCAAACTCTCCCCCATGATCACTATGGATGGTCAAAATCTCACACCCTAGCTTCTTCTGAATCCAAGTAGAAAAAGTTTTAAACTCCTCAAAAGACTCATTTTTATGAGAAAGAAATCTAGTCCAAGTGAACCTCGAGTAGTCATCAACAATCACAAAACCATAGACTTTCCCTCCCAAACTAGCTATGTTAATGGGTCCAAACAAATCCATGTGAAGGACTTCTAAAGGTCTAGAGGTGCTAATGTCCTTTATGGGGTGAAAAGAGGAGTGGATTTGCTTTCCTAGTTGACAGGCATCACAAAGGTGGTCTTTTGTAAACTTAAGTTTGGGGACACCTCTAACTAGGTCCTTTTGGGTCACTTTCCTAAGGGTTTTCATACTTGCATGACAAAGCCTCCTGTGCCACAACCAAGAATTATCAATAACAGTTTTTAAGCAAAAAGAAGCAGCACATTCAATGCTATTTAAATCAAGCATATAGACGTTGTTTACCCTCTTTCCCTGCAAAATAGTGTTATTACTTAAACTTACAATGCATGAATTCGTGAAGAATTGTACGATGAAGCCTTTGTCACAGAATTGACTGATGCTGAGCAAGTTGTGCTTCAATCCATCTACAAGCAAAACATTTTCAATCATAAGGTTCTTGGAATTACCGATTATACCTGCTCCTACCACCTTCCTAGTGGTGTTGTCTCCAAGAGTAACCTTGCCTCCAGTCCTGGATTCTAGTACAACAAACTGGCTAGCATCACCAGTCATATGTCGAGAGCATCCACTGTCCAGGTACCACATACTCTCACGAGGTCTTTTGTGAGAGACTTCCTGCAAAATTATCAAATGTTAGTTTTAGGAACCCAAGCAGGTTTGGGTTCCTTCTTATGAAGAGAAGAATGCAATGCATGTGTGGTATGCTGTGGATCATGCACCTTAGGTCTCCACACCCAATGTGAACTATGGTGAATTGTGCAAGTGTGTGAGATATGTCCTAGCATGCCACAAGAAAAATATCTAACTCCAGGAAAGGGATTTCTTAAGTAATTTGAGTTATAATGCCTCTCTCTAGGTTTTGGCAATTGATTAAAAGTGGAAGTCATCCTAGATTTCTTACATGCTTCTAAATCATTTTGAACCTTCAAGTTTGTGTTTTTTAAAACTTCATTTTCAATCCTCAAATTTTTTTCTATTTCTTTTGACTTCTTAAAATCAGATTCAAGAGATGTGTATGATATTTTCAATGCATCATGCTCTTCAACTAACTTACCATGATTTTTATTTAACTCATCAAATTCATCAAGTAAAGTCATGTGATTTGAATCAATTATTTGATGGTCTTTAATCAAAATTTCATGCTCTTTTTGTAGATTTAAGAATTCTAATTTCAAGCTAGCATGAGTTTTCTTTAATTTCCTATATGATGCATGGATTTTTTTTGAAACTTCAAGAAGTTGATCGTATGAAAGTTCACATACCTCTTCTTGATCACTTTGATCTTTTCCCATGAAACACAAGTTTGTAGTTTCTTCCTCTGGTTCAGTCTCAGAAGAATCAGTACCAGATTTTGCCCAAAAGCTCCTTTGTTTTTTCTTCTTGTCCTTCTTAGACTTTGCTTTCTCATCACTTTTTTCTTTGCTTGATTGATCTCTAAGCTTAGGGCAATCAGTTCTCACATGTTCAGGCTTTTTGCATTCAAAACAAACAACATCAGAAGATCCTTTAATATGTTTATGATCCTTACATTTTCTCCAACTTTGATGATGCTTTTGTTTCTTCCTTAGAAAGCTTTTGAATTGCCTTGTGATGAAGGCAACTCCATCGCTTTCGGACCCGGAAGATTCAGAATCCGATTTGTGTGCCTTCAATGCAATTGTTTTCTCCTTTTTCTTCTCACCTGCATCAAGATTTCTTTGATTCACCCCTTGCTCGTAAGCAATGAGTGAGCCAAGCAAGTTATCAATAGAATAGGTGTTCAAATCTTTAGATTCAGTGATTGCAGTAATTTTTACATCATAAGACGAAGGCAAACATCTCAAAATCTTGTTAACTTTTTCATAGTTCGAAAGTTCTTTTCCTAGTGCATGCAATGAAGTAGCAATCTGAGTAAACCTAGTGTACATGTCAGAAATCGATTCATGAGGTTTCATACGAAAATGTTCGTAGTCATGCAAGAGAATGTTTAAACGGGATTGTTTAACTTCATTAGTGCCTTCATAAGTAATGCACAATTTATCCCAAATTTCTTTACCAGTTTTGCAAGTTGAAACACGCATGTAATCCTCAAATTTTAAAGTACAGAAAAAACAATTCAAACATTTCGCATTTAATTGAGCTAAATCTCGTTCATCAAAAATCCATTCGGTAAAAGCAACTTCAGTTTTAAAACCGTTAATTTCACGAGAAGGTGGAGAATAACCTTCTTGAATAAGCATCCACATGCGATAATCAGTAGATTGTAAAAAAGTTGACATGCGAGTTTTCCAAAAATCAAAAGGTAGGTTATCGAACAGAGGAGGTCGGGTAATAGAATACCTTTCCGTAGTGTTGCGATTCCCAAAGTTAGACATGGATCAAATTCAAAAAGTTTTCAAACTTTAATTTTTGAATCAAGCTCTGATACCACTTGAAAGTTCGATGGGGATGTTAAGCCCTATGAACTTAGTCCCAAACTAACCAAGAGGGGGGGTGAATTGGTATTTTTAAAAAAAACTTCTTTTTAAACAAAGAAATAAATCACATAAACCAAATCACACCACAAAAAATTGTGGAATTTAAAAGTTCGGAAGCAAGAAAAGGAACACAGAAATTTATAGTGGTTCGGTCAACTCGACCTACGTCCACTCCTTGGAGGCACCCTCCAAGTATTGCACTACAAAAAAAGTGACTCTCCTTTAGCCCCCACGGCTAGGCGGAGAAACTCTCACAAGAACCTCCTTTTCGCCACCCCGGCAAGGCAGAGAACCTATCTCCTTTTGCTTCCTCCTGAAGCTGGCAGAGAACCAGAACCAAAAGCAAAACTCCTTACCTCTACCGACCCTTCCACGGACGAGAAACTCTAGACGAAGACGACGTAGAGAGATCCTTGAAGCAACCCTTGTGAAACCCCTCACAAGCTCCCCCTCACAAGATCATCTCTCTCTCCTCTCTCTCTCTTTCTCTCCTCAAGGTCTTCTCAGGTCAAGGCAACAGCCAAAGGTTTTTAAAAACGTTAAACAAGAGCTCTTAAATAGAAGAGCTACAAAAGAGCTCATTAATTGCAAGTTGCCGACAATATCGTCCAGGCCGATATGGACATCGGCCTGGCCGATCAGTACAAATCAATGATGATCGGCCAGAGCATCGCCCTAGATGGAAAACAGGACGATTGAAAATTGGCTTGATCGTCTAGGACGATCTCATGATCGTCCTGGTCGATCAGTTCAAATCAGAGGAAAATCGTCCTGACAATAGCTCTGGATACGGGCTGGCCGATATTGATCGTCCTGAAGTAACTTAAGGTTTTTGACTAGATCGGCCTGGCCGATATTGCGATCGTCCAGGACGATATGATCGTATCAATCATCCTTAATTACTCCCTTGATTCCCTGAACAATTATGGCATAATTTGTGAATATCGTCCAGGCCGATCCGAGGATCGTCCTGGCCGATATTTTAAAGATACAGTATACCATACTTGACTATGGCGGCTACTTCTTTCTGTTTTGAGCTTTATCATCCTGGCCGATACACGTATCGTCCAGGACGATCTGTTAATGTCGGCTGCCTTAATTAAGAATCCTTAATTAGATTTTCTGTTTTAAGCTGATCGTCCAGGCCGATCCAAGAAATCGTCCTGGCCGATATGAGTAAAAACAGAAATTCTAAGTCTCTCAAGTGTGTGTGTGAAGGGTTGCATAGCATCAGTCTCTTTGACTATTACAAGTGGACTCAAAATGTAAAAAACAAAAGTACAGACTGACTCAACCCTAAACCTACGCATTCCTGAACTTGGCTCCTTTTTGATTGTCCGATCTTCGATTCCTGAAAAGTTAGAAGCAACAAACTGTCCAAGAGAAACCGTGTTTGTCAATCATCAAAACATAAGATATGAAAAATAGATTTGCAACAGAGTCATCTTTCTATTGGCAAACATATAGGACATTGCTATTTTTCTATAATTCTTAATAAGTGAACATAAAGGCTTATTTTTTATTTAAAACATTCATTTCTTATCAACACTTGCCTTTGATGGGTTGTGCCTTATTCTCATAATAATATGGTGCTTCATATTAGATGGTTTATACATCTTGATGCACACTCAATAAAATGTATCCATAAATTTATGAAGCGACATGTTTCTTGTGCCTTCGATTGTTGGTTATTAAAGAAAAATTAGATGTGCCAAGTTATACATCTTAATAATGCCTCAATGCTAGCGTGTTCTTGGCCCTTACGTGCAAGATGCAATTATGCCTCAACACTACTTTTCAACATGACGAGACCCTGCTTGCCAAAATGACCAAGACCTGCTTGCTAGAGTGTTGTGCCCTAGATGCCAGCATGTCTAGGCCTTGCTTACCCAAGACTTGCATGTCAGCTATCCAAGCATTGCCAGCTAGGTAGCCCATGCCTTTTGCTAGCTATCATATTCAGACCTTGCTTTCCAATATATATAGACCTTGCCAGCCAATGTTCCCATGACCTAACTACCAGTATGCTTAAGCGTAGGATTAAAGCATGCCTAAGATATGCTTGGTAACATCCGTAGGCCTTGCCTGCCAACTTTTCTAAGACTTGGAATCTTACCTAGGTCTTAGGTGTAAGTGTGCCCAGGACCTACCTGTAAGGTTGCTAAGGCTCTACTTACAAGAGCGGCTATGCCTTGCCTGCTCGTTGCACAGACACTACCAGCTAGTAAGCCAAACCCATGACAACCTGGTTGCCCAAGCTTTACTTGCAAGCATGATTAGGCCTATCTGCAAGCATGTCATGGCCCAGTCAGCAAGCATGCTGAGGTCCTGGCTGCTAGCGTGCCTAGGTCTTGGCTACCCACATGCTAAGGACATGTCTGCAGGTTGCTACGGCCCTAGCTACTAGTGTGCCTAGTTAATGAGCCAACAAACATCCAGTAGAAAATGTACTTATAAATACTTAATTTAATATTTTTTAGCATCAAGATGGCATGCTGGGAACTAATGGAATTATGTATAAGTGAAAAATGTGGATTTTATGGAAACAAATTGTATGCTTTTTGGCCATTTTTGAACTATCGGGGCATTCTTTATGTATTATGCCCTACTTTTCTATTAGAAGGGAAGATAAAACATGACATAGAGCCATTTTTACCTCAGTGAACATGTTATGCATGTCTATTATGATTAGTTCTTAACAAAAGCATATAAAGGCTTATTTTTTAGACGCAAAATCTTATTTTTCATATACACCATGCAAGAAACATAACACTTGCCTTTGATTTGTTGTGCCTAGTTCTAAGCATAGTATGATGCTTCATATTAGAAAACCCTGATGCATCTTGATGCATATAAGAAAAAAAGAATACATGAATAAGAGAAGCGACTAGGTGCTTGTACCTTTGATTGTTGGATTCTAAAGTATATTTAGATGTGCCTTATCCTTAATTTTCAGTGTTCCTTAGATGTGCTTGGCAGCGTGCTAAGGAATTGCATGCCAACGTGCTTTGGCCTTTCCAGCCAGCGTGACCAAGTGTTGCCTGCTAGAGTACCCAAGCCCATTCAAATGTACTCATAAGTACTCAATTTAAGACTTTTGGGCATCACGACAGCATATTGTGCACACATAGGTGTATGTACAAGTAAAAATGAACTTTTAGGGCAAAAAATTATGCTTTGTGGCCATTTTTAAACAACTGGAGCAGTTTGGATAAAATAGGCCCTACTTGCCTTTGATTTGTTGTGCCTAGTTCTAAGCATAGTATGTTGCTTCATATTAGACGACCCTGCTGCATCATGATACATATAAGATAAAAAGAATCCATAAAAAAGTGAAGTGACTTTAAGATTGTGCAGCAAATTATTTAATTTTAAAGAATATTTAGATGTTCCTTATCCTTGCTTGTTAGTGTGTCTTAGTCCTGCTTGACAGCTTGCTAACGAATTACATGCTAGTGTGCTTAGGCTTTAATACCTAACGTGCCAAGGCCCTACCTTCCAGTGTGCCCAAGCACATTCAAATGTACTCATAAGTATTCAATTTAAAACTTTTGGGAATCATTATAGCATGTTGGGTACACATGGGTATATGTCCAAGTTAATATGTACTTTTTGTGAGAAATTGTTTTTTAAGCTGTTTGGTCATTTTTAAACTATCGTAGCATTCTGGATGAAATGACCATTGCATGTCTATTAAAGGGGAGCCCAAACATGATGCATAGTCATCTTTCTATCAACAAACTTGTAGGAGATTGCTATTTTACTATAATTGTTAATAATAAAATATTAAGGCTTATTGTTTTGATCTGAAACATTCATTTCTTATTAACGCCATGAAAGAGATTTAATACTTACCTTTAATGGGTCATGCCTAGTTCTCATAATAATACGTTGCTTCATATTAGATGGCTTATACATCTTGATGCACACGGGATAAAATGTATCCATAAATAAATGAAGCGACATATTGCTTATGCCTTCGATTGTTGGTTGTGAAAGATTAATTAGATGTGCCAAGTTAAACATCATAATTATACATCAAAGCCAGCATGTTCTTGGCCCTTATGTGCAAACTAGAAGTGTGCCTTAGCCCTGCTTTACATTGTGCCAAGGCCCTGCTTGCTAGGTTGAAAGGGCCTTGGTGGCTAGTATGCCCTGGTTTTGCTTTCCTAGGCCTTACATGCAAATTATTCATGAACTGCTCACCAGGTAGCATAAGATCTTTTCTTGCCAGCATACAAAAGCTCATCCCGCTAGTGTTCCCATGCCCTGGTTACCGGTGTGCCTATTCCTTTCTTGCAAGCATGTCATGGACATTCTTGCCATCATGCCCATGCCATGGTTGCCAATGTTCCCATGCCCTGGCTGCCAGCGTGCTTAGGTCTTAATCATGTTAAAGTCTATATACACATGTACATATATGTACTTAATTTAATATGTTTGAGCTTCAAGATGACATGCTGGGAACTCATGTGTGCATGTATAAGTAAAAAAATTAATTTCTATTACAAAAAAAATTGTAAGATTTTTGGGCCTTTTTGAACTATCGTGTTATTTAGGGCGATTGTGTAGGTGGGAAATAATTTTTTTTCTCGCTAAACTTGCATGTCTTAGCATTTTTGCTATTATTCTTAGCATGAGCATACAAAGGCTTGTTATTCAAATGTAAATTCATAGCTTTCTATCAACATTGTGTGAGAGATGAAATACTTACCTTTGATTTTTTTAATTGTGTCTAATTCTCAGCCCAATTTGTTGTTTCATACAATATTTGACTAAATTGTATTTTGATGCATATTAGATAAATTGTTCTTGTGATAAAATGAAGCAACCCTATGCTCGTGCCTTCGATTATTAGGTTCGAAAGATTAAAAAGATTTTTCAAGTTGCATGTCATCATTGGCATTATTAGAGTATATGGTCCGTCCATATGTAGCTTGGTATTTTACATCTTACATGGATGTTCAACTCACCCAAACTTAACTACTATACGTGCCTTGTAGGATTTTGTCGGACCAAAATGGCACATGAGTTGTAATGGAAACTGCTTCAATTGATTGGTGGTTACTTTGTGTGGCCAATCATCAATATAATAGTCCTTTCATTTCTTGGATCCTCATATTATTATAAAGATCATCCAAGACACCATGATTGTTTCTTGCAATGTGAATCCCTTTATTTGTGGCATTAATGGTTAAAAATGCTTTATCTATAATATATGTCCTTGTTCAAGGTATGGAGAGTGTTTCATTGAATGAGACCCACCCACCCCTTGCTAAGGGTGTCATCTCATGATAATATTTCATCTTAAGCAGTTGACTTTGGGTTTTATTATATTGTAGTAAATATGGCTCATTCAAGAAAATTACACTTGGTTCCATGAGCACCTTGCTCGAGTCAGTTAATTTAAAGGTGATCTAGCCTTGTCCTTTATGTAACTTTGGTTCTTTCCCCTCCCACCATCCATATTATTATTGGGGCTGGCTTGAGATCATAGTTGTGTCAATGTCATGCTACCTAGTTAATCATTCCATAAGTCATATGCTTGTCTCAAATATTAGTCCAGGCATGTGTAAGTTTGAACTATTTCAGACTGTGAAACTGCGATTAGCTCATTAAATTAGTTATAGTTTATTTGATGGTACATGCTACTTACATAACTGTAGTAATTCTAGAGCTAATACATGCACCAATACCCTAACTTCTTGATAGGATGCATTTATTAGGTAAAAGGTCGATGCTGTGTTATGCACATTGCCCTTATAACTCATGAAAACTCATCAGATTTCACGGCCCTTGTGCCGGTGATACATCGTTCAAATATCTACCCAATCAACTTTTGATGGTAGGATAGGGGCCCACCATGGTGGTGACGAGTGATAGAGAATTATGGTTTTATTCCAAAGAGGGGGGCTGAGAGATGGATACAAAATCCAAGGAAGGCACCAGCGTGCAAATTACCTAATTCTCATATGGGGAGGTAGTGATAATAATTAACAATATCATACAAACTAAATCCCTTAATGAGGATCCATTGGAGGAAAAGCCTGTGTTGCAACTCGGGCTTTCGAGTTTATGATTTTTGATGATAACAAATAATATTTATTAATCTTTTATTTCTCCTAGTATTTGCAGTGCATATTTCTATGTTGACTAATATTTCAGGTATATCATGCACCATTCTTTGAAGATTCAAGGTTCAAGATTGCATAGAATTGGTCGTATTAAATGAGTCTGTAATTTTTATTTATTGAGTCAAGTCTTGTAATGATGTATGTTAGTTTGTTGATCATGCACACACATAGAGGGAGCAAAAAATGATTATAAACTTTTCTGTTCATCATACTGTACGAATTTATTTCGTACTGAATGATCTAGTGTAACAGAAATAAATTAAAATATTTTATTTTTCCTCGAAAGATTATTTTTGAGTATAACTAATCGTACTGTACGATCACCAACTCGTACTGTACGATCTGTTATATTTAGAAAGCCTGTCGTCCATTAAATTAGGCAAGAATTTGAATTTTAAAGTTGTTCTGCTCGTACTGTACGATAAGTATCATATTGTACGATGTTTAAAATATTGCCTAATTTAATCCGCTAATTATTCAATGAAAACAGCTTAATTTTGATGTATTGATCGTACTATACGAACTGGATCGTACTGGACGATCAACAGAGAATTTTGGTGAGCTGCCCGTTTATTGAACTATTCGTACAGTACTAACTGGACATCGTACAATACTAACAGGTCAATTTCTGCACATCGTACTAGACAATCTTGAGATCGTACGGTACGATATGAGTTCTTTTAGGGTTTTTTGAGCCCTCTATTTAAGAACTCTCATAAGACTTTCTAAGTGTCTTTTGACAGCCATTGTGGCTTCATTTTTCTAGAGAAAACTTGAAGAAAGGACTTGAAAGGGAGAGAGGAAAGGGTGGAGTTTGAGAGAGGGAGAAGAACCTTGGAGGGGGTTTCAAGGGAGTGTGAAGGAGATTTCACACGGTTGCTCTGGCGAGCTTGCACCTCAGTACCATCGGATTCAAGGTTCGTCTTGAAGAAAGTTTTGGGAAGAAGAAGATCTCGTTGGTGTCAAAGGACCCAGCTCCTCCGCCACACCGGGAAGGTGGAAGTGATTGTGTAAGGGCTTCTCCACCTAGCTGTGGGGGCTAAAGGAGAATCACTAAAGGTTTAGTGTAATACTCGAAGGGTGGCTCCGAGGAGTGGACGTAGGTCATGGTTTGACCGAACCACTATAAATTGGTGTGTTCTTTCCTTTATTTTTTTTACACTTTATTTCTGCATATATTTTTTATTGCGATTTATTGCGTGGATGAAATTGATTATCTATCTTTTTATTGTGAATGAAATTCGCTTCCGCATAATCATAAAAAGATATTTCTTTTCATTAAAGAAGTTTTTAATCATCCAATTCACCCCCCTCTTGGCGCATCTAATAATTTCAATTGGTTTCAGAGTAACTTTAGCCTAGTTATCGTATCCATGGTAATTTCAATTCTAATAGCATATATTTAAGTTCTTACTATTAAAAGCTCATAGTTGGCCATTGGGGTGGGTCTGTCGGTCTACCTCACGGTGTGCACTGCCCACCATATCCCTTATATCGGTAATGTGTTACAAGCCTTAATTGGCTGGGTCATACCTCCGACACCATTACTTTTAAGAAATTAGAGTGCTCATAGCAATCCCACACTCTGGATACATTAGCATGTGATAACACCACAGAATTTTGATCCTATTATGTTAGCCCTCAAGATCAGAGTAATGATTAATCGGGATGGTCAGGGGCATCTGTATTTCATAGTCAGAGGTGAAATTCTTGGATTTACGAAAGACAAACCACAGTGAAAGAATTTGCCAATGATGTTTTCATTAATTAAGAATGAAAGTTATGGGCTCAAAGATGATCAGATATTGTCATAGTTTCAACCATAAATGATGCCGACCAGAGATCGATAAATGATGCTTTTAGGAATCCATCAATACCTTGTAAGAAATAAAAGTTTTTGGGTTACGTGAAAGTTTCATGTTGTATTTATTAAGAAAGTAAAAAGTTATAAGAGGAGTACAACAAAACTATGGAACTAAAGTCTATGTCATCCTCGATAAAAAAAGACAAAAAGGGGAGGAACTGTACATTTGTGTATAACAAACCAAACATATAAGATGCAAAAAAGAGAATGAAGAAAGTAGAAGAGAATAAAGGACCCTTTGGTTTGTACAGGGGGGTCTCCCAAGAACTTTTCCTAAAGACCAACCATATAAACAAAAAATTACTATGGAGGGGGGATACCGAGAAAGGGGTTGAAATAGCTCGAAAGCTAAGCGGTATCCCATTGCTCCAGCAAAAGAATGATTAATTTTTTGTAGTTAGGGCAAGTAGCAAGGAAAGAAATCATTGGTCACCAAAGGGGACAAATTTCTAGCAAATATCATCATGAAGATTGTTTTTACTCTTTCTGGGCTTGTTGACAGTCTACCCCAATTACAACAATTGTTTTTCCAGAAAGGCCTTGGAGGCTTTATGTTTCCTTTTAGAGAAATTTATGGTTTTGGTGGAGGGGTCATCGGGTTGTTGTGTCCTTGCATTAGTGGAAACAACAAGAGGGTTGTTCTCCTCAATAAAGATGGTGCTAATGGGTTGTTCCTTGGGAGTGGTGGTTTGGGGATTAAGTTTGGGCATTCAGTTTCCTTTCCTTCTTCTTATGATAAGATTCTAAGCGCCAAGCTCATCCTCATTGGCAGTGTTAGGTTGAGAGTGTTGTTCGGTGAGGTTAACTTGTGTGGGAGTCCCATCCCTAGGAGGGGAGGGTGGGTCTGAGGAGTTCCCCCCTTTGTCTTGAGTTGCCAACTTCTTTGGAGGAATGGGGGAGGTTTCATGATTCAGAGCCGTAGGGAGAGGAACCGATCAAGGGCAACTTTGAGCAGAATGGCCAATAACTCCACAAGAGAAGCAGAAGGTTGAGAGGCCTTCATAATTAAAGAGTTGAAAGGACTTATCATGTTACATGTTAAACTAAATCCTATGTAGGAGCCTAAGGGAAAAATCAATGTTCACACAAATTCGAGCATAAGAGGAATGACCTAGAGTGGTGGTATTAGCATCAGTCCAGTGCGGGTCCTCAATAATGTTGGTAATTCGGGTGAGATTTGAGGTATGCCAATAAAATAAGGGTAGCATTGGTAATTGAACCCAAACCATTGAGTGGAGGCCTTGAAGAGTGTTTTGGTAGGAGGTGGAAGACCATTTATTTATCCTAATGATGTTGCTAGTGATAAACCAAGGTCCACTCGCAAGAATTGCATCGCGAGCCTAAATACATTGTAATAAGCAATTTATGATGTTCGAGTCGTAGTTATCACTTGGAAGTCACCAAATTGATACCAAAATATTTTGAGCTCATTAAAGATGAGATGGATAGGAATGCACCTCCTAATAAACTTGGTAATGAGAGTATTCTCCAATCGGCAAAATTTCTCTTTGACAACAATGATTTTTTTTTAATGGAGAGAACGTCCTTGGCCAAGAAGCTCTCCTTATTTAGCTTATTAATAGAAACATTTTTTAGCTTGTTCCATAAATATGCTCCATTAGATATGCCTCCACTTAGCTGGGCGAGTTTATTGGGAGCTTAACTTTTAAGTGAAGGGCCTACAACAGTCATTGGGGCAATGACATAAGCACCTTCTAGAAAGAACTTAAAGAAGCAATTGAAGTACATGAGGGACCTGGCGGAAGATCAACCCTATAGCTAGAGCAATCAATGCCAAGCATTTCATCACAAACTATGAATTTTGAAATACTAGTGGCCTTGTGTTGGCCGTCCACATCCCCATACTAGATGGTGCGCTTGCTACAAACTAGGTCGGGCAACTCGATGTTAGGGGTGGAGCTCTCATGAGTGGGGCTGAGGCATCTAGGGAAGCCTATGGAGGCATTCGAGTGGTCATCCATAGAGAAATTACCCTAGTATTATAGTCTATCGGATTGCTCAGCCATCATGTACATGTTGGCAGCTTGGGCAGCCCATAATAGGGCATGTTAATTGCCTCTGTCTGCCTCCTCTATATCAATCTCAACCATCAATGGGTCACCCAACTCCTTAATAACACTACTAGAGCTGGATTAGATTTCCTCATCTTCCATTTCATCAGTCGAGCTGCAACACTGGGAGAGGTTGACCCATACAAAGTCCGAGTGGGCAACACCTGCTGTGCTGGCTGGAGTCCTACTCAGGAGGTGAGGTCTGGAAGGAAAGATCTGGTACGGTGGGTCATTATCCCACAATAAAATTTCCCCATTAAAGGGTGAAAGCAAAGGTCAGCACACCCAGGGCCAAACTGCTTGGAGGCATAGAGCTGGCTAGAGCTGGTTGGCTGGGCCTCTTGTTCGAGTTGCAGTTCTCTTCCTTCACATGATTGAAATGGTCTTATAGGTAGTAGAAATGTCACTCCATGAGTTAAACGTTCCAACAGTATGGGTGCTTTCTAAAACCTTGGTCAAAACCCTACTATTTTGAGGAGGGGTACCCACCACCACCACATTATCATTGGAGAGAACCTTCCATTAGTTTCCATTATTCTCCCCCTTCTTACAGTCACCAATTGGAGGTGGTGACCTAGGGCCACCCTCTATTACCATCCTAGAGCTCTCTCTCTCTCTCTCTCTCTCTCTCTCTCTCTCTCTCTCTCTCTAAAACACTCTAGTGAGAGAATGAGATTGCAACAAATAAAGAATCTATCCAATATTTTTGGGTTCCTTGAAAAGTATGGATTTTTTATCAATCAAAAGAGAAAATTATAAAAAGGGGTAGTGAAAGGCCTAAAGAATGAACATGTAAATCCATATCCTCCTTCAAGATATCAAAAAATTCCTGAGGAATAGTATGCCTATCCCTATCCAAATAATCCCAAAAAGAAATTACAAGAAATCACCCTTTGGGTACAAAAATGGGTAGCAACATTACGCTATTGTGGTGTATGTGTTGGTGGAAGTTTGAAAGCAGGTATTTGAAAAAATTTAGGTTTCTTTGGGGAATTTGAAATTTATGTTGAAATTTAATTCTAAAATTGAATGTCCCATCAAAAAAGATATACCATCTCAAGAGGTGGTAATAAAATTTTAGAATGGGGCTCAAGTTTAGAATAGTAAATCCCATCTTGAATATCATAACCGGATTTAAGAAGGAACTTCATGTGGCCGCGAAGGGTCAAAATGAAGTTCAACCAAATATCTAGCTATGATAATCCAGAAGAATTATTATTAAATTTCATATCTTAAGTTTTATCAACAAGAGATATATCTCTCCGAAGAGAAAAAATATTATTTTTTATTAATTCTTCGAATATGATGATAACATTCGTCAATGATTTATGTTTCCCAAAGAAGACCAATTAAAGTTTTGAAATTTGATTTTTAAAAAAGTGGATGTGGATTCTAAATCTCCTACGAGCACAAGCCCACATAATTAATTACATCTTAAAAAATCAGAATTCCCTACAAATACTCTCGATTAAAATAATAGCAAACATTTGCTTAGAGATTTTTTAGGAGTGATTTCAAAGGAGGTGAAAATGGAATTTCAAATGGGATTAGAGCAAGATTGAACAGTTATCACTAGGGTCAGAGGAAGAGGGTAGGAGACATTTTAAGATTCTAAAAATGAATCAAAAGTTCTCTAACCTATTCTAAGTGTTGGGTTTTAAATTTTGGATTGAAAGAAGATTTAATTTGAGTTGAACATTTCATTAGAAATGTGGGATTGTATTCCTGAAGGTTGGGATCTTATAATTCAAAATATGTCCCAAATCCTCGATCTAAATTTGGCACCAAATAATGGAGGCCATAAATAACTATTGCAATGCAAAATCTTGACTTATCCAGGCCAAGATTGGAGAGTCAGCTAACCACTAGTCAATTTAAAAACTATCGATCATTTTTATGAAAGAGTGGTAGGGACATTTCTTATTAATGTTTTGGAGAATAGGGACTGATGTCAAGAGATTATTCTAAGTGTTCCCTTGAATTATGCTGGGTGAAAATGGTAAAGATATTTTCATTTAAGATTTAGACTCTTTTAAATGTGTTTCTAATACAATACAAGTGGATCGACTCGATTATTACTTGAAATTGGAATGAAGCATTTTTTTTAAAAAGGCATAAAAAATAGTTTTTACCTAATATTTTTCATATATTCCCTTTGATAGATCTTAACACTCATAGGCTAGGTGGTCTGCCAAAACACGCAGGAGGGGAAGTGCCTAATAAAAGAAAAAGAAGAATACAACGATAGGTTATGCGAACTCCCGGTGGTCTTGGGCATACTTCTTAGATTGTTAGAATTTCTATGTTATCTTAAAAAATATATTTAAATTTGAGTAGAAAAAAATTTTTACACTCTCACGAGCCTTACGTATCAAGGCTAAATAAAAAACAAGATACAATCCCCAAAAAACTTAGAAAAGCAAATAATCCTATACACAATTAAATAAATAAATATATCAATATAGTTAATTACTTAAATTAAATTCCATTGGGAAATGCCCCATTTATTACAAACTAGGGTTTGCAAAAATTAAAAGTGGTCGGGCACACTTGACATAAACCTGGATTCCAATCCTAGTACAGACACAAGTGACTTTGACTGGGATACTCTTTGTATTTGATTCCTCGATCGTCTCTCCTTCAAGCACCTTAGATTCTTCATAGAAGAATACCTAAATGGGAAAGAAAACTCTTCCCCTGAAGGAGAGGTTATTCATTCCACTTTGGGTATAAAGTGATTTAAACTTGGGCATCCAAATTGAAATGACCATCCCCCTAAGGGGTATCTTTTCCTCTTTGGAATCCAACTTTGGATCTCTATATCCCAAAATCAAAGGGTAACTTTCATAACTCAATAAAAGAATAAATTACATTAATATAAAATTGAAAATTTTAGACTCTCTTATAGGGTTATCCTAAGTATTTAAATATAAAAGAGTCCTAATTAGTTGCAGTTATATATATATATATATATATATATATATATATATATATAAAGTAAACACACTTGGCCACACTCTTTTTTATTTGGGTGCTAAGAATCTAATGTAGCTGTAGTAGTTATATTTTTTATTTAATTAGCCCCCTTTATTACCATACATGAGCATGGCGACCTACAAAAAACTCAGTGATCATCTAGATCGTTCCTAACCAAAGGGTAATTTAATCGCCTATCAAATCAATCCAAAAAGTATAGTAAAAGTAAGAAAATACATAAATAAATTTCATTCACAATATGCAATGAAAATTAAACATCATCCTAGCCTAAATCTAGAGTCAGCTGTCCTAGACAACCATCTAAAGTGTGTGTAGAAGGTTATGTGGCTGGGGTATCCTAAACTTATTAATTTGTTGTAGCTGTCTAGTGTTTGAGTTTGTTAAAGGCTGAAGGAAAATTTTATTTTTGAGTTTAAGTATTCATGTTTTGAAGCTTGATTTGGATATATTTTAATTATTAAATTATTGCTACCTTTGTTGCTCACCAAGGGCGTAAAGCTTATTTCACCTTCCTTGGGTTACCCAATAGTAATTGGGATTGATTAAGTTGATCTAGTTGGTTAGAAGTTAAAGATTGATTAATATTAATTAATTTAATTAATTATGAATTTTAAGAGTTAAATTAGTTTATGTTTTCCATCAATAAGCTCATGGCATTGTGCCACTAGGCTTGAGGAACTAGGCCTCCTTAGGACACAGCCCCGCAGCCCAGAGTAGTCCATCCTAAAAACCTTCTTGATGTAGTTGAATTAAGGATTTAATTTGGTTAAATAATTAAAAGTAATTTAATTATGATTTTTAACACTTTATTGAATTCATTCATGGCATTTTGCCACCTGGCTTGAGAAACCAAGCCTCATTAGAACACGTATCCCCACAGCCTGGAGTAGTCCATCTCATATCTAGAGTGTTTATTACGTATTAGAATTTTGGTTAAGTAGTTTTACTAATAAAATTGGAATTTTATGGAATTTTAATGAATTATTGAATTTTTAAAATTATTAGAACTATTTTAATATGTTAATTAAGGGGTCAAATTTTGACTTTTTAAATTAAAATAAATTTTGAGAATTTAGCATTTTTTTAAAATATTAGAGATAATGATGAGTAATTAGGATATTAGTTTTCTTAATTTCAAGTTTTCTATAAAAAGTTATAAATTTTCAAAGTTTTAATGTATTTATTGAATTTCTAAAATTGCCTTAATAAAGGGGATTTTGATGATTGTCATCCAAATTGGCCCCAAACCTCTTAGAATCTTCCTTAAAGGTTAGAAATAACATATGGGGGTGTTTCCAAGAATTTAGGAATTTTTTAAATTTTTTAATTATTTTTAATTAACTTTTTAAATTAATTATGTATTTATCCTAAAATTTTAATTAAGGTGAAATTAATGGTCAACTAATTGGAGATTTATTTTCCCTCGATTGAGGGTTGAAATATGATACATTAGAGTCCTTTAGTGATTTTTTATAGATTTAATGTGAATTTTTAATTAATAAGTTAAGCTTCTAAGTTAAATCTAGGGGGAATTTTAGGGCATCTAATTGGTGGACCAAATGTGCACCAAATCTAGTAAAATTTGGACAATGAGATCACTTGATCTCAAAGTCCAAACTCCCTGAGTTAGCCTAAGTGGATCTAACTAAGGTGGCTAACAAATCCACCTAAGGTAATGTCTAAGCTACCATTGAAAATTCCTATGGAACTAAGCTAAGGTTTGATTGGGGAAAAATCTGTGGCCCTAAACTCCTTAGGCTAAGCACAATCATCACACCAAAACAAAATTCCTAATTGTCGTTGGATTGGTCATAATTGTAATTTGAATCCAAGGGTCAAACCATAACCCTTGAATATAAATTAGCATGCACTTGCCCTAAAAAACCTCAAATAGGCGAGGGAAAATTTTGACATGTCATGTCCAAGGACATGTTGAAATTTTCTCTACCAAGGTCTCAAGCCATGGTGAATTCAATTGAACACACTAATACATAAAAAGCTTAAACATTCAAACAGGAATTAACATTTACACAAAATTTATCAAGGCCTAAGACTATAGTGCTTTTGAAGATCTCCTGGAGATCTTTCTAATGAGCCTAAGAACACCTAATTTGATCAAGTATAGAGGGAGATATAAAATTTTGAAATTTTCTATGATTTTTGAATTTAGTTAACCCAGAATTACACAGTGAATTGATGCTTTATGAACGTCTTGCTCTAATTGGTCAACCAATAATTGGTGTTGATTGTGAAACCATGGGATTCATCCTAGCCATTTGATTAAGGATCGTACGGATGAAATTAAACGGCTTTGAAACTATGGGATTGAATACAAACTATTGATCCAAATAAATGGTCATGATTGCAACTTCAATCTCCCACTATATCGTAAAGCCATTAAGCTATTCTGGCATAATTTGAGTGATCGCACCGGCGGGTTCGCACCAAACCTCGTATAAAGGACCAGGACATCACAAATCAATAATCCAATGGCTAGATTCTAACATTTTGATGGTTTGTTTCACACTTGACAAACACCACATAGCTAGCAGCTCGGGATCAAAGTCTCACATGAAGAAAACCCCAGCAAAAGGTTTTTTTCTATCAAGAAGCTTTAGGAATGGATGGAGAACCCTACTCCTTTAGACACTAAGGCTGGAGGATCATTAAAGGAAAGAGTTCGAGTGGAGTGTGGAGTCCATTCACCAGAGTTCACTCAAGATGAAGGGTTGGAGCGATTAAGGAGCTGATAGAAGAAATTAGATCACTTAGAGAGCTCTAGAGAATGATTTTGGGAGCTAGAATTTTAAAGAGGACGTTTGAGCCAAGCTACCCTATTAAACCAACTCTCGTGACCATAGATGGATGGAATTTATTGGGCAATCCATTAGATAGCCTACAGGTGGAAGGAGACATCCTCCTAGAGGTCTGTGTAGATGAAGCCTATAAGCCCAGGATTTGGAATCCTTTGGATGAGGCCGATGTGGATGGGACCATACGAGCTCATTCTCTATTAGTTTTTGACCGCCACATGCTAAGGATTTGGTCAGGTTGATCTTAAAAGACCAATGGGGATGTGGTGAGCTCAAATATGAGCTTAATTTGGTCTAGGTAGGACTGGTTTGGTTGACCTAGGTCAAAAAAGACCATGGACTGGTGCACCCAATGCAAGTGAAAATAGGGGATGAATTGACCTGAGGTTGAAGATGGCTCAAGTCCTTCACTTTACCACTTCGGGTGAGCCTAGAGGTTGACTCAAGTCAGCCCAAGGGCTGGGCTGATTAGAGTAGGTGTATATGACCTAGGGTTATCCAATGGGGTTGTTGATTGAGTTTGATGAAGGCTAGGTTGGGAAATGGATCAAACTAAGGTGGTTTTGGCCACTTTCAATTAGCTTAATTCATGACCAAAGTTGACCCATGGTTTTGGTTGGCTAGGGGAGGTGTATTGTGTCAAGCGAGACCCAATGCCACCTTTGGTTGGGTTTAATTGGGCTAGAGTTGTAAAATGGATCTAGGGGACCCTCTCTTTGGACACTTGGGTCAAGAAAAATGGCTAACCCAAGTGGGACCAAGGCTTGGGTCACGAAGGGAGGTCTCTTAGTCACCTAATGTGTCACCTAATGGGTTTTGGTAGGCTTGACAAGGCTTTGATCAAAGTATTGAATCTGTAAGAGTGTATGGGAGGATTTGTCAAGATTACCTGACTTTGTAAGCCAAGTTGACCTAGGCTTAAGAGTTGGGTTCATTAAGTTCAAATTGACCATTTAAACTCAATGGAGAGTGTCTCATGCCAAAAGGAATTCATTTGTCATGAAATAGCCATTTTATCCCTTAAGAGGGCATTTACTCAACCATGGTTGACTTGGTCAACCAAGTCAAACCAAAGTGTAGGTTTGGGTCCAATATGTTTTTAATGCCATTTATGATCCATTAAAATTGAATTTGGAGTTTGATATGGTTAGGTTATATTGAATTTTGGGGAGAAGACCAAAAATCCCCATTAAAGGGTATTTTGGTAATTTTAACCCCTGGTCAATTCTATGTCAAGTTAATTTGGGGAAAGTGTAGATCATTGATTAGTCCAAATAAGGTCATGTGTGTGATTCGGAGGTTTGGAAAAAGTCCCAAGGCTAAGATGTTCTGGACGGCGAGTCTAGTGGCATGGATGTAAATAACTAAAGGTTTTGCAGCCTTTGTGAAAAAATTAAGTTTCAGGGGCTAAGATGGTTGGATTGAGCTAAATTTTGATGGTTGACCTTAGAGACATGCTTAAACAGTATGCAATTAATATGCTCTAAATTAGAGGTCATTTGGCTTAGTTCCATAAGATTTGAAAATTCTCCTAAAAAGGGTTTCAAGACCATAGTCCTTGGCACTTGGATTTGGTTTAAAATTTTGGAATTGGATTGGATTTTGGATTTGGGTGGTTGAAAGTTTCTTATGCATGTCATTAAAATTCAAAGAGATGATTGTTGATTATTGGATGGGATTGGAGTGGACACACCTCAATCATGTGTTCACCATAGGAAAACCTAGGTAGGTCATAGTGCCTTCATACAAAAATGGTCAACAAATGGACCCCCTACTATGAGTAGTATAATGAATTTCTAGTGTGCATATTGGCATTGACCAAATACAAGGTTAAAGTGGAATTTTAGTCCTAAGGAAGAGGATATCTTGCCTTAGAAAATTATGTAAAAGGTACAACTTGAGTGGTGTCACAAAGAGCATTATCCACTACTAGCACAACTGATATTAAAGGAAGGAAGAGTCATATCTTAGAGGAAAAGAAAACTAGAGGGAGCTTGGTTGGTGCCATGAAGGGTGTACTCCACCACTACTAGGTGATCATGGATGGGAGAAGGAATTGGCCCATCATGGAGAATTGAATCTAGGATGATCGTATAATCGGGGTAATAATTGGCCCATTATAGAGGAGAGAAACTAGGATGACCATATAATAGGGGTAGGAAACAGGATCGAAACTAGGATGGTGTCATAAAAAGCATACTCCACCACTAGCTGGTGATCGTGTGATGGCGGTAGGAATTGGCCCATCTTAGAGGATCAAAACTGTGATGATCGTATAAAAAGGGTAGGAATTTTCCCATTCCAGAGGATCAAAATAAGGATGGTACCGTGAAGGATGTACTCCACCACCAGAGGTTGATCGTATGATGGGAGTAGGAATTGGACCAGCATAGAGGATCAAAACTGGGATGATCGTATAATGGCGTATGTATTGGCCCATTATAGAGAATTATAACTGGGATTGTGCCATGAAGGGCATACTCTACCACTAGCGGGTGATCGTGTGATTGGGGTAGGAACTGAGCCTTTATAGAGGATCAAAACTAGGATGATCGTGTAATGGGGGTTAGAATTGACCCATTATAAAGGATCAAAAGTAAAATGGTGGCACGAAGGGCGTACCCCACCACTTGTGGGTGATCGTGTGATTTAATGTGAATTTTTAATTAATTAGTTAAGCTTCTAGGTTAAATCTATGGGGAATTTTGGGGCTCCTAATTGGTGGACCAAATTTTCACCAAATCTAGTGAAATTTGGACAATAAGATCACTTGATCTCAAAGTCTAAACTCCTTGAGTTAGAGCCCAAGTGGATCTAACTAAGGTGGCTAACCAAGTTACCTAAGTTAACGACTAAGTTACCTTAGAAAATTCTTATGGCACTAACCTAAGTTTAGATTCGCGTGAAATCAGTGACCCTAAACTCCTTAGGATAAGCACAGTCATCACACCAAACAAAAATTCCTAATTCTCATTGGAGAGATCATAATTCTAATTTGAATCTAGGGGTGAAACCATGACCCTTGAATCTAAATTGGCATGCACATGCCCTCAAAAAACTCAAATAGGGGAGGGAAAATTTTGACATGTCATGTCCAAGGACATGTCCAAATTCACTCTCCCAAGGTCCAAAGACATCATTAATTCAATAGAATACACTAACACAAAAAACCTTAAACATTCAAATAGGAATTAACATTTACACTAAATTGATCAAGGCCTAAGATTATAGTGCTTCTGAAGATCTCCTTGAGATCATTCCAATGAGCCTAAGAACACCTAATTTAGTCAAGTATAGAGGGAGTTATAAAATTTTAAAATTTCCTATGATTTTTTAAATTTAATTAACCCAGAATTAAATAGAGAATTGGTGTTTTATGCATGTCTTCCTCTGATTGGTCAACCAATAGTTGGTGCTGACTGTGTAGCCATGGGATTAATCCTAGTCATCTTATTAAAGATTGTATGGATGTAATTTAATTACTTTGAAACTACATGATCGAATACAAACTGTTGATCAAAATCAATGGTCATCATTGCATCTTCAACCTCCCACTGTATCCAGAAGCTATTAAGCTATTCTAGCGTGATTCGAGTGATCCCACCAACAGGTTCACACCAAACTTCATATGAAGGATCAAGACATCACAAACCATCAATCCAATGTCTAGATTCTGAAGGTTAGATAGTTTGTTCAAACTTGACAACCACTTAGCTAGGAGCTCAGGATAAAAGACTCACAATGAAGAAAACCACAACAAAAGGTTTTTTCTATCAAGAAGCTTTAGGAATGGATAGAGAACCCTATTCCTTTAGAAACTAAGGTTGCAGGATCATCAAAGGCAGGAGTTCAAGCGGAGCATGGAGTCCATTCACTTGCATTCACTCGAGATGAAGGCTGGGACTGACTAGATAGCTGGGAGAAGCTATTAGATCACTTAGAGGGCACTAGAGAATTATTTTGGGAGCTAGAATTTGAATGAGGACGTTTAAGCTTAGCTTCCCTATTAAACTAACTCCTGTGGCCATAGACGGATGGGATTTATTGTGCGAGCCATTAGATAGCCTTCAGGTGGAAGGGAACATCCTCCTAGAGGTTTATATAGATGAAGCCTATAAGCCCAGGCTTCCGCCTTTGGATTAACCCCGATATGGAGGGGACCACAAGAGCTCATTTTCTATTAGTTTCAGCCGCCGCTGGCTAGGGCTTGGGTCAGGTTGAACATGAAAGGTCGATGGGGATGTGGTGAGATCAAATATGAGCTAAATTTGGTCTAGGAGGGGATGTCTTGGTTGGAGAGCTAAGGTTTACCCAAACCTATAAGGTTTGGGTCTGCATCAGCTCAACCTAGGTCAAAGTAGACCATGGGTTGGTTGTAGGAGGTGTGTTAGGTTCTGGTGAACCCAATACATGTGGCAATGGGGGATGAATTGACCTGAGGTTAAAGATGGATCAGGTCAATGTTCTTTTGACCACGTTGGGTGAGCCTAGAGGTTGACTAAAGTCAGCCCAAGGTTTAGACTTATTAGGGTAGGTGTATTGGACTTAGGGATATCTAATGGGGGTGTTGACTGAGTTTCATGAAGTCTAGGTTAGGAAATGGCTCAACCTAAGGAGGTTTTGGTCATGGTTTTGGTTGGCTAGGGGAGGTATATTGTGTCAAGCAAGACCCAATGCCACCTTTGGTTGGGTTTAATTAGGCTAGAGTTGGATAATGACTCAAGGGGACCCTCTCTTTGGACACTTGAGTCAAGCAAAATGGCTAACTCAAGTGGGACCAAGTCTTGGGTCACTAAGGGAGGTCTCTTAGGCATATAATGTGTCACCCTATGAGTTTGGGTAGGCTTGGCAAGGCTTTGATCAAGAGAATTTAATAGGTAAGAGTGTATGGGAAGATTTGTCAAGCTTAGTTGACTTGGTCAACCAAGTTGACCTAGGGTTAAGAGTTAGGTTCATTAAGTTCAAAATGACCATTTGAACTAAATGGAGATGGTATCAAGCCAAAAGGAATCCGATTGTCATGAAATAGCCATTTGATCCCTTGAGGGGGCATTTGAGTCAACCAGGTCAAACCAAAGAGTAGGTTTGGTTTCAATGTGTTTCTAATGTCATTTAGAATCCATTAAAATGGAATTTGGAGTTTGATATGGTTAGATTAAATTGAATTTTGGGGAGAAGACCAAAAATCACCTTAAAAGGGTATTTTGGTCATTTTGATCCCTGATCAATTCTATGTCAAATTAAATTTGGAAAAGTGTAAATCATTTATTAGTGGGTCCAGATAAAGGTCATGGGTGTAATTCAGAGGTTCGGAAAGGGTCCCAAGGCTAAGATGTTCTGGATGGCAAGTCTAGTGGCATATGATATAAATAACTAAAGGTTTTGCAGCCTTTTTGAAAAGATTTAGTTTTAGGGGCTAAGAAGGTTGGATAGAGCTTAATTTGGATGGTTGACCTTAGAGACATGCCTAAACAGTATGCAATTGATAGACTCTAAATTAGAGGTCATTTGGCTTGGTTCCATAAGATTTGAAAATTCTCAAAAAATGGTTTCAGGACCATAGTCCTTAGATTTGGTTTGAAACTTTGGAATTGGATTGGATTTTGGATTTGGGTGGTTGGAAGTTTCTTATACATGTCATTAACATTCAAAGAGATGATTGTTGATTATTGGATGGGATTGGAGTGGACATCCCTCAATCATGTGGTAACCATAGGAAAACCCAAGTTGGTCCTAGTGCCTTCATATAAAAATGAGGTCAACAAATGGACTCCCTAATATGAGTAGTAGAATGATGTTCTAGTGCGCATATTGGCATTGACTGAATAGAAGGTTAAAGTGAAATTTTTATCCTAATGAAAAATTAGGTAAAATGTATAACTTGAGTGGTGTCACAAAGAGCATTATCCACTACTAGCACGTCTAATCTTAAGGGAAGGAAGAATCATATCTTAGAGGAAAAGAAAACTAGAGGGAGCTAGGGTGGTGCCACGAAGGGTCTACTCCACCACTACAGGGTGATCTTGGATGGGGGTAGGAATTGGCCCATCACAGAGGATTAAAATTGTGATGATCATATAATTGGGGTAGGAATTGGCCCATTATAGAGGATAGAAACTAAGATGATTGTATAATAGGGGTAGGAAAAGAGGATTGAAACTAGGATGGTGTCATAAAGAGCACACTCCACCACTAGTTGGTGATCGTGTGATGGGGGTTCAAATTGATCCATCATAGAGGATTAAAACTGGGATGATCGTATAAAAATGGTAGGAAATTTCCCATTAAAGAGGATAGAAATAAGGATGGTGACATGAAGGGTATATTCCACCACTATCAGGTGATCATGTTATTGGAGTAGGAATTTCACCAGTATAGAGGATCAAAACTAAGACGATCGTATAATGGGCCTAGGAATCTGCTCATTATAGAGTTTCAAAACTAGGATGGTGCCACAAAGGGTATACTCTAACACTAGCAGGTGATCATGTGATGGAAGTAGAAATTGGCCCATTACAGAGGATCAAAACTAGGATGATCGTATAATGGGCATAGGAATTGGCCCATTATAGAGGATCAAAACTAGGATAGTGCCACGATGGCATACTCCACCACTAGTGGGTGCTCATGTAATATGGGTAGAAATATGCCCATCAAAGAGGATCAAAATTGGGATGAACATATAATGGGGGTAAGAATTTGCCCATTACAGTGGATAAAAACTAGGATTGCGCCACAAAGGCCTACTCCACCACTAACGAGTGATCGTGTGATAGAAGTTGGAATTGGCAATCATAGAGGATCTAAACTAAGATGATCGTATGATGGGGGAAGGTATTGGACTATTATAGAAGATTATAACTAAGATTGTGCAATGAATAGCATACTCTACCACTAGCAGTATCATGTGATGGGGGTAAAAATTGACCCATCATAGAGGATCAGAAATAGGATGATCATGTAATGGGGGTTTGAATTGACCCATTATGGAGGATCAAAAGTAAAATGGTGCTACGAAGGGCATACTCCACCACTTGTGGGTGATTGTGTGATTGTTGTAGGAATTGGCCAATCATAGAGGATCAAAACTAGGATGATCATATAATGAGTGTAGTAACTAGCCTATTATAGAGGCTCAAAATTTGGATGATGCCATAAAGGGCGTACTCCACCACTAGCGGGTGATCGTGTGATGGGAGTAGGAATTGGCCCATTGTAGAGGACCAAAACTTAGATGATCATATATTGGGGGTAGAAATTATCCCATTACAGAGGATCAAAACTAGGTTAACCGTATAATGGGGTTAAGAGGTTGCCCATTATAGAGGAACAAAACTCGGATAGTGCCACGAAGGGCGTACTCCACCACATGCGGGTGATCATGTAATGGGCATAGGAATTTTCCCATCATAGAGGATCAAAACTATGAGGGAGCTAGGATTGTGCCACGGATGGCGAACTAAACCACTAGCGGTCTAATCCTAAGGAAGAGAATAATCTTAACCTTGAGAAAAAGTGGATGAAAGCTGATTGATTAAATAATTTTTGAATTTAATTTGATCTCTTTCAATTTGGAGAAGGGACTTTCATGTTAAATTTGATACTCTTTATGCATGGTATTTGTTGAAGAGCCATCCCAATATTAAAAACACCAAGTTGCATCCTTCAAAATTGATTAATTGATATGAACCTCTCTCATAGATCATTTCTAAGGTGAATGATCCAGTCAACATTGATTCAAAGTTTCCATCGATCTTATGACGTACGAAAACTAGTATCCAAAGGACTATGACCAAGTCTCTTACTTGGAAAGTCCTGAGGTGACATAATTTATCACGATCTAGAATCATTCATGACTTATGTAACTTCATATTTTGTTGAGTTTGAAAGTGACTTTATTCAAGGCCCTCGAGCTCCTCCAGTTAGAGTCAGACAATCTAGTCGATTATGACTCAATTTTGAAAAGTAATTTCCAGTTATTTAAAACACACTTCTATATGAGAACAATCTTGGACTCAGCATAGAGTGTTATTTTATGGATTGGATCTTAAAAGAAATAATGCCTATGTTTAAGGACTCACATAGATCCCTTAAGAATGAGATTTGAATTCTTATTAGGAGTAGAAGATTCATTCTTTTTATTGGAAATTTTCTTTTAATCATTTGGATTCTATCAGAATGACAAACGGGATCAAATCCATAAGTATAGTGAGAAGTAGAGTGACTCCAACTAACCCGAGAAGGGTATAAGAATTTAGGTTTTGTTGACCCATATCAAGTTTCATAGAAATAGAACTAGGTTCTCCCTTATATAAATTTTGAATTAAATTAAATATACAAATATTTAAGTTGGAAAGAGAAATTTGGTCTTTTCAATTCTCTCGCATAGAAGTTTTTATCTAATAGACTTTCTATGCAAGATAATAAATCTATATTCAAGATTTTTCAAAGTCATGCTGTTGAAGGTGATCAAACTTTTTGAGATTTAGGGATTAAAAAGAAGGAAGCCTCTTTTCCTTTTTTGGATGGCGTGCTTTGCATATATTTTGATCACTTAGCGCACTTTATGTATCTTTTGATTTGATTTGATTTGATTTTTTTTTTACAAAAGCCTTCATCTATTTTAAAAACCTTAAAATGATTGCTTTTATTTTTTTTAAAATCAGGATTATATCTCAAGTATAAGAGAAGAAAACTCATTCTCTTATGCAAGGAAGAATAATCCCAAAATTGGACCTAATCTTTTAATAAGAAAATGAGATTGACTAGGAAAGTCATTAAATAGATTTAAAACATGCAATAAACCCTTATCATGATAGAAAATTTTGAGAAGATGGAGCTTGTTTTAATTTCAAAAACAAACTTAAGTTTGATAGAGATTTCTATTCAAAAATTAAAATGACCCGCAAGAAGCGGTGGGAGGCAGGGGCCTTTAAATATCTGATGAAGTCAACTACAACTCTCTTACTTTTTATTTAAAGTAGAGGCCAATTTTCATTAAAAATGTGGATCAAATATCTTGAAAATTCAGACCCTGCACAGTTGAGAAGTGGTATATTTTCTTAAAAATTTGCAAGTCTATGTGATAAGACCCTATCAGTATAAAATTATATTTCTACAATCTTTTAGGAGAAAGAGATTATTGTAGGGTCTGCACTATCCCAAACTAGTGCTGCATTATTTCAATCTAAAGATCTATCGTGATAGAACCCGTTTAGAAATTAAATTTAGATGGTGTCACTATTTGATATTTTCTCCGATCCATGATTATTTCCCTCCCTAATTACTAATGGCTTAGAATTTATGAGAGTAGCACCCCGGGCGGTTTCTACACATCCTCCTCCATAGATAACATTGTGGTGGGGCATGTATAGTAATGTGACCTAACATTGTCTTGTAGAGCAGACGGGTTATAACCCTCAATTAGGGGTCGATGGTTCATTTATGGTGATTGTTTATTTTTGACTTAGTAGATATTTTCTATGTAGTAATTAAAAGCGTTCAATGGAGATCACACTACCATTCTCACATCCTTTCTTTCTTGAGTAGCAAGAAAGGGTGGAAGTGGCTTCCACCAAAGAGGAGGTATGTTAGAGGAGCAATGAACTCTTTATTGGATTCAAATTTGACTTGTTTTAACTGCGTATTGAGAATGTAGGTTTTCCAGCCATTTGAGTATGTTTTATTTTCTAGAATTAAGGAAAGGTTAATTGATTCAATTGATATTGGAATAGAATTGGAATATTGAAATCTATTGATTTTCTTCAAATTTTAAAACTCGAAATATTGAGTTTTTACCCAACATGAAGTTTCACAAAATTGATAAGACAATCACAAGAGTTGGGGTTGACTCTCTCATTCCACCAACTAACTTGGGGTGAAAGGTTAAAGCTTACATTTGGAGTTTAAATTGAGATTAAACTTGATGTTAAAATTTAACGGTGTTAACCTTATTTTCCCTCAAAGTTGGGTAAGGGGAGTTGACTTAGTAAAATTGACCAATCTAGACTCTTAGACCGCAAGACCTCTACCATTGGGTTTGGAAGGTCAAAACTAATCTATGGAGCCCAAACCTAGGCCTTTGGACAACCTGGTTAACCAAGTCAATCTAGGCTGACCCAATTAGCCTAAATAGCCCTTATTTTGGTTTTAATCAATTTATAATCTTTCATGGCTCAATCCATCATCTATTTGGTCTATTTGATCATGTTGACTGAGTTAACCCATGGCTTGGTTATCCCAAGCCTTATTTGGTCAAATTTGACCTATTTAAGTCAAAACCTGTTAGAATAGTTGCTATTTGAATGCCTTTACATTGTTTGCAACTTGAATAGTTTTGATGATTTCAAACATTATTGTTCAAATGTGTAATTATCTCCTAACAATTTTAGAAGACTTGTATTTGCTCTTGTGTGTACTAACATTTCAGGAAAATCAGACTCCAGACTATGATAACTTCAAATCAAATTCAACATGAGATACTTTGTTAATTTGAAGTTTGCATTTTTTCTTTGAATTAATTTTGAAAGGGAGTGATTGTAATTGAGTGAATAAAAAACATACACACACTCATGAGGAGATCATAAAATTTTATACTGATCCTACTGGACGATATATTATCGTACGGGACGATCAGGCAGTTATCTCCTATAGGGCACATGGAACGAATAGGAACTTGCTCAAAATTTTTTCTAAGTCCTATTCGTCCAGGACGAAATTAAATATTATACAGGACGATCGGGTCTCTGGAAAATTTTCATCCAGACGAAAATAAATTATCGTCCGTGGCGATTGGTCCTCTGAAATATTTTAGTCCAGACGAAATAAATAATCGTCAAGGACGATCGGGTCTCTGGAAAATTTTCGTCCAGACGAACATATTTTCGTCTAAACGATTAACCGACTTAAAACAGTTTTCAGCAGTTTCTAGAACCGACCTAGTAATAACCGTTCGTACTGGACGAACCTAGTTCGTACAGGACGATCATCTATACGAAGACATTTCGTACACATATTCAAATAGGGTCGTTTCAGATCATTTAAGTAAAATCATCCAGGACGATCCATGATCGTACAGGACGATCCACTGCGTACAGAATTGAAAACTTGCAGTTTTTGGGCGGTTTTTCTTATCTTTATATAAAAAGTCCAAATTAGACTGCCACCCTATCTTTTTGTCATTTGATCTTGGTGCCTCTTGAGAGAATAGCCAAGGAGAGAGTGGAAGAGAGCATTCAAAGGAGGATTCCTACCACTGGAGCGAGAAGGCTTCACTTGGATTTCAAAGGTAAGAGTCTCTACTTGTGAATTTGGATTACTTCACTCTTTTTCTTCTTCCTTCTAGATTCTTGTGAGAAGATCAGTCAAGGAGATCCGGTTCTCTACCGACACTTGGAGAGTGTGAATAGCCGAAGGGTTCTCTGCCTACACTTGGAGAGTGTGAACAGCCGAAAGGTTCTCTGCCTACACTTGAAGAGTGTGAACAGCCGAAAGGTTCTCTTCCGACACTTGGAGAGTGTGAATAGCCGTAGGGTTCTCTGCCCACACTAGGAGAGTGTAAAAGGACGATGGGTCTCTGCCAGCACTGTGTATTGTGTAAAAAGACGACGGTTCTCTGCCGCACCGGGTAGTGGTGAAAATAGTGTGTTGTAAAGGCTTCTCCGCCTTGCTGTGGGTGCTAAAGGAGAGTCACTATTGGTTTTAGTGCAATACTCAGAGGGTGCCTCTGAGGAGTGGATGTAGGTCTGGTTATATACCGAATCACTATAAATTTGGTGTCATTTACTTTATTGTTTTTACGTTTCCGTACTTTAAATTTCAGTTTTAACAACTCTGTGGTTGAAAAATATTTTTCTACAAACCTTAAAAGAAATTTTTATTTCGGTTCAACTTAATCTTCAAAGAGGGTTTAAAATTTTTAAACTACCAATTCACACCCCTCTTGGTAGCCTTGGGACATTTACTTAGGCTTAACAACCTAATTACTGGACTCAACAAGTGGTATCAGAGCCTAGTTTCAAAATCATAAGTTTGAACTACTTTTTGATTAACGTAGATGGCTACATTTGGAAACCGAAACACACCTGAGGGTTACTCTATCACTAGACCTCCACTGTTTGACAATATTCCTTTTGATTTTTGGAAAACACGCATGTCTACTTTCTTACAGTCACTTGATTATCGCATGTGGATGCTAGTCCAGGAAGGTTACTCAAAACCAACTAGATTAGTTGAAGGAGTTAGGGTAGAAACACCCTATGCAGATTGGACTATTGAAGAATGTGACTTAGCATAATTAAATGCAAAATGTCTAAATAGTTTCTTTTGTGCTTTAAAATCTGAAGACTACATGCGAGTTTTCACTTGTAAAAGCGGAAAGGACATATGGGATAGACTTTGTATAACTTATGAAGGGATAAATGAGGTTAAGCAATCAAGACTCAATATCTTGTTACATGACTATGAATTATTTCGCATGAAACCTAATGAATCTATTTCAGACATGTACACAAGATTCACTCAAATTTTCACCTCTTTGCATGCACTTGGTAGGGAATTAACTAATGCTGAAATGGTCAATAAGATTCTTCGTTGTTTACCTACTGCATACGATGCTAAAATTACTGCAATTACAGAGTCTAAAGATCTGAACATTTATTCCATTGACAATCTTCTTGGTTCACTCATTGCTTATGAGCAAGGAGTAAGTCAAAGAAAGATTGATGCAGGTGAACCTAGAAAGGACAAGAATATTGCACTAAATGTGGAAGAGTCAGAAAGTGAACACTCACAACCTGAGGATGAAGACGATATTGCATTGATGACTATACAATTCAGAAGCTTTTTAAAGAGGAAGCAGAAGAGATGCCAGCAATGGAATAGAGGTAAGTATAACAGAAATGGCAAGGTTTCTAATGAAGTGATTTGTTATGAATGCAGGAAACCAGGTCATATAAAGACTAATTGTCCAAAACTCAAAGCCACTCCTAGCAAGGAGAAGGTAGAGGAGAAACCAATGGTAAAGAAGGGCAAGAAGAAGTTTCAAAGGGTTTTTTGGGCGGACTCAGCTTCAGACTCATCTGAGACTGAAAAAGAAGAAGAAGTCACCAACCTTTGCATGATGGCAGATAATGTTGAACAATCAGATCAAGAAGAGGTATGTGATTTAACCTATGATGAATTGTTTGAAGTTTCTGAACACATGCATGATGCATATAGGAAAATGAAAAAGATGCATGCTAGTTTAGTTTTAGAATTGGAAGAGCTTAATAAGGAACACGAAATCCTTAGGAAAGATCATGCTTTAATAGATAACAACCACATGAAACTACTTGATGAATATGATGACTTGAATAACAATTTTGAGAATTTAAAATCATCCTATGCTGAACTTGAAAAAGAATTTAAGAACTTTAAGGATGAATCTGAGAGCAAGACATATAGAATCAATTATACTAATCGAATCTTAGAAGATATGAATTCATTTTACAAACTCACAATAAGAGCTCTCGAGGATAATAGGAACCCTCCTAAACTTGAAGATTTTACAAATCCTAAATATTATCCTAAATTCATGAAATCTCTTAGAAGACAATCATATGAAAGAAAACATAGGAATATTTTTCCTAATGTTAAATGTAATAATTATAGATTTTTGGGACATATATCTCACACCTGCACTTTAAAGATGAAAACTAATTTGGTGTGGAGACTAAGATGCATAAACCTAGACATATCATACATGCATCTGATTATAAATTTCATAAAGGTGAACCCAAACTTGTTTGGGTTCCCAGGTCTAACATTTGAGAAATTTGCAGGAGTACTCTCACACAAAACCTCGTGAGAGTATATGGTACCTGGACAGCGGATGTTCAAAGCACATGACTGGAGATACTGCTCAATTCATAACGCTGGAAGGCAGGAGTGGAGGCAAGGTTACACTTGGAGATAATACCACAAAGAAAGTGGTTGGATCAGGTATGATTGGAAATTTGAAAAACTTTTTCATAGACAATGTGTTATTAGTTGAAGGCTTAAAACATAATTTTCTTAGCATAAGTCAGCTATGTGATAAGGGCTATAATGTAAAATTTTTACCTACTAGCTATATAATAAGCCTAAATGGGAAAATTGTTTTAAATGGAAAAAGGGTAAACAATGTCTACATGCTAGATTTAAATTGTATTCAATCTCCTACTGCTTTTTGTTTGAAAACTGTTTCTGATGAATCATGGTTTTGGCATAGGAGACTTTGTCACTCTAGTATGAAAAATCTTAGAAGAATTACCCAAAAGAATTTGGTGAGAGGTATACCTAAACTAGACTTTACCAAGGACCATCTTTGTGATGCATGTCAATTAGGAAAATAAGTGAAGTCCTCTTTTAAGTCCAATAAAGATCTTAGGACCAGTAAACCTTTAGAAATTCTACACATGGATCTTTTTGGACCTATAGGCACTATAAGTCTAGGAGGGAAGGTATATGGATTTGTTATAGTAGATGATTTTTCAAGATTCACCTGGGTTAAATTTCTTTTTCATAAGAGTGAATCATTTGAGGAATTCAGAAATTTTTCAACTTGGATACAAAGAAAACTAGGATGTGAAATAATTTCTATACAAAGTGATCATGGAGGAGAATTTGAAAATGAAAGATTTGAAAATTTCAGTAAAGAAAAGGGGATTGATCACAATTTTTCTGCACCTAAAACTCCTCAACAAAATGGGGTAGTTGAAAGGAAGAACAGAACATTAATAGAAGCCGCCCGAGCAATGTTAGCAGAATACTCGCTTCCTAAATATTTTTGGGCTGAGGCGGTTAGCACTGCATGCTATGTTCTGAATAGGGTGAATGTGAGATCAAATTTGAATAAAATACCCTATGAGTTGTTAAAAGGTAGAACACCAAATTTGTCTCATTTGCATGTATTTGGTTGCAATGTGTTCATACATAATAATGGAAAATCTGCCTTAGGAAAATTTGATCCAAAATCAGATGAAAGAATTTTTGTTGGATATTCAAGTGTTGGAAAATCTTATAGGGTATTCAACAAAAGAACTTTAGTCATTGAAGAAACCACACATGTTGTATTTGATGAAAGTGGAAACATGGAAGAGCCAAATGTTGTTGAAGAAGAAATTGAAGAAAACTCCCAAAAGATTGATAGATTAAATTTGGAAGAAAATGTGGAAGAAAATTTGGAAAGAGAAAACCCTTTGCTTAGAGATTTGAGTTTTTCTAAAAACCACCCAAATGAATTGATTATAGGTAAACCAAGTGAGGGTGTTAGAACTAGGCGTGGATTTAAAAAGGAAGTCAATCATTCAGCCTTTATTTCAACTATTGAACCCACTAACATTGATCAAGCACTTTCTGATGAATTTTGAATATTGGCCATGCAAGAAGAGTTAAATCAATTTGTAAGAAATAAAGTTTGGGAATTAACTACATGGCCAAAAGATCAAAGTGTTGTTGGAACCAAGTGGGTGTTCAAAAATAAAATGAATGACTCAGGAGTAGTCATTCGAAATAAGGCTAGATTAGTAGCTAAGGGATATAATCAAATTGAAGGAATTGATTTTGAGGAAACTTTTGCCCCTGTAGCTAGACTTGAAGCAATTAGGGTTTTACTAGCCTTTGCCTGTTTTAAAGGTTTTAAATTGTTTCAAATGGATGTCAAAAGTGCATTTTTAAATGGGGTAATTGAGGAAGATATTTTTGTAGAACAACCTCCAGGTTTTGAAAATTCTAAATTTCCAAATCATGTTTTTAAATTAAAAAAGGCATTATATGGATTGAAACAGGCACCTAGGGCTTGGTATGAGAGGTTGAGCACCTTCCTACTTGAAAGATCTTTTGAAAAAGGAAGTGTGGATACAACTTTCTTTTTAAGAAAAATTGGAAAGGATATACTTATTGTTCAAATTTATGTGGATGACATCATCTTTGGATCTTCAAATAAACATCTTTGTGATGATTTTTCTAAAACAATGAGTAGTGAATTTGAAATGAGTCTAATGGGAGATTTAAATTACTTTCTAGGATTTAGTATTAAGCAACTTGAGGAAGGTACTTTTCTTAGTCAAACTAAATATATTGAAGACATCCTCAAAAAATATGAAATGGATAATGCTAAACCTGTTAGTACACCAATGAGTTCCTTAGTTCAGTTGGATAAGGACCTTAAGGGAAAATCTGTTGATCAAAAGAAATTTAGAGGGATAATTGGATCTTTACTTTACTTGACTGCTAGACGACCAGATATTATGTTCAGTGTTTGATTATGTGCTAGATTTCAATCAGATCCAAAAGAATCACATTTGACAGTAGTGAAAAGGATTTTAAGATATCTACTAGGAACTCAAAACTTAGGGATTTGGTATCCTAAGTTTAGCTCTTTATTTAAAATTATTGGTTACTCAGATTCTGACTTTGCAGGCTGTAGAGTGGATAGGAAAAGCACTTCTGGAACATGTCAATTCATTAGAAATTCATTAGTTTCATGGTCTAGTAGAAAACAAAATTCAGTGGCACTATCTACTGCAGAAGCAGAATACATTGCATTAGGAAGTTGTGTGGCACAAGTACTTTGGTTAAAACAACAGTTGATTGATTTAGGATTAACTATAGGCACTATTCCAATTTAATGTGACAATACTAATGCTATTTGCATGTCCAAAAATCCTATTCAACATTCTAGAACCAAAAACATTGATATAAGGCATCATTTCATAAGGGATCATGTATCCAAAGGAGAAATTGAACTCATACATGTTTCAACTGAAAATCAACTTGCAAACATTTTTACAAAGCCTTTAGCCTTTGATACTTTCAGTACTTTAAGAACAAGGCTTGGTGTTATTGATTTGAATGCCTAAACAAAATGTCTTTGCAACATTGATATTTGTTTTGTTTTAATTTTGTGAAATTTTTGTGTGTTTTGAATGAATTGTTTTTGGGTCAATATTTTTGTTTTATATTTTCTGTGTTTTTTGAATATTTAGTTTGTTTTTCTTAATTTAAAAATCAAAATTAAAAACTTTGGAGGAAATCGTCTGGGACGAATCTGGTTTCGTACGGGACGATATGAGAAAGAATAGTTTGAGCGATTTTTAACCGTTTTGAGAGCAGTTTTTAATTAGATCGTCTGTACGATCTGACGATCGTCCAGGACGAACGTATCGTTTTTCTTTAAATATGAAGGCTTTCTAACTTAACAATCACACTTCCAAACTTCATTTTCAATCCCTTTCTACTTCAAATCGACAATGGCCTCCTCAAGCAAGAGACAAAAGGTGTTGGTGAAGAAACCAAATAGGAATGCCTCAGACAACTTTCTTTCTAAGGCGAATGAGGAATCCTTTCCTCATTTTGCATCCGCTAAAATCACTCCCTCTCGCATTCTAATTCAAACTGAGTTAAAATTTCAGGTAATGCACCTCTTTGCCTCAACCCAATTCTATTTTATACTTTCTCTCGTCCACTTCTACAACAAGCAAACCTACCACTATTTCCTAGCGAACATGAGTTTTAATTCTGACCACTCCTCCATTAGTTCTTATGTCTTCAAGCAAAAAGTTGAAATCACAAAGCACGACCTTGGTGCATTCTTGAACTTAAGAACTGAGGGAAATAGAGCTCACACCCTAATGTCAGAAACCTCTTTCAAATGGTATCATGTCAATAGGGTAATTAGAGAAAATGGTATTGACAATCATGTCGCTAGAGTCTCCGGTATGACAAAAAATGTCCGAATCATCCAGCATATCCTTTGATCCTCAATCATTCCTAAAGTTGGTGATATGATTAATATTACCCCTCTCCTTTCTTCTCTAACCTTTTTAATTATGGAAGGTCATCCTATTGACGAAGCCCAACTTATCATAGATCATATCTATGGGCTTTCAGAAATAGGACATGTAGATCAGAAGAGGAAGAAGAACATTTCATTAGGGCACTTAATCACTTACATTTTGGAAAAAAATATAATTTAGTGCATCCTGATGAAGAATACGAAGAGCCAGTATACTATAATGATGCTTCCTTCAGATTGCTTTTCAAGGAGGAAAAAGAAAAAGAACATGCTAGTGCTTCAGAAGAGGAGGAAGAAGAATGAGAGCAAACATCTGTACCTCAGTCAGATTATCAGAATTTGATTGAAATATTTGATAGATTAGAGACTCACATTGATCAAAGGTTTGATCAATTTGATGCTCAACTTACGCAGCAGCAACAAGACATTGGTAATATTAGAAATGAAGTACATGAAATTAATACCAATGTAATGTTGATGGCCTCCTACTTCAACCTTTTTGGCGGCATTCCTCCTCCTCCTCCAGAACAGTAGAGATAAATTTCTGTGTGTTTGTTGTATTCGTATTTTTTTATTTTTATTGTGTCAGTTTCAATGTTAAGTGTTTGTGTTTATGTTTATTTTTTCTTTTAAGTTCAATGTATTTTCTTCTTGCTTTTTAGATATTATGTAATCCGTTCATTAATATCAATGGATGTTGTACTGTTTTTCAAATTTGATTTGTTTTTAGAATTTGGTTAATGTTTATGAATTTTATTAGTATTATTTAATCTTCATAGTGCTTAAATTAGATTGTAATTTGAGATTATCTATATTAGAAAATCTAGTCTTTCTAAATTTAAAAGTTGTTTATAACTTGTTGTAATTAGAACTTTTAAATTCATGTCTATTCATTTAGACTACATAAAAGTTAATATTACTATTACAATTTAGATGTTTTCTTATTTTGTATTTCTATGATCAAGTGATATTTATGCACTTAGAAATATCTGAAATTTTAGATTATTGATTTTGGAAAGAATTGATCTCAATTACTCTTGAAAATTGTACAAAAAGTACAAAAATCAAAAGGAATTCGCAAAGATTTGCAAAGTGAAAAAGAGGCACAAAATAAGCCCAACAAAGAAAAATTGCACAAAAATGTGCCCCAAAAATTTTGAAAAAGATGCGCAAAGCACCACATGTGGTAATTCTCTTCTTTCCAAACTCTTTCAATCTCTTAATTCAAATTGATCTTATGTTCATTTATATTCCATTGAACTTTGAAATATAAAATTTTTTTTGCATCTCTCTTGTAATGATTTTCTATACTTGAATGTCTAAATTGAATAATGTCTTTAACAATTTCTTATTACTTACAATATTATATCATTTTTTAAATTTTATGAATTTCTATGATTGACCTAATATTTTTAGTTTAAAATTACATACCTTATGTCAATCATCATTTAGATTAAATATTAAAATGAATTTCATATAATTACTTACATTTTTTGTCTATTTCTTCTTCACTTTTTGTTACTGTCAAAAAGGGGAAGAAATTATTGTGTTTTCTGTTTTGATTATTCTGTTTGCAAGTATTTGACTTTGTGGTTGTTTGTGTTAAAATTTTTGAAAAATAAAAATATTGTTCTTTATGCCTCCTTATTTTAATGTACTCATCAATTCAGGGGGAGTTTAGGAGATAGGAGATTTGTTTAACTTGAAACCATACAAACAGTAATTGTTTTGCCATCATAAAAAAGGGAGAGATTGTTAGAATAGTTGCTATTTGAATGCCTTTACATTGTTTGCAACTTGAATAGTTTTGATGATTTCAAACATTATTGTTCAAATGTGTAATTATCTCCTAACAATTTTAGAAGATTTGTATTTGCTCTTGTGTGTACTAATATTTCAGGAAAATCAGGCTCCAGACTACGATAATTCAAATCAAATTCAACATGAGATACTTTGTTAATTTGAAGTTTGCATTTTTTCTTTGAATTAATTTGAAGTTTGTAATTGAGTGAATAAAAAACATACACACACTCATGAGGAGATCATAAAATTTTATACTGATCGTACTGGACGATATATTATCGTACAGGACGATCAGGCAGTTATCTCCTATAGGGCACATGGAACGAATAGGAACTTGCTCGAAAATTTTTTCTAAGTTCTATTCGTCCAGGACGAAATTAAATATCGTACAGGACGATCGGGTCTCTGGAAAATTTTCGTCCAGACGAAAATAAATTATCGTCCGTGGCGATTGGTCCTCTGAAATATTTTCGTCCAAACGAAGTAAATAATCGTCCAGGACGATCGGGTCTTTGGAAAATTTTCGTCAAGACGAACATATTTTCATCCAAACGATTAACCGACTTAAAACAGTTTTCAGCAGTTTCTAGAACCGACCTAGTAATAACCGTTCGTACTGGACGAACCTAGTTCGTACAGGACGATCATCTGTACGAATACATTTCGTACACATATTCAAATAGGGTCGTTTCAGATCATTTAAGTAAAATCGTCCACGACGATCCATGATCGTACAGGACGATCCACTGCATACAGAATTGAAAACTTGCAGTTTTTGGGCAGTTTTTCTTGTCTTTTATATAAAAAGTCCAAATTAGACTGTCACCCTATCTTTTTGTCATTTGATCTTCGTGCCTCTTGAGAGAATAGCCAAGAAGAGAGTGGAAGAGAGCATTCAAAGGAGGATTCCTACCACTGTAGCGAGAAGGCTTCACTTGGATTTCAAAGGTAAGAGTCTCTACTTGTGAATTTGGATTACTTCACTCTTTTTCTTTTTCCTTCTAGATTCTTGTGAGAAGATCAGTCAAGGAGATCCGGTTCTCTACCGACACTTGGAGAGTGTGAACAGCCGAAGGGTTCTCTGCCTACACTTGGAGAGTGTGAACAGCCGAAAGGTTCTCTGCCTACACTTGGAGAGTGTGAAAAGCCGAAAGGTTCTCTGTCTACACTTGGAGAGTGTGAACAGCCGTAGGGTTCTCTGCCCACACTAGGAGAGTGTAAAAGGACAACAGTTCTCTGCCAGCACTGTGGATTGTGTAAAAGGACGACGGTTCTTTGCCGCACCGGGTAGTGGTGAAAAGAGTGTGTTGTAAAGGCTTCTCCGCCTTGCTGTGGGTGCTAAAGGAGAGTCACTATTGGTTTTAGTGTAATACTCAGAGGGTGCCTCTGAGGAGTGGATGTAGGTCTGGTTATAGACCGAACCACTATAAATCTGGTGTCATTTACTTTATTGTTTTTACGTTTCCGCACTTTAAATTTCAGTTTTAACAACTCTGTGGTTGAAAAATATTTTTCTACAAACCTTAAAAGAAATTTTTATTTCGGTTCAATTTAATCTTCAAAGAGGGTTTAAAATTTTTAAACTGCCAATTCACCCCCCTTTTGGTAGCCTTGGGACATTTACTTAGGCTTAACAACCTAATTACTGGACTCAATAAAACCTTCTCTTTTAATGCATTTAAAACATTCCAAATCTTCCCTTGGCCCAAACCACAGCCAAGGAGCTTCTATTTTCCTTGTAATTAAACCTATATATGATCCTAACAATACATTAATCATGAGCTTATGTTATAAATATGGAGATTATGGTTCAATAGGTGGTAATTTTGCTTTTACTCTCACCCTAGTCTCTCCCAACCAAGGAACTTTTGTGTGTGAGCTCCCCTAACCTATCCCCACCTTTACCAAGCCAAACCTATTAGCAAGACCATGCCGGCGGTGAGATCTCCAGCGAACCAAGACTAAAATCCTTCCTTGTGAGATTCTCGTCAATCCACCACATTTTGAAATGCAATTTCTTCTACAAATAGGAGAAATATTCTTTACATATTAATATATTATTCATGTTTATATAATATTTATTGATAATAATTATTTTTTAAATAATAATAAATTATTTCTTTTCAAGATCAATAAATTAGTTTTAATTATTTAATTTTAAATAGAGAAATATTATTTTTTTATTAATTTTTAAATAATTAAATAGTTAAATATTTAATTAATATTTAATTAAATAAAAATTCAAATATTTACTTAAATTTTTTAAAATTTATTTTTAATTATTTTTAAATATGAGAGCCTTTTAATATTTTATTTAACTTAATTTAATAATTATTTTTAAATTTTAATTATTATGTTTAATTATTGTAAAACCCTTTTAATTATTGTAAACTTTGGAAAATCATAATTAATTTATTTTAAATTTTAAAAATTCATATAATACATTTAAATTTTCAAAAAATTAAAAATTTAAGTTTAAAATTATTTTCAATTAAAACCTATTGTTTCATAATTATTCTTTATTATTTAAATTACTTTAAAACTTAAATATTATTTAAATAAAAAATATATTAAGTATTTTTAAATTAAAAATTTATTATAAATTATTTTCAAACTCTCCTTTGGTGGCTAGTGCATTTTAAAACATTTTAAAATTATACATTGATGTAAATCCTTTAATTTTGAGAGATCCATTTGAAATTTCAAACATAGGGTAATGCATATGAATAGAATTCGTGGGGGAGGATAAGTGAAGGATTAGACTTTAATCATTTACTATTCACATCTCTAATCTGATTTAATTATTGTTTAAACATTTTGCATATTTAGGACATACGAGCACTTAGCCTAGTCTCTCCTAATTCTAAGGACATAGGGTTAGTTGTTAACACTTGATGTAAACCTATATAATGTAGTGATACCCTATGGACATCAATTAAGAATTCGTCTTGCAAACTTAGAGAAATTGTATGGACTAGGGTACACCTCCGATTGACATGAAACTTGAAACATTTAAACTTAGTGATATTTCCAACACCCTGGAATTTTCTAAGAATATTTAGGGCCCTTTAAGCCACTGAATTAATAAATCATAATTTACCCTTTAATTAAACCCTCATAACTTCAAAAAATGCTAATAAATTCTTATTAAATATAAAGTTTACCCATAATATACTAAAATCTTTAGAATTCAATCCTTAATCTAAAAAAATTTAAATTCCCTTAATTGGACTTCAATATGAACAATAATTTAAGTTTGATTAAAATAGTTCTTTTAATAAAATTAAATAATTAAAAGTTATTTAAGATTCTAAAATTTTCCCAAACACTTGGATACCCTTCATTAGTTCTTTCCTAACATTTGGAAGTGATTCCAAGATATTTGGGGTTGATTTGGATCAAAATCCTTGAAGTTCCCATAATTAAGTAATTTTAATAATTCATTATTGCAAATCCGAGTTTATGGATTAGACATTTGATGATGGCAAACACAACCAGAAAAATCTATGCAGTTATGACAGTCTAATGAAAATAGTGTAATGAAAAGCAGTTTACTAAATTCCAGAAATAAAGTACAAGGTACAGTAGACTACTCCCCCTTTTAACATCACAAAAAGGAGGAGGAAACTAAAAAACAAAACATAAACTAAAACAACCATAAGAAAGAACAAACAATAGAAAAATAGTATAATAAAAAAAGAAAACTAAAGAAACGAGGGACCCTGATCATCAGAGGAAAGAGGTGGTGGTGAAAAGTAACTGGTCAATATGGATAACTGATATCCAAACCAGGCCATATCCTAGTTGTGCTGGTGCTGCATGCGGATGATGTCCTCAGTATGTTGCTGCTTCTATACAGCAACGTAGGCCTCAAAGCAGGTCTCCCACTGATCAAATCTCTTCACCAACTGGTCCAGCTGAGAGTTCTAGCGGAGAGGAACAGGTGTAGGACGAGGAGCGGGATCCTCCTCCTCCTCGGCCCCTTGAGCTTCCTCATCTCCTGGATGGAGATGAGTACTGTGAAGGACGTTGAAGGAATTATTTGAGTAGAAGGGTGGCTAAAGGTCAGGCAGAGCAAGATATTGAAGGTTGTATTTATATTCTAGAACATATGCAATAATGTGTCCTAGAGCAAGATTTGGCTTCCTTCTATGACCTGGATCTCTAATTATAGTCAAATGTTCGATGTAGAGAAAGATCAGGTCGGTTGTATTGAATTCATGATTGGCCATGATGTAAAACGTGGTGAGTGAAAGAAGGGGATTGATATGGATTCGGTCGCTGGCTTTGGGAATCATACAGGTACGAAGAATGTGCTAGATCATCCTAGCATCTTTAAGTAAAGAGCTAGTCTCTCCAACATAAAAAGGGGCATTGGTGTGATGAAGAAATTGATTGGCCATAGCCCAGTTAAAATCATGATCAGAAACCAGGGTATGCAGCTTATCCCTAGTGGTGGAAAGTTGTAGCAATTCTACACAATCCTGGATGTGATCTCAATAGGGTGTCGATTCACATACGAGGTGAGAGCAGTGTAGGAAGAATTGATTCGGAGGTTGGCATAAAATTTAAAGAGAAGTTCAGAATTAAAAGGGAATGCGAGAGTGAGAATAAAATATAAAGATGTGTGAGTGAAAAGGTCGAGTACCGGGTAGGAGAGGTGGTTTGGGTTGATTATCTAGAGAGAGTAATGCTGCAATTTTTGTATTAGTGCTAGGCAGCCTAATCGTCTGCCTCCCAAAATTGAGGGTCAAGTGTGGCCCTCGAGAAGCTTTCGGACGTGTGATGGGAACGCTTGCCGCCATCCATTAATAGAGAATAGCAAGGAACAAGAAAGAAGAAGCCAAAAGAAGAGTTTGGTTTGAAAAACCTTGCTGGATGACTCAGAATTGGTCCGGATCATCCAGGTCGATTGCAGCATCATCTAGGACGATCTAGTGCAATAATTGCGCTGGCTGATTAGTCACAAAAGTCGATCTGATCATCTGGGACGATCAGATATCGTTAGGGATGATTAGTCACAGGCGATCGTCCCGAGGAGTCAAGCTGAAAGACCATTGAAAAAGCAGATCATCCAGGCCGATTATGTTGATCGTCTAAGATGATGCTCAATAATGGATTGTACTGGCCGAATTTAAAATATTGTAAATCATATGCCATGTTTATCGTCCAGGATGATCAGTGGATCATCCAGGATGATTGTCCAAAAATGGATCGTTTCGGGCAAATTTATAGATTTTAAATGTGCTGACACGTGTATCATCTAGAACGAACTAGTGTATCAAACGGGATGATTACCAATAAAAGCATCGGCCAGGACAAAAAAGGCATCGGTCAGGATGATCAAGATGATTGTAGCAGAGGACGATCATATCGTCCATGACAATAATGGATCATCCAGGATGATGAAGAGCAGAAAAAGTCAAAATATTCAGCAGATGGAGTTTTTGAAGAAGGATGAGGATATCATCTAGGACGATATAAATATCATCCAAGATGATGTGACAAAAATTTGAAAATAGAGGGAGGATGATGATGATATTGGAGAGATTACCACTTGAATAGAAATTTTAGAGAAAAGGTAGAGCACCAGAACACTTAAGGAGTAATAGAGGTTACCCAAGGATTAGAAAATGTAGATCTAGAGGAAAGGGTATAACCTTCACACATTTTTCCTTGAGATTGGAGATACTCTTTGAGTTACCCTAAAGATCTGATCTTAGGAGACCCTTCTGATGGAGTTAGGACTAAACATAGACTTAGGAAGGAAGTGAACCACTCTGCCTTTATCTCAAGGACTGAACCCACCAACATTTATACCAAGCCCTTTCTAATGAGTTTTGGATCTTAGCCATGCAGGAGGAGTTGAACCAATTTTTTAGGAATGATGTTTGGGAGCTTATAGAAAAACCTAAGGGACAAAGTGTAGTTAAAACCAAGTGGGTCTTTAAGAATAAGGTGAATGATTTTGGAGTGATGGTTAGGAATAAGGCATGATTAGTTGCTAAGAGGTATAACTAAATAGAAGTGATAGATTTTGAGGTGACTTTTGCCCCTGTAGCTAGATTGGAAGCCATTAGAGTGCTATTAGCCTTTGTCTGTTATAAGGGATTTAAACTTTTCCAAATGGACATTAAGAGTGTATTTTTAAATGGAGAAATAAAAGAAGATGTATTTGTAGAACAACCCCCAGGTTTTGAGAGTTTTCAATTTCCAAATCATGTTTCAAATTAAAAAATGTCTTATATGGATTAAATCAAACACCCAGAGCTTGGTATGAGCATCTTAGCATATTCTTACTAGAAAGGGAGTTTGTTAAGGGGAGCGTAGACACCACCCTTTTCCTGAGGAAAGTAGGAGATGATTTACTCATTGTTCATATCTATGTCGATGATATACTTTTTGGATCTTCTAATAAAAGGCTATGTGATATTTTTTTCTAAAACAATGAGTAAGGAGTTTGAGATGAGTATGATGGGAGAGTTGTCCTACTTTTTGGGGTTTAGTATAAAACAAATGGATGATGGAACCTTTCTGAATCAATCAAAATACATAAAGAACATCTTGAAAAAGTATGAAATAGACAAAGTCAAGCCAATTAATACTCCCATGACCTCAGGAATTCAGTTGGACAAAGACACAAATGGAAAATAAGTTGATCAAAAGAAGTATAGACGGATGATTGGATATTTACTTTGCCTGACTGCTAGCCGACCCGATATAATATTTAGCTCTGATACCACTTTTTTGTTAGGGATGTTAAGCCCTTAAGAATTATCCCCAAGCTAACTAAGAGGGGTCGTGAATTGGTATTTTAAAAATTTTCTCAAGCAAAGTCCAAAACCAAAACAATTCACCATAAAGAGTAACGGGTGCAGAAATTAAATGCAGAAATAAAACAAAGAAACATCACACCATATTTATAATGGTTCGGTAAAACTTTGACCTACGTCCACTCCTCGGAGGCACCCTCCGAGTATTGCACTAAATAAATGTCTCTCTTTTAGCACCCATAGCAAGGCGGAGAAGCCTTTACAACATACTCTTTTTCACTAACCCCGGTGCGGTAGAGAACCGACTCCTTTTGCTTCCTCTTTAAGCGGACAGAGAACCGACTCCTTTTGCTTTCTCCTGAAGCTGGCAGAGAATCTGGACCGTTTACTGAAATAGACCTCCAAAGAAACTCCCAAGGATGAAGGACGAAGAACGGAGAAGATGACTTAGAACCTTGCTTGGAGCAACCTTTATGAACCATCCAAGTGTCTTCTTGCTTGAAGACAACCTTTAGAAGGCTTAGAATATATTTTGCTATGTATTAGCCAACTTTGTGATAAGGATTTTAACATAAATGTTTTACGTACAAGCTGCATTATAAAGCCAAAATGGAGTTGATATGTTGCATGGAGATAGGGAAAACAATATTTATATGCTTGATTTCAATTGTGTTAAATCTTTGAATACTTTCTGTCTAAAAATTATAGTTGATTAATCTTGGTTATGCATAGATTTATCATGCAAGCATGAAAAATCTTAGAAAGATTATCCAGAAGGACTTGGTAAGAAGCATACCCAAATTAGAATGCACTAAGGATCACCTGTGTGATGTGTATCAATTAGGGAAATAATTCAAGTCTTCCTTTCATCCAATTAAAGATCTAAGTACTAGCAAACCCTTAGAAGTCCTTCATATGAATCTTTTTTGGACCAGTTAGCACTATATGTCTAGGAGGGAAAGTTTTTGGCTATGTAAATGTTGATGATTATTCAATATTCACTTCGATTAGATTCTTATTATATAAGAGTGAATCATTTTATGAGTTTAAAAATTTTTCTTCTTGGTTTCATAGGAAGCTAGGTTGTGAAATTCTTATAATTCATAGTGATCATGATGGAGAATTTAAAAATAAAAAATTTAAAATTTTCTATAAAGAGAAAGGAATATATCACAATTTTTTAGCTCCTATGACCCCTCAACAGAATGGGGTTATTAAAAGAAAGAATCAAACTTTGATAGAAGCCACTCGAGCCATGTTGGTTGAATATTCACTTTCTAAATTTTTTTGGGCTGAAGCAGTTAATACAGCTTGTTATATTTTGAATATGGTGAACATTAGATATAAGTTGAATAAAATACTCTATGAGCTTCTTTAGGGTAGGAAACCTAACCTCTCATATCTACGTGTCTTTGGATGCAAGGTGTTCATTCATAACAATGATAACACTTTTTTTTTTGGAAAATTTGATCCTAAATCTAATGAGGGAATTTTTCTAGGATATTCAAGTGTTGGCAAATCCTATATAATTTTTAAGAAAAGGATATTGGTAGTAGAAGAAACCACACATATAGTTTTTGATGAATCTTATATTTCTGGAGAGCCTAGGTTGGAATAAAAGCCTGTTGAAGAGATTTCCCAAGGAATTGAAAATGAAAATCTTGAAGAAAAGGTTGGAACATAAAATATATTGCCTAGATAATGAAAATATATTAAAAGTCATCCTAAAGAACTTATTTTAGGAGATCTACATTAAGGAATTAAAACTAGGTATGGACTTCAAAGAAGTGAATCACTTAGCATTTATTTCAATGATTGAACCCACTAATATAAATCAAGCACTTTCTGATAAATTTTAAATTCTGGCCATTTAGGAAGAGTTGAATCAATTTATTAGGAATGATGTTTGGGAGTTGGTAGAAAGACCTAAAAATCAAAGTGTTGTTGAAACTAAGTAGATTTTCAAAAATAAGATGAATGATTCAGGTGTGATGGTTAGAAATAAGATAAGATTGGTGGATAAGGGGTACAATCAAATAGAATGGATTGATTTTGAGAAGACTTTTTCCCCTGTAGTTAGACTTGAAGCAATAAGGGTACTTCTAGTTTTTGCCTATTTTAAGGGGTTTAAACTATTTCAAATGGATGTTAAGAGTGTTTTTTTTTTAATGGAGTAATAAAAGAAGATGTTTATATTGAACAACCTCATGGTTTTAAAATTTTTCATTTTTTTAATCATGTTTGCTACATTTACTTTGCTACAACTTTTATTTTATGGTTGTAGTTGTATAATAATTTGTTTAAAACTAGTTAAAATTGCAAGCTAGTAGATTTAAGTTTATTTTGTGGTAAAATATTAAAAGAAATATCTCTTAGGAAAAAAATTCATATATATAACTATCTTGGTGAGCAAGTTTTTAAATTTTTTTTTTAATATATTTTTGTATTGGTAGTTTCCGCATATAGTATCATTAAATTTTTAAGAGCCACACCAATTCCTAGCTCGCCTCAAGATGTGTTAAAGTACCATTAATTGATATCAAAGCGGGTACTTAGTAGACATGCTTTAATACCAAGTAGATTATAACATGGGACATAGTGGAAATCGAAACATGTTGTAAGGGTACTCGATTACCCAATGCCACTTTTTGATGATGTTTTGTTTGATTACTAGAAAGTATGCATGATTATTTTTATTAAATCCATATACTACAAAATGTGAAACTTAGTAGATATAGGCTATATGCCTCCCCATAAGATAGAGAATGTCATAAAATAAAACTTTTTTTTAGGGATTGAAACTTTGAAGAAAGTGATTCTGCATAATTAAATGTTTTTTTTTTTTTGTATTTTAAAATTTGAAAATTATATGCATGTTTCAAACTGTATTATTGATAAAAAAAATCTAAGATAGATTTTAAATTACCTATGAAAGAACAAATGAAATAAAGCAATCATATATGAAAGCCTTATTGTATAATTATAAATTACACTACATGAAAATCAAACAAATTAAAATTCATATATGTATAAATGTTTTACTAAAATTAATATTTCATTGCATGGCTTAGGAAAAGAGTTCAATAATGCTGAAAAAGTAAATAAAATCTTAATATATTTGTCCGTATCTTAGAATGCCAAAGTGACGGTAATCTCTTGAGTCAAAAAATTTAACTGCATACTCTATTTATCATTTACTTAGTTCACTAATAGCTTATAAGTAAAAAAAAAAACCAGAGATAGGATGATACAATCGAAAAAAAGAAAGAAAAATGTATAAAAGCAGATGATTCTGATATCAATGATTCCAAAGGAGGCGGAGAAGAGAACATATCCCTTATGACCAAGCAATTTTAAAAAAAATTCTAAAAAAGCAAGCACATAAGCAACAATGACAAATGAAAAAAAATAGAGTAAAAAATACAGTGAAGTTTCTACTCATACAAAGTGGGATTGTCCAAATCTAATAAACCAACCACCGAAAGAAAAAGCTGAGGAGAAACTTCATTATATAAAAGAAAAAAGAATAAAAGAAAATCTCACAAAGTCTTTTAGGCAAATTCAGATTGAAACTCTTTAGAGGCTAAAGCAAAAGGGGATATCATAAACTTATGCTTAATGACAAAGGACAACTCAGGTGACGCAAATGAAGACTAGGTATATGCATACTCATATGATGAATTATTTTCTTTTACTGAGAAATTACATGATAATTATAAAAAAAAACATTAAAAAAAAAAAAAGATTTACATAGTTAAAAAAAGGAGCATATCACACTACAAGATGTGCATTCTAATTTTATGAAAGAATATAAAATTTTAAGAAATGATTTGAAGGAATATGATCTCATGCATATTAAATAAGACTATATGTAAAATATTAGAAGATGAGGTGCCGCATCTCCAAAAAGTTGAGCATGCATTACAAGCTAAGGTAGGAAAAATTAAAAGTACAAATAAATACCTTAGAAAGCAAGTTACAAAACATAGACATTTGTACCTGGTTCCTCACATACTCATAAACAACTTGTTAGGCACCACATGCTTCATTGTCTTGTTAGGGCACCACATGCTTCATTGTCTTCTAGGATGAAGGGCTTTTAATTTCATTGATTATCACATCCATTTCTATGTGTAACATGTTATTCTTGCGGCATGGTAGGACACACACACGAGTATGTTCATATAGTCCGCCATATCACCAGTATGTTTGGATGCTAGTATGAAATACAAACATGACATCGCATTGAGACACCCAAGTTTATATGGGTTCCTAAAGCACAAGTTATTGTATTTTATATGTATGCCTTCATAAGGGGTCCAGTAATGCATGTAGTATAATAACCCATATTTTAACTCAATCAAATCATATTTTACGAGTCATTATAATAAAACTTACAAACCGTCTTCACCATAATATAGATATTATTATGCTCTAATTATAATATTTTTCCCTAATTTTATGGGAAGTGCATATATGAAAACAAGAAGCATTTTAATTAATTATAGTTCCTTAAATAATTGACATATGACGGTACAACTGGGTTTTCTGAGACCGCTGGGTATCTATTTTGTAAACCAATTTCACCAGAGCATTCTAGGCATGCTAGGATATTTTAAAGATATTTTTCTATAATTTTTGGATCTGTGCATTTGAAGATATAAAAAGGATTTACAAAAAAAGGGATGGGACAATTTTTGTAACTAGCGTGCACATAGCGAAATCATTTCAGCTAGGCCAGGTCTCATGATTTTTTTTCCTATTTTGGGTTTTCCACGTAAAAATCTCTGATATTATTTGAGCTCTTTCATTTGTCTCTTTGTGTACTAAATCTCGTGCAAAGCTAGTACACAAAACTCTACCATGAATTTTCCTGCCTACAATAACATGTATGATTTTTTAACCCTAACATATCTCCTCCTCTCCCTATAATCTTATTCTTCCACTTAGCAACCATCTTTGCAATACCTTAAACTCCCCTCAGTCTCTTCAAAATTAAGGCATATTCCGCTCACTAAAAATTAACTCATATTTTTCCATCTATTATAACCAATCTACAAATTAAATTCATAACTTTCCAACCACACATTTAATTAATTTAAAAACATTCTCACTAGTCAACTAACATTGTAAAGTTCAAATAAGAGTTCCTAATAGCATTTTACCAAAGAAAGCTTAGAATTAAATAGCCATAAAGTTTTTATAAGAAACTTATACCTAAATTAATCATTATCTTCCTCAATATTTCCCTAAATATTCCACTAGGACTCCAATAACATAGAATTCTCCGTACAACCTCCCATATTTTAGTATAAAAATAAAGATTGGCTAATCCAAGAACATGAGTATTCATAAAAAGAATATATATCTTCCTTAAAAGTTCATATTGTTGGAACGACAAAATACTTTCCTTCTTCGAACATCATGATGACTGATAAACTTTTCTAGACTTGACAAACATGAATCATTGATATGGAAAGTTCCATTAAACAAAAAGAAGGGTCACAACCCTACAACCAAAATCAATCTTAGCATAAAAAAATAACAATAAAATAAAATAAAAATAAAAATAAAAAATCCTCTAACAAAAGACCCTAGTAAACCCTTATCACCTTCAACTTTTTAACCCATCTCCAAAATCAAGTTTATCATCCAAAATGTAAGCTTTTTCTCCTCTAACAATAAAAAAACATAGCATTTTGGTTAGTGTTGTGCAATTCAAGCTAGAGGTGCAATTTAGGTTAATTAGTAGATTTCGAGTATGACCTTAAGTTATCCCGATCCAAGTCTGCTTAACACAAATTCGATTAAATTATTATACAGCTCAAAATATTTTACTTGAAATTAACTCGCCCCATCTAACTTATTCATTATATGTTTCATGCTATTTTTTGAATCAATATGATTTAATTAACTTTAATATGACACATTTAACCCAAATAACTCGACCTAAACCCATGTTAACCCAAATAAAAATAATAATTAGATCAGTTTTAAGTCGATTTTGGATTGTTTGAGTCAATTTGAACATAAATAATAATTAGATCTTTAATTTAACCCTGAACCTAGCCAAAATAATAATCAGATCATTCTAAACTAATTTTATTTAGTCAAATTTGAGTCAAATTATCGGGTCAGGTCATCTTGACTCCCTTAATTCAAGATTCACTGTCTATAACCCTATTTGATGAAAGTGCTCTGATGGCACTTGAAAGTTCGACAGGGATGTTAAGCCCTTATAAACTAGTCTCAAGGCTAACCAAGATTGGTATTTAAAAAATCTTTCGATCAAAACACAATATTAAACAAAAACAAAGATTCACCACAAAAATCAAAGTGAAAAAATTAAATGCGGAAGTAATAATAAGAAAGAACAGACCAGATTTATAGTGGTTCGATCAAACCTTGACCTACATCCACTCCTCGGAGGCACCCTCCGAGTATTGCACTAAACTCAGTGTCTCTCCTTTAGCCCACAACTAGGCGGAGAAGCCCTTATAGAATCACTTCCACCTTTCCGGTGTGGCGGAGTAGCCAGGCTCTTTGACAACAAAGAGATCTTCTTATTCCCAAAACTTCCCTCAAGATGAACCTTGAATCCAATGGTACTAAGGTGCAAGCTAGCTCGCTGGATCAACCGTGTGGACTCCCCTCCACACTCCCTTGAAAACCCCTCAAAGGATCTTCTCCCTCTCTCAAACTCCACCCTTTTCTCTCTCCCTTTCAAGTTCTCTCTTCAAGTTTCCACTAGAATAATGAAGCTTCTATGGCTGCCAAAAACACTTACTAAGTGCCTTGTCAAAGCTTAAATAGAATAGCTCCAAACTAGCTCTAAATTACAACAAACTGACATTATCGTCCATGATGATATAAATATCATCATTTACGATCAGTACAAACTAAGCTCAATCAGCCAGGATGATTTGGGACGATTAGAATGTTTTTGTTCATATCGTCTAGGCCCATATGATATCGTCTTGTATGATTAGTTTAAATCCGAACATATCATCCAGAACATCGCCTTAAATAAAAGGTGGCCGATGTTGATCATCTATAAACAACTAAAGTTTTTTAAACTAATTATCCAGCCGATCCTGTGATCGTTCAGGATGATATGATCTAGTAGTTAAACCTTAATTACTTTCCTTAATTATCAGATTAATTTAGACATAAATATGTTACATCGTCCAGGATGATGTCCAAACATAAAAGCTACCTAAATAGATCTTGCGGTTGATTCTTTCTGATTTGAGCATATCATCCCAGGCGATACAAAAATCATCTAGGACGATGAGCTTAAAGATGGCTGCCTTAACCAGAATGCCCTAATTAGGGTTTCTATTTTTAACTAATCACCCAGGCCGATTAATGGATCATCTCAGATGATGTGACCAAAAACAGAGAACTCTAAAACAGAAAAAAGTGAGCAAGGTTACATGCAAGCATACACTCTTACAGAACAAAAATATATTAATGAAAATTACAAATAAAACTTGTTTTGTCAAAACTTGAGCCTTGTAAGGTAAACTGTAATCCTGAAATGTTAGTAAACATAGAAATTAAAATATATTGCAAATATAGGTAGACAACAGAAAGTGAGCCACAATATTTGTTATTATCAAAAGCATAAACTTATTGGCTCGAGTTGCAACAATCTCTCCTTTTTTTATGATGACAAATATTACAAGTTGGATTTGCAAAAAAGAAAAAAAAACATTTTCTCCTAATCTCCCCTTACAAAAATAAAAATTTAAAAATAGGAAAAATCAAATTTTTGTTATTTTTATTTCTTTTGAAAAAGTATTACAAAAAAAGATACAAATATAATAGTACGTTCTCCCCCTTTGACATTAAAAAAAAGAGGAAGGGCACAAACAAACAAAATGAACCCTGATCAAAAAGTCTTTAAAATGAGAAAGTTACCTCTTAATTTTATTCAAAAATTTAGTACGGAATGTATTGACAATGCATAATCCAGAAAAGGTTAAAAATTTAGAAATTATTACTCTAAACTCATGTTCTTTTAAAGACTCAAAAACTATTTAATATAATATCTAAATCAAGGAAATAAATTAGAAAAGAAACACTCTTTTTTTTCAAAACTCCTTTCATAAAATATATTTAATAGAAGATCAATGCAAAAATTGGTGAATCAAGAATTATGATTTTCAAGCTCAAGTATCTAAAATATCAAGAATTTTCTTAAACTTTAAGTAGTACAAAAAAGTAAGCATTTTTTGTGGTCTCATTTTATACCTCTTGTTAGTTATTTGGCACACTTTGTGCATCTTTTAATATTTGATGCACTTTGTGTATCTTTCTCATTTTGGCGGCATTGCTCATCTTTTGATTTGGCATCATTAGCCACTTTTTTTTTAATGAAATATGCTTTCTTTTTGATATTTTAAGAACTAAAGCAAACTCATTCTATTGACAAAATGAAGTACTTGATTAAGAAAATTATGAGGTGGATTCAACAACCTATAAAAGATTCCTATGTGATAGATAAAATGTAGGGAGATGAAAAAGTTCAGTTTCAAAATCTAATTTAAAATATGATGAAGATTTTGAATCAAAAGTAAAATAATCTCTTTAGGAAATAGAAATAGAGAGTCAAAATCATGAGTTTCCTTCTTTTAACTGTTTTTAGAGAAGTCAACCACAACTTATATAAGAATTTAAGAAAAATAGGAGGTAGATTTTTCATTTGAACAAAAAAACTTTAAAAAAGTTTTGTTTTTTTTTTAAAGATGGTGATATGTATGTGTTGATTAGAAAAAACATAAAAAAAAAAAAGTAAAGACAACAAAAAATTTAACGGAAAAAAAATGAAAAAGAATAAATTCAAAAAAAAAACACAGAAAACACACAAAAATGAACAAAACATACATACACAAAAAAATAAACACACAAACAATGATTTAAACATAATCTTGCTCCTAGTCTGATGATTCAAAAGCTAGGTTTGCCTAGGAGATTTTTTACTTTTTATTATTTATCTTTTTTACAATTTGCTTAGCTTTACCATTTTCTTTTGCATGAAGAGTTCTCAAATTAGAGCACTGATTTTTCATATGTCCATATTTCTTACATCCAAAGCAAATAACGTAAGAAAAAATCTTAACATTCTTACCATTTTTACATTTATTCTACTTTTGTTGATACTTATATTTTAGTGAGCTTTCCAGTTTGCTTAATAAGGCATCACTTTCGTCACCAACTAAGTCACTTTTTTCTGAGTCTTCAATATTTAGTACTATCATTTCACCTGCATCTAAAAGTCTTTGGCCCAAGCATTGCTCGTAGGCAATGAATGAGCCAATTAAATTATCAATAGAAAATTCATTCAAATTTTTTGATTCATAAATAGCAAATATTTTGGCATCAAACTTATCAAGTAAACAACTTAAAATTTTATTGACTTTTTTAGAGTTTGAAAATTCTTTACCTAAAGCATGTAATGATGTCATAATTTGAATAAATCTAATGTACATGTCTAAGATCGTCTCAAAAGATTTCACACAAAATAGTTCATAATCATGCATTAAAATATTTAATCTGGATTGCTTGATTTCACTAGTGTCTTCATATATAGTGTGTAATTTATTTCAATTTTTCTTGCCAGTAAAGTACGTGGATATAAACATAAAATCATCATAATTTAAAGCATAGAAAAATAATTTAATAATTTAGCATTCAATTGAGTATTGATTTGTTCTTCCTTACTTTATTGATTAAAATGAATATTAATTTTAATTCCATCTATAACACATGACGGTACAGAATAAACTGTTAAAATTATTTGCCACATTTAAAAATCAATTGATTACAAGAAAGTAGACAAGTAAATTTTTTAAAAATTAAAAATAATATTATCAAACAAAGGTGGTCGTGTAATATAATATCCTTCCATTGTATTACGATTACCAAAGTTAGCCATCGATCAAAATTCAAAAATTAGATTTTATGAATATCGCTCTGATAACACTTGAAAGTGCTCTAATGGCACTTGAAAGTTCGACAGGGATGTTAAGCCCTTATGAACTAGTCCCAAGGCTAACCAAGAGGAGGGGTGAATTGGTATTTAAAAAATCTTTCGATTAAAACACAATCTTAAAACAAAAAATAAGATTCACCGTAAAAATAAAAGTGCGAAAATTAAATGCGAAAGCAATAATAAGAAAGAACACACAAGATTTATAGTGGTTCGGTTAAACCTTGACCTACGTCCACTCCCGGAGGCACCCTCCGAGTATTGCACTAAACTCAGTATCTCTCTTTTAGCCCCACAGCAAGGCAGAGAAGCCCTTACAGAATCACTTTCACCTTTTCCGGTGCGACGGAGTAGCCGGGCCCTTTGACACCAAAGAAATCTTCTTCTTCCCAAAACTTCCCTTAAGACGAACCTTGAATCTGATGGTACTAAGGTGCAAGCATGTTGGAGCAACCGTGTGGACTCCCATTCACACTCCCTTGAAACTCCCTCCAAGGATCTTCTCCCTCTCTCAAATTCCACCCTTTTCTCTCTCCCTTGCAAGTTCTCTCCTCAACTTTTCTCCAGAAGAACGAAGCTTCTATAGCTGCCAAAGACACTTACTAAGTGCCTTGTCAAAGATTAAAAAGAAGAGCTCAAAATTAGCTCTTTATTACAATAAACCGACATCATCGTCTATGACGATATAAATATCGTCATGTACGATCAGTACAAATTAAGCTCAATTAGGCAGTACGATTTGGCATGATCAAAAGGTTTTTTTCATATTGTCCAGGCCGATAGGATATCGTCATGTACGATTAGTTCAAATCCACACATATCGCCCAGAACATCGCCTTGAATAAAAGGTGGCCGATGTTGATCGTCCAAGAACAACTAAGATTTTTTGAACTAATCGTCCCAGCCGATCCTGCGATCGTTCCAGGACGATATGATCGAGCAATCAAACCTTAATTATTTTCCTTAATTACCAGATTAATTTAGGCATAATGCCTTGCATCGTCCAGGACGATGTCTTGGACAATGTCCAAAAATAAAAGTTACATAAATAGATTTGACGACTGATTCTTTTTTATTTAAGTCTATCGTCCCGACCAGTACAAAAATCGTCCAGTACGATGAGCTTAAAAGACGACTGCCTTAACAAGGATGCCCTAATTAGGGTTTCTGTTTTTAACTGATCGTCCAGGCCGATTTGTGGATCGTCCCGGACGATGACCAAGAGCATAGAACTCTAAAACAAAAAAAAGTAAGCAAGGTTACAAGCAAGCATACACTTACAGAACAAAAATACATTAATGAAAATTACAAATAAAATTTGTTATGTCAAAACTTGAGCCTTGTAAGGTGCACTGTAATCCTGAAATGTTAGTAAACACAGAAACAAAAATTTATTGCAAATATAAGTAGACAACAGAAAGTGAGCCACAATATTTGTTATTATCAAAAGCATAAACTCATAGGCTCGAGTTGCATACCTAGTTCAAACAAGTTATATCCTAAGAAGATCCCAAAAAAATTTAACTCTAAGGGTAGATGCAATATACATAAATCAAATCAAGGTTAGCAATGAAAATTAAAATCATGAAGGATGCTTGTTTGAAGGAAACTTGATCAAGTTCACAAAATGGAAGAACAACCATGTTAAACTAAAGTAGGGAGATGTGATAAAAGGTTAAATTTCACTTCCTCTCTTATGTGCCTAACACCCTTCCTCAAAGGGCATACTCAAAGTAATCAAAAGATCATCCATAAACATTCTCCAATAAAATATGGCATGACAATCCATCAAATCAATCAAGAAATTGCCAAATAATAGGATAACTCTAATTCCTTCGGTGTTTTGATGAAATAAAAACTATCAAGGGAGAATTTAAGGTGAAATTTCTTTTTTTGGAAGTTTTTAGATCATCCCGCTTTGTGCGAATCAAAGATTACATTTTACCTTTCAACTGGAGTCTTTAAGAGACCTTTTATAAGGAGATTAGCTATAGTGTCAAACCATGCAACTCTCCTTAAGAGACCTTCCATAGAAGGAGATTAACCATAGGGGAAATCTTTTAACAAGCACTAAATCAAAGTAACTTTTCTTTAAATTTTCACAAACATAAATAAAATTATTAATAATTTTCTTAAATTTTAAAGATTCCTTGTAGAATATAACTCATCTTGTGTGTGAGTGTATATATATAATTGAAAGGTTAAAATATGTGATTAACCTCCTATTTTAAATAAAATTTAGTTTTCATTCCACTGAATGACTATAAATAATAAATAGATATCTTCATTTTGAAATAGAGTTATCCTATAATTTAAAAATTTTGCAGAAAACTTTTTCTGAGAAAATTGGATTTTTATTCCTTTCAATATACATGTTTGGACTATTATTTATGCTTAGGCAAATATTCTTCAAAATATTTTTTAAACCAAAATATCCTTAAGCCTTAGTTTGGGACAATCTTTTTATTGCTTTTTAAAGCAATTTTTTGGGCACAAAATTTTTTAGTTCAAAAAATTTTTATATTAAAAAATTGCTTTAGAAAGCTGTTAGAAAGCTATTATAATCAAAACTTAAATGCATAGTAAGCATTTATCCCTCTATAATTATGTCACCCAAAATACACAGTTTCACTATTTTTAGCTCCTGCACAAATTCTTACATATCTTCCTTTACTAATAATGCGATTTCTGCCCACACAACCGCAAGAAGATCTTTATAGTGCCTAGAAAGTTGCAATGAAGGAGCTAAATCAGACATCGACACCTGTGGGCAAGCACTTTTAATGCTTCAATATTATGAGCAAATGTTTAAAATGAGTCCCTAATAATTTATATTGGTTATAGTAAAAGATAGTTCACTTTTCATACTTGAATGACACATATAGTATAGAATATCAAAGTTAAAATTAAGGAATATGAGATTCTCAAAACACCAAAAGAAAAAGATCAGATGCCGGAAGGATTTGTATAGAATGCAATGAAAGATATGTTGAGCACATAGACCCTTAGAGATTCAAGATTCTCACGTAGCCTAAACTTACGTTGCCGTTATTTGTTTATGGTGATCAATCCTATTGAAGCCTACATTAATACAGATCAAATTATTATAAAGTATGACTTATTATACAATAATGACAAATATATCATTGATGAACTACATGGAGCGAGGACTTATGACAACACCCAAGAATATTAACATTAAACTTAAGTACATGACAATGACTTTAACTAGTGCTTGTCTACGACCCTCCACTTCAATTAAATGTGAATGAGCAAGATGGGGCTTGTAACTAAATACTAACTAAACATTGACGAATCATAAAGGCGATATGTTTGGTTCTTTTAAAATGTTGGCTTAGAGAAAGCATGCCCCACCAAAAAAATCAATACTTATGATTGTTTTGTATTGTTTGCATGTTAGGCAAAACGTCTGCAATCTTAAGAGCCCAACAAAAGCAATTTCAAACCAATCACAATACAATGAAACAAATATAGAAGAAAAAAAAAGATGCATATGTTAAATCACATAATACAAATAAAGCATAATAAATTGCAAAAAAAATAAAAGTGAAAATGCAATTGGTTTTGCAATACAACCTAGATAAACTAATATAAATCTGAATATGGACTCTGCAACATATAACTCAAATACATTTTCTATAAAAAAAAAAATGAAATGACATGTAAAGTCCTTAATATCAAAGTCCACCCAGTGCACATTTGGGTCTTTACCTTATAGATCATCCCATGTGCCTACATAACTTTCCTAAACTAAAATGCACATAAGAAAAAGAAAAATAAAAAGAGATGTAATTACATACACACATAATTTTTTCTTAAGTTTGATTAACCCAGCTCATCCATGTGTTAAACAAGTATGTAAAGCCTTCTAAGTTACTACAATATTAACATAGCTAAGAGAATCTAGAGGTCAAGAGTAACATAACAAAGAGTATGAGAGTGACCCATCCCATAATCCTAATTCCTCTATTTAGAAGAACTATAGATTTTAAGATACCATTAGAGTGGGCCCTTAGGGCAGACATTGCATTCTAAGACCTTTTGGCTCCAATAATACAAATATAGCCATGTTTCACGCAATCACCATTTGACATTGATTCCCTAAACCCTTAGTCCTGACCTCGATGTCATTCACATATTGTCCTAAAAACAAATTTGTTTTCCAACAACTATTTAAGGCATCTCTTCGAAAGACTTGGGGGTGAATGCCTAGAGATATGTAATCTTCTTCTTCCTCATTTGCTCTCAACAATTCTCTTTACAACCGACTATACCCCTATCAAATCCCATTGAAAAGGGATGTTCATCTCCACTCCTCCATGAAGGATTACTTTATGAATCATTATCTTTTATTTCCAACCCTTATTGAGCCTTATAAATCTCTATATAGTGAGATAAAGGCTTGATGTTATTGTACTAATAAAAATAATATGGAGGAACATAAAAAATTTTAATCGGAATTTGCACCATTCATAAAATATCTGAAAGTTGGCGTTGTATAATTGTTCAAAATGATATAAAACTCAGATACCACAATTAGAGACACTAATTAATACTGAATTTCACTCCAAAATAACACAACAAGAAGTTCTGGTAAATACAAGAGCTGGCTAACTTACAGATATTATACAAATTTGATACTTTCATGAAATCCTAAAGCAACAGCTCAGATATAACCTTCATTTTACTTCCTCTATCTCGTCCAAGGCGTAGTTGTTTGTGGAAACACCAGCATAGTTCACTTTGTTAAATCGAACCACTATTGGGTAGCGGCTCTTTGGATCCTGTATACAGTTGAGTTATATATATATATATATATATATATATATATATAGCAAAAAAGAGCTTAATAGAAAATATATAGTTATGTGGATGAACTTTGAATTGTAAGATATATTGCCTTACAATTTTCACATATTAAAATAATGATGCATCAAATTTGTGCAAAAAAAAAAAAGGATAAATTTTACTAAACTAGGCTTAATTCAGCTAAAGAATTGGTTCACATACTTGATCGACAGTTACAACAGATCCAGTTCCATTGTACCAATAGGATTCCCTCCGGAGGATTTTCACCTTAGAGAAAAAAACACAGAATTATTGAGCCGCAGAAAATAGAAAAAAAGGAAAAAATAATTGCATTCGGATCATAATGACATCATAGTTCAATATTAAAGTCTAATGAAGAACAACAAATCCTTCTTTTAGATATAATAGAAGTAGTTTCAATATAGAAATTAAAGTAAATTTGAAAAATAAAACATAATCGGGTTGAAGGTTCTTCCTTTGTGCTCTTTCATACATTGCTTCAGAGCAATTAACTCTTCGTTTATATGCATGTAGTATTCGGACTAATGTACCGGAGGAATTATCCTTACAGCATATCCTCTGAACTTCATCATGATATCAAAGACAAAACTTGATCAAATCCTTCACCAATGCCTGATTTCTATCAAGATTTTCACCACAACAGCCTCTGCTGGATGTCTCAAATATTACCAATCCTTTAACTAGAACATCATATTATTGCGCTAGAGAAACCAGCAGATGAACCCATTGATTATAATGGAAATAGAACAAAAACTTAGAGAAAAGCCGGCTATTCAATCATTGAATGAATTAGGATTTTAAATGAAAGGGGAGAAAGAGTTTCCCAAATTTTAGGGGTGCAAGAATTCCATAATCTACATGATTGCCAGAGAATTTAAATATAAAGTTTTTAAATTATACATAACCAAATGATTTTTTTAAAATATACAGGGCAAAAGACACCCACAGCCCATCTGGTTCTAGCACTGAATACGGAGTTCCATGCATGAGCAGTGTTGCCAACACCGAAGACAGTAAAGCACAGTTGAAAAGCGACCTTTATGGCTTGACAAAAGCAACCACTCTCTTGGAAAAATATTCAGAGGTTAAAAAATTCTGTAAAAAGCTCATTGCCATTCGAAAACCACTTTCTAATGTGGACAAACTGTTTCAAACCTCAGAAGGACTTGAAAAAAATACAAGGATTTCCGTATTTTTGTTGTATCAAAACCAACCAACCATTCCTTTAATCAATTTGTTATGTCTTTTTAGAGTTTTTAGTGTGTATATATCTTTCTAAATTATTGAAGCAAAATCCTGCATTGATCAGAAATAAGCATTCCTTGTACAAAGAGAAAGAGGGAGAAACATGCCTTAAGGGGCAGGGAATGTGGCAATGGTCCTACCGCTAAGGTTATCCTCACTAAAATAGCAACAACAATCAAGCCTCCAACTCCACTGCTCTCTCAAAATTCAACAATAAATGGACTGGGCATCTTAAAAACCCAAATCAAAGCAAGGAAGCTTGACAAATCTGTAATAGAACCAAGCACAGTCCTGTAATATGTTATTACATATATGACTATGAAACTGTAAAGAAATCACTCAAGATGTTTTGGCAGCAACGAACCTCAACCAAAATAATGATCTATTTTTTTATGTTGACTCCAGGATAACATCTCACTTGACAAATCAAGGAATAAACTAGAATTTTTAAAAAGTTATCATTGTACAAATTTTATCGTTATTGGTAATGGACAAACCTTACCTTTTACCCATACTTGTAGCATGGTCGTTCGCTCTAAAAACTATCATTGTTTCTAAACTAAAAGTAAATTTACCGATTGTTAGCTAATTGATTGATGATAACGCTTGTTCGCTTAAATTTGACTCTTCTGGTTTTATGAATAAGGATTTCAAGCAACAGATGGAATAGCCAAAGAACATAGGGAAGGGAAACTATTTGCTCTTGATAAGAAGCATGTTGAATCACTAACTGTGATCAAAACTAAGGGAGCTTATTCGGACTTTTGGCATGGTTGGTCAGGGCATCCTAACGATGTCTTTTTAAAGAATCTAGAAAATAAGAAAGTTATAGACGTTTCCCAATGACTAGCTAAAGACCCTATTTGTACCAGCTGTCAGCTTAGAAAATGTTGTAAATTCTCTTTCAATAAATTTGAATCTACTTCCAATTCTCCTCCAGAGAAAATTCCCAGTGTTTTATGGGGTTCAAACCCTCAAGGTTTCAATATAATGTGGCTTGTATTGATGATTTAAAAAGTTACTCTGACTTATATTTTAGCTTTTTAAAGTTTAAAGCTTTTGTAGAAAGTCACTTTGAAAGGTAAATTAAGTTTTTTCAATATGATGGAGGTGATGAGTTCACTTCTCATGATTCCTCAAATTATTTGAGCATGTGGCATCAAACAAACAGATCCCATTTCCTCACACACGGGAACACATGGATTCTAAAAAAAAGCATCAACACATCATCGAGACAAGTTTAAGTCTACTATTTCATACAAATTTTCCCCTCAAATAATGGGTTGATACATTTTTAACTACTACTTATTTAATACTACTTATTTAATAAACATGTTGGCTCTTTCTTCCGTCAATTGGAAAACCCCTTATTTCAGATTATTTGGTAAACATACTAATGATTGGGTTTTATGTATATTTGGTTCTAAATGCTTTCCATATTTAAAACCTCTTAGCGTGTATAAATTTTCTAAAATATTATATCTTGTATTTTCTGGGATATTATCCTTTATGCAAAGACTATCTATATGTCGATCCTAGTTTACACATGATTTTTTTACATGTTTCCTTATCATCATTGTAAATCTTCTTCTATTCCTCGTAATTTTTCCTCTGCAACTTATCCAAATCTTAATGAGTAGTTTACGGGGAAGAAATTTGAAGCTTCACCCACATCCTATGATGCACGGACACGGACACCGCGACACGACACGACATGGACACACTTTTTTTAAAAATATAGGACACGAGTACGGTGCGGACACGACATTACATTTTTTTTATATAGTGTATAGATATTAATGTAACATCATATTTGAAATGAAAAACAATAATAAATGAATGACATGATAACTTTTTGAGCTTATAAAATAAAATATTTAGTACAAAATGTCTAGTATAATCACAAAAATATAAGCAAATAGTCATTTACTACAACATCAAGCATTCAAGCTTCAACAACTAGGATTAGCTTCAGAGGTTTGTTTTTTGCTTTCAATATCATCAACATTGAATATCATTGCTTCCAACTCTGATTCATCAAGAGAAAGATTTGTAATAGTTCATTGGATATCATATAATGAAAGTTGGTTCTACTTTGTATCTATTTACTTCTCTAGTTCGCTAGTTCTCTCACATGGTATTTCTTTAACCTCTAATATAAACAACAATGAATGTATCTATTTACTTCTATACTTCTCTAGTTCTCTAGTTCTCTCCCATAATAGTTCATTGGATATCATATATTAATCTTTAATCTATTAATCTTAAATCTTTTATATTATAAATATTTTCTATATTATTCTAACTTTTCACCTATTTCAACAAATCCCATCACAACTAGAATTACAATTAGACATGCACATAAAAATCCTCCATATATAATCAAAATTATTCTTATTCCATGTCACTAAAAATTGCAAACACAAGTAGGCATAAAGGTTTTCAATAATCATTACTGCATCTAAAAAAAATTTCATTCTTTAATAATCATGTCTTTCAATAATCGTATTGATGCATATTCGTGCGAATGTGATGTTTTATTTGATTTAGTAACTATAAAAAAAATTAAATTTTATAATTAAAAAAAAATTATCATTAAAAATTAGGACACCCGTGTCCCAGCCGTGTCAAACACATGTCCAAGCCGTGTTGGGTTTAATTTAAATATTATTTTAATCGGACACATGTCTGTCATGTCCGTCATGTTTCCCAGCCGTGTTGGGCACGTGTCTGTGTTAGACACGTGTCCGACACTGCATTCTCTCTTCAAGAGGTGTGTCGGTGTATCATAGCCCACATCTAATCAATTGTTTTCTACCCTTTTTGCACAATATTATCCTATTGACCATGACTTTATAACTTAAGTTCCCTCCAATCCCTACAATCAATAAAACACTACACCATGAATCTAACCTCCAAACGCTCCCGAAATTGACCCACTAAATGCAATGATTGTGGACATTGTACCTCATCACTCTACTACCTCCACCTCACCTCCAAGCACAACACCAATTCTTGATACACATGCTACTACTGCTATTATCTCTTTGCATCCTTACTAACAACTCCATCATCCTAGATGTCCCCCATCTTATCTGGAAGACTATGTTTGCCCAACCTTAAATTCATATATTGCTCTCCTAAGTTCCATAAACGAGCCCAGAAACTCAAAAAATTGTTCTTAAGATCAAACATGTAATACCCAAAAGTTTTAGATAAAAATATAAATTTAGCTTAATTAAAATAGGTAAAGTAAGGGAGAAGAGAAAATTAGGGGAGAAGGAAAAGGTAAGATTTTTTGATTTATTATAGCTTTTCAATTATTTGTAAAGTTTCTAAATGAGATTTTACCCAATTGTGATTTAGGAATCTACTAGTATATGCAGAGAGGAGGTTGGGAGATAAAACTATTATTTTAGGATAAATTGAATTTATTCCTTCATTTGATCGAAAAAATGAATGGTAGAAAGGACAGGAATTGAGATTTGAATTGTAGGCAATTTACAACCGAAAATTGGTACAAAGTGTCGAAATCGAGGAGGCAACTCGTCGTGGAGATAAGAAATACAAATTTAATTTAGAAAGCAAATTTTGTCATTTCTAGGCATGTACAAATTTAATTGCATTTAATCAAAATGAAAGATAAAGTGCATCAGAGTTACTTCAATTCGGTTGAGTGGGTCTACGGTCAAATTGTTAGGTATGAAGAACCACGTGTAAAATTTAATAGTTCAAGCTTAAAGGTATTATATATTTATAAATATTTTTTTAATTGACAACATTTTGGAAAGAAAAGCACTGAGTTATTTATTATTTTCTTATTATGCTTATGCAAGCATTATATTAGTTATGTATTTTATATTAAGTTATGAAGCATGAAATTACCAATCAAAATATTAGATCTGAAATTTTAAAACCTAATGAATATTATATTAGTTGATGGTTGACAATGAGATATTATAATATTTGGTAAGGTGGGACAAAAGGGACCCCAATGGAGGCATTAGGACATAAATGTAATTCACTGACGATTATGTTGGGTTTTATCTGGACTCCATTAAACATTATTATGAGCTATAAAAGCAAAATTTAAGTTTTATGATGGTCAGATTCTTAAATATTTAATTATGATATATCATCATGTGGGCTCCGAAAATTCGGCCCCGGCCTCCCCGCCGTTGCTTCTTCTTTTCTATTCGAGCGAGGGGAGTTTTAACAAAAATAAGTTCCGGGGTAAATTTTGGAAGGCAGATGGGTTTGTAGATAAGACACTACCCAGAGATTTCGCCCTCATTTTGCGAGGACTTTATGATATGAGTTCTGGTTTCCTATAGGCGCAAGCCCCTATAGTTAATTACCCCTCCCGATCACGAGAGAACTTTCGATTAAGGCTAGTCATCAATCAGATTCGTATAGAAATACGTGTATTTGGCATATAGTAGCAGCAATAGGTCTGGATTTGAAAATTGGATTTGGATTTGAGAATTTGGAGAGTTTGATATTTAAAATAGAAATTGCACCATCTAGCACTTAAAGCGGATGGTGGGGGAATGGATGATGGGCCCGATCAAGATCCCATGGTTCCATCATCCCGGGCCATCACGGTCCTTGGTCTACTTAGTCAGAGGAGGTAGTCGACCCAACCTGACAGAAGGATCCTTGTCGGCAGCCATGGGTTGCTTCATCCAAGGGGACCTTGCAGACCGGGGTTGAATATTTGTCTAAGGGGACAAATTTGAATCCACCTTAGCTGACAGAGGGCTTTATGCCCTATCAATTATATCCTATTGATTCATATCTCAAGGATTTGATGCCAATAAGGAACGTATTGGCTCTGGCCATAACCGGTATATCGTGGTGCCATTTGGCGGCAAAACCACTCGGTTCAGAGAGCCCCGGGTCGTCGTAACCGTTTATCCTACGGTGCCATTTGGCGGCTAACCGCCGGTTAGAGGACACGTACCACGTCCTTACTGGCATGAGATTGTTTTGAGAATGGATCCTAGTGATATTTTCGACTAGGCATTTTGCTCTTTGTGAGCTGAAGTAAATCTTGATTTGTCCACCCCGGCAAACGATTGCGGAGGGTGGATGGATTTTGCTTTGAGTGATTGATGGTTTGATTTCGAATTTAAATATCTTGGAATTTGGGATTTGTAGAATTTTGGGTTTTGATAGGCATTTGGAATGGCATTGGAAATTATTTGGAATGGACCCTCCGGTTGAGATCAGCGTCTATGTTGCACCGATACGAATACGGCGACACGGATACGACACGATACGGATACGGGATACGTCAATTCTTAAAAATACAGGATACGGGTACGGCGCGGACACAGCATTATAATTTATAATCATACATTAAAATTAAGAAATCAATCAAAGCATAATATTTGAACAAAAAAAAATGACAACAACATCATTTGTAGCCATGTAGCTTATAATATCAAAATATAAGTAAGCATTAAATGTCTAGTACAACAACAAAAGCATAAACATAAATTATCTAGCACATGAAGTTTCAACTATTCAATAGAATGAATGATATAATTATCTTCTTCATTGGTTTGTCTTTGAACTTCTATATCATCTTTAATAAATATCATAGCTTCTAATTCAAGCTCATCAAGTGAAAGATTAGTAATTTTTAATATTTCATATCATCAAGAGACTCAAATCCATCTCAGAAATGAGAGAATCTTGCTCGCAACCATGGAAGTAAATACGAAACGCCTTTTTTCTTCAGATTTCTTTTTGTTTTTTAACGGACATGCGTATCAGATACGTGTGTCATTTTGAAATTAAATAGTATTTTAATTGGATACGGCTTTGGCGTATCCGACACGTATCCGTGGAGTATCGGAGGCGTATCCGTGTATCGGTGTATCGGATACAGCACGCCTTCATAAATAGGTGTATCGGTGCAACATAGATCAGCGTTCAACACGGCCATCATCGGGGTATTTTGGGTATTGCTTTGGATTTTGTGTGGACTTTTGAGTGTCATTTGAAAAATATTTGTGAACCCCTCCGGTTGAGATCTTCGTTCAACACGGCCATCATCGAGGTGTTTGGGGTCATTTTCACCTTAGTTGATTGAACCCTGTCGACCCTATCAACTTAACGATAGGGGATCGGATTTCTCGTAGGCTTTATGCCTTTGTTCATGAATTTTCTTTGTTGAAAGGCCTTGAAAGCTGAATATGAATATATAAGATAAATATTTTGGTCAACTTTCATGACCGCATATTTATTTGATATCTCGAACCCTGTCTACTCCTATTTCTCTATTTAGGAGGATCGGGTTTCGTAGGCTTCATGCCTTTGTTTTGTGAATTCTTTTGATTGTAGGCCTGGAATGCCTAATACGAATGTATTGAAACAAATACACTGGTCGCCACAGCCGTGTATTTGTTTAAAGGTTCAAACCCTATCGACTTCTATTGATCTGTATAGAAGGATCAGGTTAGAATTCATTTATCGACCCGCGCAGCATCCCTATGCGTCACGTGTGTACAAATAACATGCTTGTCGGGGCCCATGCGGGTGATTTTTATATACCCCTTTAGTGTACCTATGTGTATACAAACTATAGTGTAGGTGCAGGAGTACTTTGAAGTATTTGTAGTTGTGTAAATAACTATCATTTGGATGCACACAATTTTTCATTTGAGAGCTTATACACGCCTTCTGTCCGCTAATACGAGTGTTGCGGATCCGGTGGCATTGCGTTGTAGATTGTAGACGCCTTCTGTCTGCTTGTATAAATGTTACAGATCCGGTGGCGTAGCATTTGTAGATTATGGACGCCTTTTGTCTGCATGTATCAGTGTTGCAGATCCGGTGGCGTAGCGTTGTAGGTTGTTGACGCCTTCTGTCTGCTTGTATCAGTGTTGCAGATACGGAGGCGTTGGATTTTGATGTTGACTCCCCCTTTCTCATTCACCGGGGAAGAATTTTCTGGATTTGGGAGTCAAAGACTGCTGATTTGGGGAGAACTCCCTTTAGGATCTTTGGTGTAGTAGACCGTCATTTTCGATATTCGTAGACATCAGAACTGTTTTCTTCTCGAGTATATAACTAAGAAGAGACTTTGGAACACCAGGAAGTTTGGTTCTAATTTGTTCAAACATTTCCCTCCTTTCTGCCAGTGGGTTTCCTTTTCGTACATCAGGCTGCCTTTGTACTCGACATACTTGAAGCTCTTAATCACCACTGTCGTAGGTGATATTCGTACTTGTGTCTACAGTGATTCATTGTACTTTCAATACACTGTTGTTATCCACAAGTATCCATTTGCAAGGGACTGCTGCATCTACTATGACCTCCTAAAAATATTTGTAGAAGACCCATTGCTTCTGCATCATATCCACCCTTTCACCAATCTCGGGTGGGTGATGGTTGAATTTGTTTGTAGGAAGGGGTCCTTGATTGCCGATCTCCAATATTGCCTTCTCAATCAATAGACACTTATTTGTATATTTGTATTTGAGATCATATTAGCACATACGACAGTCGTATGTAAACTTTGCAACTTACTACTGTCGTTTTCCAATATAGTTCATTTGACCTCGTAGGGATTGTCGTGGGAGATGTACTTGTGTCCACAGTGGTTTGTTGTACATACGACATACACACTGTTATTATCCACAAGTATTCATTTACTGGAGATCGGTCGTATCTGCTACGACCTCCTAGCAGTATTCGTAAAAAAGCCCTTGCCAACTTCGCCATCTCCACCTTTCACAAATCTCAGGTGGCTTTGACTGGCGTTGAATGTGAGAGGGCGATGATGCTCAAACCATGCTCAAGTTCAAGTCCTTTCAGGACCAATCAGGTTCATGAGCTTAGTGTGCAAGCTCAGTTCTACGTCTTTTGTAGTATGAGCCTTGTTCAATTTTAGTGCCCATCACTCTTAGTTCCTTTGAATTTGAGTCCGAATGTATGTTCAAATGATTACCCAAATTCTTTTGAGATCTTGCAAGTTCAATTGAATAGTCATTTTCACTTGGGTCTGATTCCAATTTGATTTGATTTTATTTGGATTTTTATCTTTATAAATCATTTGAGTCTTATTCTGATTCAGGTCCACAGTTCACTGTTCATTTGAATGCAGGCTCTTGTTCTTTTTTGTTCATGCAAGTCCTCTGCTCATTTTAGTTCAACTTCTGTGCTTTTTGTTCAAGTACAGGTCCTTTGTATTGTTGCCCAATAAGGTCTTCTTATTGTTCAAGCCTTCATATATTTCAGTGAAAATTTCGGTAGCACCCCGGCATATCCCCCATTTGGGGGAAAATAGGGGAGCTGGGCCTTCCCACCACGCTACTAGAGCGTGTATGGTAGGTGTCCTTGGACACCGCGGCCGTACAAAATTTCATCCCACCACGCTACAAGAGCGTGTATGGGGCCTTCAGCAGTACCCGCACAACAGCAGTGACGTACCAGAATAGCAGTGACGTACCAGAACAGCAGCGACTCCCCACCACGCTACAAGAGCGTGTATAGGGCTCTCCCGCCTCGTCGTATGCTTCGCACCGGGCTCTCTCCTACCGTGCTACAAGAGCGCGTATAGGTGGTTCCCCGGTCCGCTGCAAACGTCGAGGACGGGGTTTAAGTTAGAATGTATACCTTGAAGTCCCGGCGGGCTGGCAGTGTCGGCTCGAGTATCGAGGCAAGAGGGGCAAGCATGCTTCTCTTTTTTTTATATATATATATATATATATATATATATATATATATATATATATATATATATATATATATATATATATATATATATTTAATTATAATAAATATTAATTAATTAAAATTAATTGATAAATTATTTTAATTAATTACTTATAATTAATTATAATTAATTAAGATAATTAATCAAATTTTATTAAAATTAACTAAAATAATTAATTATAATTAATTTGTGATTAATTATAATTAATTAACTTTTAATTAAATTTAATAAAGCATAATTAATTAATGATAATTAATTAATTAAATTAAAATTAATTAAATTAACTTTAATTAACATTATTATAATTAATTAGCTCAATTATAATAATTTTAATTAAAATTAAATATAATTAATTATGATAATTAATTAAAATAATTAACTAATTAACTAAAATTAATTAAAAATAATTATAATTAAATATATTTCTTATAATAAAAATATTTTTTTTTATTCACGGGATTAGGCCGGCGGAGCGTTCGGTAGGGAGAAAGTTACCTTCACTGCCCGCGAGCTCCCTTGCTTCCGATCAATATGCTGTAACTTCCGATCCGTCCAGAAAGGGGAAGTCAGGGAAGGAGCCAAGTCGAACAACCCGAATAAGCCGAAGGAGTGGCGGGACCGGGCGGTGGAGCAGGGCAGGTTGAGCGGGCTCTCGGTCTGGCCTTCGTTCCGATAGAAAGGGAGTCGTCAACGGAGCGTCGTCGATCAGCCAGGAAGGAGGCGGAGAAGTGTCGCAAGGGAGAAAGTTTCCTCTACAGCAGGCGGACTCCCGCTCGATGCTTCCGATCGGAAGTGTCGTAACTTCCGAACCTACAGCAAGGGAAAGTCGTAGAAGGAGCGACGTCGAGCAGCTACACAAGAGTCGGAGAGGAGCCGCACGCAAGGGAGAAAGTTATCTTCACTGCAAGCGAGCTCAAGTTGTTGCTTCCGCACAAAATGTCGTAACTTCCGAGTCGACAGAGAGGGGAGAAGGCAAGAGAGGTAAGAGCGGGAGAAAAAGAGAGTGAGAGAGCTTCGGTCTCGTTTTAGCGTCGAGACGATCGTGTATGACGAGACGTCGTCGTGCGAAATGCGGCGACGACGTGTTGAATTCGGCGCTCGAACGTGGCCGGACAGGTACGTGGATTTTAATTAATTTTTTTTTGTTTTCTCTTTTGTTTTATACAGCAGGTCAACAAATGCCCCCCAACAAATGTGGTAGGCGTCTGGAGCGGGCCACGTTTGTTGCATGCTGATTGACCCTGTGGATTTCTAGATATCAATTCTAAATGTCATACAAGGGTTTTCATTTAGTGGATCTCCAAAATCTGTTTGGATGTCACACTGGAATTTTCGTTTAGTGGATCTCCAAAAGTTGTTTGGATGTCACACTACTCTCTTTTAGTGGATCTCCAAGATTTTATTTGGATGTCACACTAATCTTCTTTCTCCATGGCGCTTCTAGATGTATCCATAGATGGTTGATATTTTGTCGAAATTTTAAATATTTATTTGGGGATCTCGGCATATAGCACGATGTCAATCCAAATAAATATTTAAAATGCCCCCAGTCTTTAGGGACATTTGTAGATATCATCTAGGGTGCTCATTCTGCAGCTTTTTGCTAGAGCCCTGAGATTTTGATTCCTTCTGTCCTGTGCTTTGTGTTGCGGACTTGGTGAAGGATTGTCTGATCTGTCTTTACTGACTTGTTAGAAATTTTGTATTCCTTCTGCTCTTTGCTTCTAGCTTTGGCGGGCTTATTGAAGGAGTAGATGCAAATGACCTAAACCCTTAGGCTTGTATTAGGTCGATGGCGAAAAGTCATCGGTCCAGAGCTTTGTGCATAGCGGACTTGTTGATGACGAATCCACTTAGTTCAGCCTTAGGCTTCTCACAAACTTTGGGATGATTTTCTTCAGTCCTTTGCTTTGTGCTTTGACGGACTTGTTGAAGACAGAATCCTTTTAGTTCAACCTTGGGCTTTTCGTGAACATTGGGATAATTTTCTTCGGTCCTTTGCTTTGTGCTTTGGCGGACTTGTTGAAGAAAGATTCCTTCGATCCTCGTTTTGTGTTTTACGGATTTGTTGAAGGATTTGCAGGTTCCGGATTCAGTTGATAGTATCGAACGTAGATAGTATCTTGATCCTTAACCACTTGAGAAGACTTTAATCTGAATCACTTGAGTTTATCAGATCGGGAGAGCTGGGATTTGACAGCTCTTCGTCCTCTGGTTGCTGAGATGGAGGTTCCTCTACTATGGCCTTTCTTATGGCTTGTTGAGTAGATGGAGCTGCCAGCGATCCGGCCATATTTGGGCTTGTTGGATCCGACCTTTTACACCCATTCAGGCTTCAGACTTGAGCTATGAGAATTGCGCTTCCCAATGCTGATTTTGCTGAAGTTGACAGATTTGGAGTCATCCTTCATGGTTTTGGATTTTGGAGCCTACGAACATTCAGTAGTTGCTCGAGACTCATTCTTCCACTGGAACTTTGATTCTCCAGTAATTTTGGAGAACTTTTTAGACTTCGATCACTTGAACTGGTCGAGTCGAATTGGCTTTCGTACTTCCTACAGTTCCTACTGACGGGTTGACGAAGTGGGGGTTCCGCTACTACGGCCGTTCTTATGGCTTGTTGAGTAGACGGAGTTGCCAGCGATCCGGCTCAATTTGGGCTTGTTGGATCCGACCTTTTACACCCATTCGAACCTTAAGCTTCAGGCTGTTGGAAGACTTCAAGCTTTTTCCGGCTCAATTTTGTTGGAGTGTGTAGTTTCAAAAGTCTCTTTCTTGACTTTTAAACCTTGGTTTGTCGGAGAAGGTGTCTCGATCTTTGAAAGATCACCTGCATAGACTTCGAAAAAGAAATCTTTGTATCCTTTAACACAAAATAATATTTGGATTGATAATTTTAAATATTCATTCGGGGATCTCGGCATGCAGCGCGATGTCGACCCGAATAAATATTTAAAATGCCTCCTGTCTTGCAGGATCATTTTAGAGCAGAATAGAATTGGAATCTTGAAATTTTAAATATTTATTCGGTGATCTCGGCACGCAGCATGATGTCGACCCGAATAAATATTTAAAATGCCCCCAGTCTAACAGGGGAATTTTGAAACGTGTTCTCATAATACGGGAGAATTTCAAAATATGGAATGCATGTGCTAACAATAATGTATGAAAACATAATACATTAAGCACAATATTTCTTTGAAAAATTTCATGCGTAGTATTTCTTCAGGTATCGGCCATTGATCGGCGGCATGGGCCTCTGACCATTCAGATCGATGAGTTGATAAGCTCCTCCTTGAAATACCTTCTCGATGACGAAAGGTCCTTCCTAGTTGGAGACAAATTTGCCACCAATTTTTCTGTGCGGGATGATTGGTCTTCTCTGCACCATGACCAATTCTCCTTCTTGAAATGATCGAGGACGAACCATTCGATCAAAGGACTTTGTCATTCTTGCTCGGTAGATTTCCAGGTTCTGCTGAGCTTGTAACTTGATTTCGTCGAGTGCATCAAGCTCCTCCATTCTTAGACGAGCATTTTGTTCTTGAGTCAGCTCATTCTGGACAGCAACTCGAAGAGATGGAAGTTCAACTTCTAGTGGCAGTACTGCCTCAACTCCAAATACTAGAGAGTAAGGAGTGGCTTTGGTTGGCGTTTTGTAAGTTGTACGATACGCCCATAGCGCTTCTGCCATCTTCGTATGCCACTCTCTTTTGTTCTTAGAGAGAATCTTCTTTAGCAATTTCACCAGTGTTTTGTTGAAGGCTTCAGCCAAGCCATTTGCTCTTAGATAATATATAGAGGAATACCGCCAATCGATTTTGTGCCAATCAACGAACTTATAGATTTTTGTACTCTTGAAAGCAGTTCCGTTGTGTGAGATTATGTGGCGTGGTACACCAAATCTGTAAACGACATTATGGGTAAAGAAGTTAATCACATGCACGGACGTAACTTCTTTGAATGGAGCCGCTTCTGCCCACTTAGAAAAATAGTCTGTCGCTGCCAAAATAAAGCGGTGTCCCGCTGAAGATGGTGGATCTATCGGTCCGATAATATCAGTACCCCAGCATTCAAATGGCCAGGATGCTATTGTTGGATGCAGTGGATTTGGCGGTTGATGTATAACATCACCGTGAATCTGGCACTCATGGCACCTCTTAGCATGATTGATACAATCTCTGACCATGGACGGCCAATAGTAGCTCATTCTTTTGATTTTGACTGCCATCTTGGGACCTGATTGGTGCGCTCCACAAAGTCCTTCATGAACTTCTGCTACCACCTTATCAGCTTCTCGAGTCCCTAAGCATCTTAGCCACATTTGATCGAAAGCACGCCGATACAATGTGTTGTTGACGAATGCATATCGTAGCGCTCTCTTCCTGATTTGAGCAGCTAGTGATTTGTCTGTTGGCAATTTACTTTCTTTAAAGTAATCAATGAAAGGCCGCCTCCAATCATCTTCTTCTTCGACATCTAGGCAATGCCACCATGATTCTGAAGCTTGACTAGCTTTACGTATTTTTTTAGGAACTTGCTGTTCTTCAGACTGATCTTCATGATCAACTGATTGGGGAGATTGAGGATCAACCGGGGTTGTATCCTGCTGGCTTGAATTTGGTATTCCCTCTGTCTGCGGGAATTGTAATAATGCTGGCTCTAGGACCCGACGATTGTGTACCATGATTATTATAGGCCATTCGTCATCCATATTCGCCATTTCTTTAGCTAGTTTGGCAAGGAAATCAGCTTTGCCATTTTGGTCTCGGGGAACTTAAGTTAATTTAACAACTGGAATTTGCTTCATAAGGTCAAGAACTCGCCGATGATAACAGGCCAACTCGAACATGGTGATTTTGTAAACTCCCAGCACTTGATTTACAACAAGTTGAGAATCACCGAAGATTTGAAGATTTCGAATTCGGACATCAATTGCAATCTCCAATCCTGCTATTAAAGCTTCATACTCAGCTTCATTATTGGTCCGAGGTTCAGTCAGACTGAATGAGAATCTCATTATGCCTCCCTCGGGTGCTACGAAAATGATTCCAATTCCGGCTTGAGCCTTTTCGAGATTTGGAGGCTGAGCATGCTTGATTGACGATGCTCCGTCAAAGTACATTTCCCATACTCGTAGCATCTCAGGTAGATCATCATTCATGATCTGCTAGTAAGGTAAATCATCGTTGAGCGGTGAATCTGTAGGGATAGGATGTGCTGCAAGAAAGTCTGCTAACACCTGCTCTTTCACTGCCTTTTGAGGGACATATGTGATATCAAACTGCAGGAGTATCACTGCCCACCTTGCCAAACAACCTGTCAACGCTGGTCTTGTCATCAAGAACTTCAACGGATCGATCTTTGATATCAAGGTAATTTTGTGAGACAACATATAATGGCGGAGCTTCTGAACTGCGAAGATCAGGGCCAAGCAATGCTTCTCGATTGGAGAGTAACGGATTTCTGCTCCTATCAACCTCCGACTGATGTAGTAGAGTGCATTCTCCTTTCCTTCTTCATTATGCTGGGCCAATAGTGCTCTGAGGGACTCTTCTAGTGCTGTCGTATATAGTATAAGAGGCTTCCCGGGGATTGGCGCCGCAAGAATGGGCGGATTTAACAGGTATCTTTTGATGCTGTCAAATGCTTCTTGGCACTCTTCGTCCCATTTGAAACGGACATCTTTCTTCATTAGTTTTGAAAATGGCTGGCACCTACCTGACAGATTCGATATAAATCGCCGAATGAAAGCCAACTGCCCTTGTAAGGAGCGGAGTTGCCGAAGTTTCTTTGGAGGTGGCATCTCCACGATCGCCTTGATCTTGTTGGGGTCGACTTCAATTCCTCGATGTCGAACAACATATCCCAGAAATTTCCCTGAGGATACCCTAAATGCACACTTGAGAGGGTTCATCTTCAGATCGTACTTTCTGATCCTTTCGAACACAATTCTCAAATCATCAATGTGGTCTTTTCGGCCTATGCTTTTAATTACCAAGTCATCTACAGAGCATTCGACCTTCTGATGAATCAAATCATCAAATATACGAGTCATCGCCCGCTGGTAGGTGGCACCAGCGTTCTTCAGGCCGAAGGGCATGACTGTATAGCAGAATATGCCTATAGGCGTTCTGAATGATGTATGTCTTTCATCTTTATGCGCCATTTTAATCTGATTGTAGCCTGACGATCCGTCCATAAAGTAGAACATATCGTAATTGAATGTATTGTCAACTAGAAGCTCTGATACTGGGAGCGGAAAGTCATCTTTCGGGCATGCCTTATTGAGGTCCCTGAAGTCGATGCAGATACGAATCTGGTCATTCTTCTTCTTTACAGGGACGATATTGGCAATCCAGTCGGCATATTTTTCTTCTCGAATGAAGCCTGCTTCTATGAGCTTCTTTGTTTCTGCAAGCACCTGTTCTTCAATCTCCAATCTCATTCTCCTTGGAGCTTGCTTGACAGGTACTGCATCAGGCTTTATTGCTAATCTGTGAACTGCCACATCAGGGGATAAGCCAGGCATCTCAGCATATGTCCAAGCAAAACAGTCCTTGAATTCACAGAGGAGCTTCTTCACTTCTTCTACTTGATCTTCTGGCAAAAAAGAGCTAATAAAGGTTGGGCGAGGGTCCTCCTCAGTTTCCAAGTTGACTTCTTTTAGTTCATCCATAGTGGCTGCCTGTCCACCATCTTCAAGCTCTTCTGGTGCAGGCTCGGCTTCTACGGGTTTATCATCATAATCATCAGCTTCGCATATTTCATCATAATCATCATCAGATTTGATTTCTCCGCATGTGATTGCTTGACAAGTCTCTTTCTGGAGGAATTTTTGTTTGATGAACCCGATGCCTTTATATGCATCTATATCCTTTCGTCGTAATGGACGCGGACTTCTCCCATACCAGAGGCCCAAGCTTGTACGGAGCTGTCGTTTGGTAGTAGGAATATTGATTTGCTTTCGTAGCATTCTTTGAATATTTTTGGTATTGAATTTGGGTAGCCTCGTAGGAAATAATTCCTCGGAGTCGAGGAGCATGCAATCCCAGTCATGATTCTCTTCTTCACGAACTCCCGTAGAATATAGCACATTCTTTGGCACAGTCCCTTTTTACGGGGAGGCAGATAAAGAGTGGAGAGTTCTTCAATTTTATGAACCTCGCGCGAAATGATTTCCTTGAAATGTTGCAAGGGAACACATGTGACTACGAGCACGCTATCTGAAATTGACAGACTGTCTATTCTTCTGGAGAACACACTCTGCACTGAGTTCATGTAGATTGAGTCGTAGTCATAATCATCATTTGAAAATTCAACCTGCCTACTCCATTCATCCGTGGACTGACATACTTTTCGAGATTTGGCAGGGGTGATATCATCTTCATCTGTATCACTCCCTAGGTGAGGTACATATTTCTTTTCTTTTGAAATGGTTGGTGATTTAGGAAGAGTCGGCATTGCTTTCTTTCTTCCTACACGCTTCTTCTCACCTTCTTGCTTGGGTTTCTTTGCAGTCTTTGAACTTGATGTCTTAGCCTCAAGAGAACTTGACGACTTTTGCTTCTTTGGCATGAAGTACTTAGCATTTTCGTAAACTGTTACTTCATGTACTGCAAAGGGCTGAATATCGCCAAAGATCCTGAATTCTTCTCCTTCTCTGAGATACTTCATGCACTGGTGTAATGTTGAAGGGACAACGCCGTATTCGTGCAACCAGGGGCAAACCCAATAACGCCTTGAACGAAGTGTCCGCATCAATTACATGGAATTTAGCTTCTGTGTGAAGCTCCCCAAATATGAGAGGAAGCATAAACGAACCAAGGGTTTTCTGCCCTTTCTCGTTAAAACCATGCACCATCAACTTGTCTTGCCCAAGATGTTCTACATCGAGGCAGAGGGATCTCAGTGCCTTAAGGCTCATAAGATTTACGGAAGATCCGGGATCAATCAAAATTCGACTGATCATCATACCGTCGCTCTCTGCCGTAACATACAGAGGGCGGTTGTGATCTGCCGTTCCAAGCATCATATCATCCTCAGCAAAGGTGATGAGGGGCTCATTTCGAGCTTGCAAGACTTCCGTCAAGTTGCGCTCAGCAACATATGCTTCATATTTTTCGGGGTTCTTGAGTGCTTGAATCAAAGTCTCTCGAAGGTCTTTAGACATCAAGAGAGCATCATATATGCTGAGTTGTGCTGGGATCTTCTTCAAGTGGGATAAGATATTGTAATCTATCCCCTTAGATGAAGTCTCTTTCTTCTTGGAGTCTTTTAGGATAATATCTTCATTGATAATTATCTATTTTTCTTTATCTTTGTTAGGAATCTCCTTCTTTGGTGGAGGTGGCAGTACTTTGCCACTCCTCAACTGCACCTGGGCCACCTCATCTGATTCAGACTTGTTTGATGAAGCATTCTCTTCAGAGTCAGCCATTGTTGTGTCTGGGGATTCACCTAAGGACTCGGAATCATCTCCCAGTTTCACATGCTTCATTTGCGATGCTACGCTTGGATCTGAATCTTCATCATCTGGAAAACATAGATCTTCTGAACTGAATTCCATTGATGATACCATTAGAAAGAATTCAGGGGCCGCTTCTTCAGCGTATTTCTCCCTATTTGATATCTCTGATGTCGTAAAGATGACTCGGCATGTTTCTATAGGAAGGGATTCATCCTTAGCTTCTTCCTTTTCATCTATTTTAAGCTCTTTCATAAAATCGTCGAGCTTGATAGGCCTCCTAGCAGTCTAATAATATTCACCTAGACTATCAATAGCCTTTTGAGTTGCAGTCTTCTTCGCCTCAAACTTTTTCAGCTTGGCTTTCTTCTTTGAAGACTTTGACTTTGACTTTCCAGATTTTGATGAGCTGGCCTGGCCAGGTTGCTATTTAGAGGTGGATGCTTGTGACAGAGGCAACCATTTTAAGTTCAGTACTGGCTCAGTAGGAGATTTCCACTTGACACCAGGAACTCCTAACTGTTTCAGCATTTTTGATGTCTTCTTGGAGACCACAGTCTCCCATTGTTCACCTTGAATAGGTTCTTTTATTTTTTCTTTAGGCAGGAGTACGAAAGAGGACGTGACTACCCGGGTGGATTCCTTTCTGGGACGAATTAACACATTATCTGATAATGTTAATTCCCCCTTCTTGTACATCTTTTCCAACCAATCTTTGAAGACATAGCAATCTTCAATTGGATGGCTAACTACACGATGATATGGGCAATAGTTTGGGTCGCCACTGTGTTTGGACTCTTCAGGTCTTTTGCATTCTGGCAACTCCAGACCGTTCTTGAGTGCTTGTCGGAACAATTTAGCGACACTTTCCCTCTTAAATGAATATTCTTTATTCATTTTCTCCTTGAGGGAGGGGAACGTTCTATCACCAGTTCCTGTGATTTGCCTCTGGCGCTCTTCTCCACCGGGAAAGGCTCGAGGTTTATCATTTCCTCCAAGAACCAGTTTTGGCTGAGGATTTGGATTGTACGCCTGTTTTGATTTTTCTTCATAATGCATAGGCTGCTTTCCTTTATCCACATTATATACTACATTTTTACCTTTATCAGGTCTAGGAGGAAATGCAGAGTAAACTTCATTTCTCCTAGCATCAGGAGCTTTAGCCTTTTTGGGTCTGTCAGCGAGATTTTCTGACTTCGACAAATTCAACTTTTCAAACTTAGCCACCCTGTCCAACAGATCTTGAAAGGTAGTGATTGAAGCCATGCATAAGAAGGGTTGCATTTTATCATCAATGTTCCCCATCAACAGTTGAACTGCATGTTCTTCTTCCAGCTGCTGCTCGCACTTCATGCTGAGATTGCGCCAGCGTGTTATGTATTTTGTTACTGACTCTTCCTTCCTCCTTTTATCAAGGGCAAGATCAGCAATGGTAGTCTTCTCTGTTGCACTGGTAAACCTTTTCACGAACAAGGCTTCCAGCTCCGCAAAAGTTTTTAGAGAATCATTTGGCAACTCGGGGTACCATTCAAAAGCAGTTCCACTCAAGCTGCTCACGAATTGCCTGAATAACAGAGCATCATTACCTCCTGTATTTCCACAGGTTGCTTTGAACTGCGCCAGGTGTTGTCTGGGATTTTTATTTCCATCGAAGATATTGAACTTTGGTACAGAATATCCCTTTGGATATGGCACCTGATCGTACTCTACTGGGTACGGGCGACCTTTTCCTACCAACTTCTCTGCCTGTTCAGCCGCTATAATAGCCTTAATCTTTTCGCTAATTAAGCCATCGAGCTGTGCTGCAGTTACAGGTTCAGAGGCATTCGCCACATTTTGGGGAGTGCGTTGGCGGGTAGGATCATCGTTCTTATCTCCACCTTCAGGTACACCTTTCACTCCTGAAGCTTGGGGCGCTTGGAGATTTTGAGCATTAGCAGCTTGGTTGACGGGTTGAGCCGGTGCAGGACCCACAGAAGTGGTCTTCTGCATCATCTCCTTCATGGCCGTCATCTGAGTCATCATCTCAGTCATTTTATCATTCAACTGAGAGATTTCTTTATATTTCAACCGCATTTGTCGCCTCATTTGATTTCTCATTTCAGCGAGTGTGATATCTTCGCCAGCGAAGGGGTTTTCTCCGACCTCTTCTTCTTTCTCATCGCCTTCTTCTGAGGAGCGAGCACTTTGGCTGGCAATGGATCTAGCCCTGTGGCGACGTCGATAAACACGTACACGGGGCTGTAATTGTTGGTCATCTTCATCACCATCATCATCTTCAACATCAATGCGGCTGACCATACGAACCACCTCGATCTCCATAGTATCATCATCATCATATTCTTCTTCTTCTTGTACCTGAATTTCTGAGCGACGGCGCCACTGAATCTCAGGTTCTTGACTTGGAATGACTATTTCTTCAACCCGTGGACTACGATCGAAGTGAACTTCCTCTTTGGTTGAAGTAGGAGAATGACAGGATCTCCTTGAAGACTCTCCAAGATGTCGACTGTCATTATAATTGTCGTCATTATGGGCCTTCCTTAGGACCCATTTCTGACGAGTTTTGTTGGCAGGGGCGGATCTCTGGGAGACAGCTCCGGATGTCACGCCTGGTCTATCTTTTTCTTCAAAAATCTTTTCCTTTCAAGGCTTCGGCCTCCAAACTTGTTTGCCCTTCCACCGGGACCTTTCGGCAACGGATCCCCGAACATATGGTTCTGGTGTCACGCCCCGATGCTCACCGCGCGGAGCTTGTTGTCGGTAATCCCTTCTTTCAACTATCACAGCAGATGATAGTCTATCTCTAGGAGGGGTTCTTCGAGCCTTGACAACCAGTGGCCTTTGAAACTTTTTCTTCATCAGCCCTCTTTCCTTAACTGTCTTCAAAACTCTATGAACTCGGGCAGACAAGCATTCGGGCTCTCTTATTTTCTGAGGGGCTGGAACTTCAGGCTGACGCTCCCAAAAAGATTTCTTGAGCTCACCAGAAAAGCTATTTATTTTAATCCACTTCAGGTTAGAAAACCTGTTCTGAGTGGGAATATTGACTTCTGATTCTTGTGCTGGCAGATTGGAGGGATGGACTGGTACAGGTAATTGCTGAGCTCGCAACTCTGCATTTCTCTTCCTCCTTTGCCTTCTAGTAAGCCTTCCTCCTGATGAAGAAGCTTCATTATCATACCTCCCAGGTGCAACAGTCTCTCTGGGCAGGGCGGTGGTGTTTGCAGTCACCACAGAGATCTTTCTTCCCGTGACAACCCTCTTTGCAGTAAGGGCCTCAGGCTGGGATAGCCTTTCAAATACAGAGGTTCTTCCTTGGGCAGCACCTCTGACAGTAGTCCTTTCAGAGTGGGACCTTCCAGAAGGTTCTTCAGAGTTTACGCCGTACACAGGAACGGCTGCAGCCCTTGCAGAAGCTGCTGATAATTCGAGCCCACCAAAGTGGATGGTGGCTCCAGTATTTCTAGTTTCAATCACAGTGTTTGCCAGCTGGATCCTAGCTCCTCGTCCCAGTTGAACGGTCATTGGGGTGTCCTGCATTTTCATTCTGCACAAATGAAAGGTAGGGGTAAGTGATCACCTTAATACATCATCACCCCACATTTTCATAAAACAAGAATAACGCAGGACAAATGATAGCAGGAAAATTAGCATGGAATTGAAAACCCTGCTAAACGAATTTCCATTGATCTTATTTAAAAAGATTCATTTTCAGGAAACTTAAAATTTAATATGCTTGCTACTATAGCCTTTGAATGACTAGCCAGAGATGGAAAGAGAAACCATTCCCAAGCGGAGTCGCCAGAAATCTGTGGGCTCCGAAAATTCGGCCCCGGCCTCCCCGCCGCTGCTTCTTCTTTTCTATTCGAGCGAGGGGAGTTTTAACAAAAATAAGTTCCGGAGTAAATTTTGGAAGGCAGATGGGTTTGTAGATAAGACACTACCCAGAGATTTCGCCCTCATTTTGCGAGGACTTTATGATCTGAGTTCTGGTTTCCTATAGGCGCAAGCCCCTATAGTTAATTACCCCTCCCGATCACGAGAGAGAACTTTCGATTAAGGCTAGTCATCAATCAGATTCGTATAGAAATACGTGTATCTGGCATATAGTAGCAGCAATAGGTCTGGATTTGAAAATTTGATTTGAATTTGAGAATTTGGAGAGTTTGATATTTAAAATAGAAATTGCACCATCTAGCACTTAAAGCGGATGGTGGGGGAATGGATGATGGGCCTGATCAAGATCTCATGGTTCCATCGTCCCGGGCCATCACGGTCCCTGGTCTACTTAGTCAGAGGAGGTAGTCGACCCAACCTGACAGAAGGATCCTTGTCGGCAGCCATGGGTTGCTTCGTCCAAGGGGACCTTGCAGACCAGGGTTGAATATTTGTCTAAGGGGACAAATTTGAATCCACCTTAGCTGACAGAGGGCTTTGTGCCCTATCAATTATATCATATTGATTCATATCTCAAGGATTTGATGCCAATAAGGAACGTATTGGCTCTGGCCATAACCGGTATATCGTGGTGCCATTTGGCGGCAAAACCACTCGATTCAGAGGGCCCCGGGTCGTCGTAACCGTTTATCCTGCGGTGCCATTTGGCGGCTAACCGCCGGTTAGAGGACACGTACCACGTCCTTACTGGCATGAGATTGTTTTGAGAATGGATCCTAGTGATATTTTTGACTAGGCATTTTGCTCTTTGTGAGCTAAAGTAAATCTTGATTTGTCCACCCCGGCAAACGATTGCGGAGGGTGGATGGATTTTGCTTTGAGTGATTGATGGTTTGATTTCGAATTTAAATATCTTGGAATTTGGGATTTGTAGAATTTTGGGTTTTGATAGGCATTTGGAATGGCATTGGAAATTATTTGGAATGGACCCCTCCGGTTGAGATCAGCTTTCAACACGGCCATCATCGGGGTATTTTGGGTATTGCTTTGGATTTTGTGTGGACTTTTGGGTGTCATTTGAAAAATGTTTGTGAACCCCTCCGGTTGAGATCTTCGTTCAACACGGCCATCATCGAGGTGTTTGGGGTCATTTTCACCTTAGTTGATTGAACCCTGTCGACCCTATCAACTTAACGATAGGGGATCGGGTTTCTCGTAGGCTTTATGCCTTTGTTCATGAATTTTCTTGGTTGAAAGGCCTTGAAAGCTGAATATGAATATATAAGATAAATATTCTGGTCAACTTTCATGACCGCATATTTATTTGATATCTCGAACCCTGTCTACTCCTATTTCTCTATTTAGGAGGATCGGGTTTCGTAGGCTTCATGCCTTTGTTTTGTGAATTCTTTTGATTGTAGGCCTCGAATGCCTAATACGAATGTATTGAAACAAATACGCTGGTCGTCACAGCCGTGTATTCGTTTAAAGGTTCAAACCCTATCGACTTCTATTGATCTGTATAGAAGGATCAGGTTAGAATTCATTTATCGACCCGCGCAGCATCCCTATGCGTCACGTGTGTACCAATAACACGCTCGTCGGGGCCCATGCGGGTGATTTTTATATACCCCTTTAGTGTACCTATGTGTATACAAACTATAGTGTAGGTGCAGGAGTACTTTGAAGTATTTGTAGTTGTGTAAATAACTATCATTTGGATGCACACAACTTTTCATTTGAGAGCTTATACACGCCTTCTGTCCGCTAATACGAGTGTTGCGGATCCAGTGGCATTGCGTTGTAGATTGTAGACGCCTTCTGTCTGCTTGTATAAATGTTGCAGATCCGGTGGCGTAGCATTTGTAGATTATGGACGCCTTCGGTCTGCTTGTATCAGTGTTGCAGATCCGGTGGCGTAGCGTTGTAGGTTGTTGACGCCTTCTGTCTGCTTGTATCAGTATTGCAGATCCGGAGGCGTTGGATTTTGATGTTGACTCCCCCTTTCTCATTCACTGGGGAAGAATTTTCTGGATTCGGGAGTCAAAGACTGCTGATTTGGGGAGAACTCCCTTCAGGATCTTTGGTGTAGTAGACCGTCATTTTCGGTATTCGTAGACATCAGAACTGTTTTCTTCTCGAGTATATAACTAAGAAGAGACTTTGGAACACCAGGAAGTTTGGTTCTAATTTGTTCAAACATTTCCCTCCTTTCTGCCAGTGGGTGTCCTTTTCGTACATCGGGCTGCCTTTGTACTCGACATACTCGAAGCTCTTGATCACCACTGTCGTAGGTGATATTCGTACTTGTGTCCACAGTGATTCATTGTACTTTCAATACACTGTTGTTATCCACAAGTATCCATTTGCAGGGGACTGCTGCATCTACTATGACCTCCTGAAAATATTTGTAGAAGACCCATTGCTTCTGCATCATATCCACCCTTTCACCAATCTCGGGTGGGTGATGGTTGAATTTGTTTGTAGGAAGGGGTCCTTGATTGCCGATCTCCAATATTGCCTTCTCAATCAATAGGCACTTATTTGTATATTTGTATTTGAGATCATATTAGCACATACGACAGTCGTATGTAAACTTTGCAACTTACTACTGTCGTTTTCCAATATAGTTCATTTGACCTCGTAGGGATTGTCGTGGGAGATGTACTTGTGTCCACAGTGGTTTGTTGTACATACGACATACACACTGTTATTATCCACAAGTATTCATTTGCTGGAGATCGGTCGTATCTGCTACGACCTCCTAGCAGTATCCGTAGGAAAGCCCTTGCCAACTTCGCCATCTCCATCTTTCACAAATCTCAGGTGGTAGCTTTGACTGGCGTTGAATGTGAGAGGGCGATGATGCTCAAACCACGCTCAAGTTCAAGTCCTTTCAGGACCAATCAGGTTCATGAGCTTAGTGTGCAAGCTCAGTTCTACGTCTTTTGTAGTCTGAGCCTTGTTCAATTTTAGTGCCCATCACACTTAGTTCCTTTGAATTTGAGTCTGAATGTATGTTCAAATGATTACCCAAATTCTTTTGAGATCTTGCAAGTTCAATTGAATAGTCATTTTCACTTGGGTCTGATTCTAATTTGATTTGATTTTATTTGGATTTTGATCTTTATAAATCATTTGAGTCTTATTCTGATTCAGGTCCACAGTTCACTGTTCATTTGAATGCAGGCTCTTGTTCTTTTCTGTTCATGCAAGTCCTCTGCTCATTTTAGTTCAAGTTCTGTGCTTTTTGTTCAAGTACAGGTCCTTTGTATTGTTGTCCAAGAAGGTCTTCTTATTGTTCAAGCATTCATATATTTCAGTGAAAATTTCGGCAGCACCCCAGCATATCCCCCGTTTGGGGGAAAATAGGGGAGCTGGGCCTTCCCACCACGCTACTAGAGCGTGTATGGTAGGTGTCCTTGGACACTGCGGCAGTACAAAATTTTATCCCACCACGCTACAAGAGTGTGTATGGGGCCTTCAGCAGTACCCGTACAACAGCAGTGACGTACCAGAACAGCAGTGACGTACCAGAACAGCAGCGACTCCCCACCACGCTACAAGAGCGTGTATAGGGCTCTCCCGCCTCGTCGTATGCTTCGCACCGGGCTCCCTCCTACCGTGCTACAAGAGCGCATATAGGTGGTTCTCCGGTCCGCTGCAAACGTCGAGAATGGGATTTTGGAACATCATACCTTTGCATAGCAGTGTCTGCGGTGTCGGTGTCGAGGTCGAGGCCGAGGACCGTCCCCACCACGCTACAAGAGCGTGTATAGCGCTTACCCGCCTCGTCGTATGCTTCGCACCGGGGTCCCTCCTACCGTGCTACAAGAGCGCGTATAGGTGGTTCCCCGGTCCGCTGCAAACGTCGAGGACAGGGTTTAAGTTAGAATGTATACCTTGAAGTCCCGGCGGGCTGGCAAGGTCGGCTCGAGGATCGAGGCAAGAGGGGCAAGCATGCTTCTCTTTTTTTTATTATATATATATATATATATATATATATATATATATATATATATATATATATATATATATATAATATTAATTAATTAAAATTAATTGATAAATTATTTTATTTAATTACTTATAATTAATTACAATTAATTAAGATAATTAATCAAATTTTATTAAAATTAACTAAAATAATTAATTATAATTAATTTGTGATTAAATATAATTAATTATGATAATTAATTAATTAACTAAAATTAATTAAAAATAATTATAATTAAATATATTTCTTATAATAAAAATATTTTTTTTTTTATTCACGGGATTAGGCCGGCGGAGCGTTCGGTAGGGAGAAAGTTACCTTCACTGCCCGCGAGCTCCCTTGCTTCCGATCAATATGCTGTAACTTCCTATCCGTCCAGAAAGGGGAAGTCGGGGAAGGAGCCAAGTCGAACAACCCGAATAAGCCGAAGGAGTGGCGGGACCGGGCGGTGGAGCAGGGCAGGTCGAGCGGGCTCTCGGTCTGGCCTTCGTTCTGATAGAAAGGGAGTCGTCAACGGAGCGTCGTCGATCAGCCAGGAAGGAGGCGGAGAAGTGTCGCAAGGGAGAAAGTTTCCTCTACAGCAGGCGGACTCCCGCTCGATGCTTCCGATCGGAAGTGTCGTAACTTCCGAACCTACAGCAAGGGAAAGTCGTAGAAGGAGCGACGTCGAGCAGCTACACAAGAGTCGAAGAGAAGCCGCACGCAAGGGAGAAAGTTATCTTCACTGCAAGCGAGCTCACGTTGTTGCTTCCGCACAAAATGTCGTAACTTCCGAGTCGACAGAGAGGGGAGAAGGCGAGAGAGGTAAGAGCGGGAGAAAAAGAGAGTGAGAGAGCTTCGGTCTCGTTTTAGCGTCTAGACGATCGTATATGACGAGACGTCGTCGTGCGAAATGCGGCGACGATGTGTTGAATTCGGCGCTCGAACGTGGCCGGACAGGTACGTGGATTTTAATTAATTTTTTTTTTTTCTCTTTTGTTTTATACAGCAGGTCAACACTTCATAGGCTTTCAACAAAATGAAAGATGTACAACAGCATAAGCAATAAATAAAGTATTTATATGTATAAATGCAAAGTGTGATATTTCAATCATTAAATGATATGATATGGGTCTACCTATAACACTGTAGCACATATGTCGTTATTACTAATTCATATGAGCATGTATATATTTTCAATTGTTTTGCAAATAACGTATGAGTTTAGTTCAATTATGAATACATTCATATTATTCTCTATATTGCTTATTAAAATATGAATAGATAAAGGCAATGATAAGCACTGACGATTATGAAGCATGATGGAAGTCGAGTAGACTCACGTCAATATAAAACCAATGTTTAAAATTGCGTATTCGGGTATTGAGGCATTTTTCATTCGTGAGGCGAGGCGTAAGCCTCAAGGCGTTTTGATGCGTAAGCCTCAAAATCAAAAGATTGCGTAAACATAAAATAATAAATTTTTTATATACTGATAAGTGAATAATATAAAACATAAAAAAAAACATAAGATATGAAGTGAAATCAAAATATCTCAATAATAAGACAACATGAAATATAGTTCAACTCAAAATTCTATATTTCCCAAATCCTAGTATTCTTTTTATTAACATATAATTCCAATTTCAAAAAATAAATAGAAATGACATATCACATAAAAACTCCAAGGCATCAGCATTGTCATCACTAAGGAGTTCTTCATTTGAATCATCATTATGATGAACTGTTCTCTCCCCTTCCTCCTCTCCTATAGAGTCCAATGTCGGGCATTTACTTCAAGATTTATGTAAGTTTTAATATACATAGTGTGAGGCGTAAGCCTCATGCCAGTGAGGCGAGGCGGGCCTCAAGGCGGGCCTCAACCAAGTTGAGGCGTAAGCCTCATAAAAAAAACTCGAGGCGTAAGCATCGAGACATTTTTTACTCGAATTGCGCAAAGGCGGGCCTCAAGGCGAGCCTCATATTGCGCAATTTTAAACCATGTATAAAACCTTTGGTATATTGTATATTTGTTTAAGTTGAGTCTACAATAAAGTATGTAGCTATTATTATGATAATATTTTGGAGTTCTTAGTAGTTTTGTAATTATATATACATAATATAAATGAGATATTTTGAATATTTTCTTTTGTATAGAATAATGTGGTGAAATATGACTTGAATATATTTGGAATGATTATGAGTTCAAATAATAAGGGATTTTATGCTTTTCTAGGTTGCACCCTAAGTAGTTGGTAGGAGGTGTCGTGGGGTTTGACAAAACATTGGGAATATGTTGTGCAAGAAAAAACTGATGCATCACATCAAAATGGCAATTGAACTATGGCCCCTCAACCACAATGCCAATGTCATTATTAGCTAGTGAGTGTATCACACTAAATTCAAAGAACATGGGAGCATAATAATTTCAAATCATGCCTAGTTGTTAAAGAATACATACAAATTCTAGATCTTGACTTTGACAAGCATTTAGTCCTGTTGTCAAAGTCAAGATTGTACAACCTAATATTTCCATTGCTATCCAAAACCAATGGCGTCTTCAACAACTTTACATCAAAAGTGCCTTTTTATGGTGTCCTTCATTTATGAGCCTTCGTACAATAACCCAAAAGTTTTGTTGATTCAAAATATAACAATTATGTTAGTCATTTATAAAAAAATATTTTATGGCCTTAAGTAAGCATCAAGTGCTTGGATATCTAAACTCTCTTTAGGTTTTATTTCTCTTGATTTTCTTTGTAGTAATGCTTATCACTCCTTATTTATTATCGACCCAAGATTACACTAATTCTTTACTTGTTTATAGAGATGATTTGGTTATCATCAACAATAACTCCTTTAGCACGCATCTCATACCTCGATTTCACAAGAAATTCTCTTAATTTTATGCCAAAAAAACAGCATTATACTTTTTAGGCATTAAAGCTCTACATATCTCAAATGGACTATTCCTCTCACAAACCAAAAATGCTCATGATATTTTTTTGGCCAATGCCTAGATGCGTGATGCTAACAAAACTTACACTTACAACACCATCTAATGAAGTACACCACAACTAATCCTATCATCTATGACGAACCGACATTTCTCCTGAAAGATGCATGCAGTGTTCGACATGTATCCGACATGACATGTGTTCGACACTCCTCCGACACGAGACAAACTCGTCGAAAACGTGTTTGATTAAAAAAATATTAAATACAAATTGGGCACGCATATCTTAAATATTTTATGACATTTTTTTAAATATAATTTCTTTTATTTAAAATTTTTACTTATTTAAAATACAAAAATTAAATTTCTTATTTCCAATTAATAATATCAAATCAATCGCTCATATTTAATACCTCATTCATTGAATATTCTCATTTTCATTTCTCTTTGGCAGTGAAGGTATTTTGTCTCCTTTCTCGATAACTAATAAACGACATCGACGCCCGACCCTCGATATTCTAATATTAATCATTTTAAGCATAAATTCTAGTTAAATGACCTATTATTTCTAAATTATTTTAAAATTTATATTTATTTAATTTTTATACACTATTTTTAAAATACATAAACTTTAATACCGTGTCCGACCTGTGTCAGTGTCTTATATTTTTAATAATTGATGTGTCTTTTGTCGTGTCGTATCAGTGTCGCCGTGTCTGTGCCTGTGCATCATAGCCTATCATTTATCACCAATTATGTGGCTTGCTCAAATATTTAACTTTAATCCAAACAAATCTTATCCATGTTGCTAATTTAAGCTTCGTCTGAGATATATAGTCTTCTTAGTGCTTTTTGAAGCAGCTTTTTAGTATAAAAATAAAAATTTTTTTACTAATAAGCTGCACAAAAAAGCAATAAGAAAGTCATCCCAAATGTAGCCTTAGTTTACTAACTTCCAAAATAAAACCATGAAGGATCTACAATTAGTTAAACTCACTCTTAACTACATTAAAGTGTTCTTTTTACTTATGGCGTTTAGCATTTAACACAAAGCTCATTAACTTTAAATGATTTTAAGTTGCAGATCATAATGGTTACCTAAACACCAGGAGAAGTATAACTAGCTTCTAACTTTCTGTTGAAATTACATTGCATGGGCTTCCAAAAACGCAACCTACAGTTTCTCGCTTGAGTGTCGACATTGAATATCACATTTTAACAACTATTGTTGCAGTCTCACATGAAGCACGCACTAACATCCATGTTATTGGAATCATGCTTGAATGACCGCCACTTTTTCATAAGTGTTATACCCCGCTTATACAATTCAATGTTTTATTCTCAAACAAACCACATTAAATTGATAATCATTTCATTCTTAAAATGTCATAGCCGATCTCCTCCTTGAAGATTCATTGTAATTGTACATCCAAGCAAATTGCTGCTGTTTTTACCAAAGCATTACGCCATTACCGCAACCACAATTTGAAGATTTATGTGACAAACTTAGCGTTCGTTTTCCTTCACTGCCAAGCATGGTGTGGTTGAAATAATAACTCAATTACATCGACATGATCAACGAGCAATGCAAAACCCTACCGTTGTAGCAAGTTTCTCCCTGATATCATTGATATCTTTCTTCCTTCATTGTACTATTTCCTATAGCCCTTTAAAGCCGTTGACCTCTTACCTTATATGTATCTAAAATTCCAATACGTATATTGATATAGTTCCCATATCTATGTATCTATGTAATATTCAGAATAATGTAACCAAGGATTATTTCTTACAACAATAACAATTTCCAAAGGATTCATAGGTGCATAGTCCACTCATCCCGTTGCACAGAACGTATATTAATAAGCATCGAAATTGCATCCATCCGAGGTGGATCTTTATTAAGTAATATAAGTTATAAATGACAAAACTGTTAATCAACTTGAGAAGTATGAAAAGGTAAACACGAGAGAATCAAGTAACCCCATTGTAGGCCAAATATTAGTGGAAATTATGTAATAAATTAATATTAGACACAACAATAACGTTTGGATCTATTAGCAATTTGTCAAAAGCAAAAAAAGAAAGTTTTCCTGCAAGCCTGAGTGGTAGTTATAATTTAGCCAATCTTTAGTTCAAATCTTAGGCTGTGTGACATTTCAAACACTTATAACTAAACAATTAAAAGTCTTTAGAAAATAATTTACCGGGAAAGGAAACTATACATATAACAAGAGTCTAGTTAACAAAGAATAAAGTCATAAACAATCTAACTAAGCAAACACGAGCAATCAAGTCAACTCACAGATAAAAAACAATGACCAAATCTCTAATTAATGCTTTGAGATCTATGATAATCTTGATAGTACTTTAACAGACCCAATATACCTTAAGTTGCATTGGGATGCTATAAATTTAAGTGAAATGATATAAAAAAAAGGCTTAGAATTTTGAAATTAATGATTACATATTTTTATTTAATAACCTATAAATCAAATGGATTCCATTTCATTTCCTTCCTATTAATTTCTTTTCTCAATACTAACAAAACATTTAAACTTTTTTCTGAGTTTTGTAGAAAATTTTGATTTTTTAATCATACAAAAAATACTTTACTTACTGAAGTCAAAAACTTTTTCTAAGTCTACCTTTGTTCCCCTCTTAGGGCCAATGGGCGGGGGTGGAGGCGGCTTAGCAGGAGCTGCCACGGCGGTTTCCTTCTCCACAGCCGGAGCCGGCGGTGAAGACGATGAGGCCTCTTCAGCTCGGACAGAAAGCCTTCTAGCACTGGAGCTACCAGGCTTATTATATAAGAAGCTGACGGAGGTGTGTCGCGACTGGGCGGCGGTGCCGGCACCGGTGAGAAAGGCCGTGAACACGAAGCTGGAGGCAGCCGAAGCCATACTGGCAGCCATGTTTAAAAATCAAAGGGCTTGATGCCTTCTCCCCTTGCTCAAGCTTCCTTCCTCGCTCCCCAAATATCTTGCCTTTGGTCGTGTGGCTTTGGCTTAAAGCGGAAGGGATTATTGTTCAGGTTTTTAATTTAATTATTTTCCATCTGGCTCATGTGAAGAGGGGAGATTCTCTCCAGTGAAGTGAAGACGCGTGGCACTTTATCCATACGATGTGGATAACATAACACCCATCAATCTTTGCTGATTGCCTCGCTATAAAAGAGGAAATAGATTTTAAATTTAAATGTGCTGATTGGTTAGCTAGAATGATATTTTGGGGTGAAATATAAGATTATAATACATAAGTTCTAAAGCTTAATGTTAAACCCCCTTACAGATTTGGATAATATTTAGAAGGGGATATATATATATATATATATATATATATATATATATATATATATATATATATATATATATATATATATATATAACTAATATTTAGATTTTAAGATTTATTTATATAATATTTAAAATTTTCAATCACAATAAAAATATAATTAATATTAAATTATTCAAAATAAAATATATTGCTTGATGTCTATATTTTAAGAACTCTTTAAGAAATTGTGTTAATGCTAAGGCATCTCCTAGAACCGACGCGTTGTATGGCCTGAATGCAGAGACAAGTGTGCAAGGGCCGCTGCACCGACGCCCGGGTGCAGTGTTAAATAGGCAAGAGTTCCCATATCAAGGACAGATGTGGGCAAAGAAGCTAGTCCTTGAAACTAAAATTAGGATAGGAACTTGGAATATAGGTTCCCTTATAGGAAAATTAATGGAATTAATATATATTATGATTCATAGGAAGTTAAATATTTTGTGAATTCAGGAAACTAAATGGGTTGGAGAGAAGGCTAAGGAAATTGATATTTTAGAATTTAAACTTTGGTATTCTGGTAGGAGTCGTACTAGAAATGGTGTAGGTGTTATTATAGATAAGAGTTTAAAGGATAATGTTATAAAAATTAATAGGATTGGAGATAGAATTATAGCTTTAAAGATTGTTGTTGATGATAAGATTGTTAATATTATAAGTGCTTATGCTCCTCAAGTAGGTTTGGATATGAGTTATAAATTAAATTTTTGTAATGACTTAGAAGAATTAATACAAAAGATATCTCTTGAAGAAAGAGTGTTTATTTGAGGAGATTTAAATAGACATGTTGGTAGAGATGTAGATGATTTTAAAAATATTCATGGTGGCCATGGATTTGGAACGACCAATGAAGGTGGAAAGACCATATTGGATTTTTGTTTAGCTTATGATTTTTCAATTGCTAATACCTTATTTAAGAAAAGGAAAGAGCATCTCATCACTTATAAAAATGGATATAGTACAACACAGATTGACTATTTTCTTATAAGAAAACTAAATCGTTTAGATTGCAAAGATTGTAAAGTTATTCCGAGTGAAAATTTATGTACCCAACATCGATTATTAGTTTTGGAGTTTAAGATAAAGAGGCATAAAATAAAAAATAAAGTAAAATGATTTTCTAGGATTAGATGGGGGCATTTAAAGAATTTTAACAAAAATATTTTTGGAAATAAGATTATAGATCTTAAGATTTTGTCTGTCCATAAGGATGCTATTATTATATGGGAAAAAGTGGCTAGTGATATTAAGAATATTGCAAAAGATATCCTTGGAGTATCAAAGAGAAAAGCTCCTAATAGTAAAAGTAGTTGGTGGTGGAATCCAAATATGCAAGAAAAGATTTAAAATAAGAAGCTTTGTTATAAAAATTGGTTTAATTTAAAAAATTCTGATAATTGGGAAATATATAAAGTTGCTCGTAAGGATGCTAAGAAAGTAATATGCGATGCAAAGACATTAGCTTTTAGTGATTTATATAATAAATTAGATACTAAAGAGGGAGAAAGATATATGTATAAGTTAGCCAAACAAAGAGATAGGAGTAGTAAGGATTTAGTTCAAGTGAAGTGTATTAAAGATGAAGATCAAGAAATACTTTTCTTAGAAGATGATATTCAACAAAGATGAATGAGATATTTTGCTAAACTTTTTAATGAAGATTGTGAAAATAAGATTGACTATAATGATCTTAGCATCCTAAATGAAAATAAAGATTTCTGTTTTTATCTACGTATTAGTTAAACTGAAGTTAGAGAGGCTTTAAAGAAAATGAGGGGTGTAAAAGTTGTTGGACCTGATGATATTCCAATAGAGGTGTGGAAATGCTTAGGAGATGAAGGAATTTCATGGCTTACTAAACTTTTTAATACTATTTTGAAGACTAAAAAAATGCCAGATGAGTGGAGAATGAGTGTGTTAATTCCTATTTTTAAGAATAAAGGTGATGCACAAGATTGTGCGAATTATAGAGGTATTAAGTTAATGTCTCATACTTTAAAACTATGGGAGCGAGTTATGGAGCATAGGTTGCGGCGTGATACTAATGTTTCTCAAAATCAATTTGGATTCATGTCGGGTAGGTCGACTATGGAAGCCATACATTTATTAAGAGGTTTGATGGAGAAATATAGAAAAAATAATGAGGATCTACATATGATATTTATTGATTTAGAAAAAGCATATGATAAATTTCCAAGAGAAGTGCTATGGAGAGTTCTTGAAAAGAAAGGAGTTAATAATGCTTATATTCAAATCATTAAAGATATGTATGCAGGAGCTATTACTTATGTTCAAACACAAGGTGGATTGACCAAGTATTTCCCTATTTTGGTTGGGTTACATCAAGGATCAGTCTTAAGCCCATATCTTTTTGCTTTAGTCATGGATGTTTTCACTAGACATTTGCAAGAGGATGTACCTTGGTGTATGCTTTTTGTTGATGATATTCTTCTTGTTGATAAGACTAGAGAGGGAGTTGAAGGTAAACTTGAATTTTGGAGGTCAACCTTAGAGTCTAAAGGTTTTCGCTTGAGTAGATCTAAAACGGAATATATGGAGTGTAATTTTAGTAGTAATAGACCTAGTGAGGGGATTGTGATTTTGGGCGATCAAGTCATTAATAAGAGTACATATTTTAAATATCTTGGATCTATTGTTCAGAGTAATGGTGAAATAGATGGGGATATTATCAACAGAATTCAAGTTGGATGGTTGAAGTGGAGGAATGCATCGGGCTTGTTTTATGATAGAAATGTACCCCTCAAACTAAAGGGAAAATTCTATAAGATGGTAGTGAGGCCTGCAATGCTTTATGGTGCCGAATGTTGGTCATTAAAATAGAAGCATAATACTAAGTTAAGTGTGGTAGAGATGAGGATGCTCAGGTGGATGAGTGGCTTTACCCTTAGAGATAGGATACGAAATGAGCATATACGTGAAAAGGTTGGAGTAGCTCCAGTAGAAGATAAGATTAGAGAGAGTCGCCTTAGATGGTTTGGTCACATAAAACGGCGGCATTCCGATGACCCGGTTAGGAGAGTAGAGGTATTATATTTGACTTATGTTAAGAAAGGTAGGGGTAGACCTAAAAAGACTGTTGCGGATCTATGGTTTATGTTTTTGATGATAATAAACATTCCTTATTTCTCTATGATTGCCTTATGTGCTAACGTTTCAGGTCCACACGATCAGACTGCAATCTGGAACTAGCTCAAGATTGGGTAGACTAGGTCTGTGTCAGTTTGTAATATTTTTCCTTTCTTGAGTCTGTTGTATTTTGGTGTGGCTATAACTTGGTAGAAATTCTCTTGCTCCCTATATGATTTTTGTTTTTGTTAACATCGTCCGGGACGATATTAATATCGGCCTGGACGATCTGTCCAAAATCAGAAACCCTAATTAGGGCATCCTCATTAAGGCAGCCGTCAACAGATCGGCCTTGATGATACTTGTATCGGCCAGGACGATAATCTCAATTCAGAAAGAATCAGCCGCCATAATCAGTTTAGGAATTCTTTGTTTTAGGAAATCGGCCAGGACGATATTATTGTCGTTCAGGACGATCTAACTCAATCATGCCTAAATTGATCTGGTATCTTTGGAAAGCATTAATGGTTGATTGATACGATCACATCGTCCTGGACGATGACCTGGATGATCTACATCGGACATCTTGTATTCAGGGCGATGATCAAGACGATTGAAATCAGTTTTAAACTAATCAGCCTGGACGATCGTGATATCGGTCAGGACGATGTAACCAATTTTCTTCTGATCATCCCAGGTCGTTTAGCTGAATTTGAACTAAATGGCCAGGATGATATGCCTATCGTCCTGGACGATATTGTCGGCAACTTGCATTAATGAGCTCATTTTGAGAGCTTCTATTTAAGCTTTGGCATGACACTTTGTAAGTGTCTTTGGTAACCATTGTAGCTTCGTTCTTGTGGGGGAAACTTGAAGAGAGAGCTTGAAAGGGAGAGAGGAAAGGGTGGAGTTTGAGAGAGGGAGAAGATCCTGTGAGGGGGGACTCAAGGGAGTGTGGAGGGGGTTCCACACGGTTGCTCCGGCGAACTCGCACCTTAGTACCATCGGATTCAAGGCTTGTCTCGAGGTAAGTTCACCAAAGAAGAAGTCTCTTTGGTGTCAAAGGACCCGGCAACTCCGCCGCACCGGGAGAGGTGGAAGTGATTTTGTATGAGTTTCTCCTCCTAGCTGTGGGGGTTAAAGGAGAGACACTTGTGTTAGTGTAATACTTGGAGGGTGCCTCCAAGGAGTGGATGTAGGTCAAGGTTTGACCGAACCACTATAAATCCGGTGTGTTCTTTCTTATTATTACTTCCACATTTTAATTTCCGCACTTTATTTTTCATTGTGGTGAATCTAGATTTCTTTGCTACCAATTCACTTCTCTTTTAATTAGCTTTGGGACTAAGTTCATAGGGCTTAACATCTCAGAGAACTTTCAAGTGGTATCAGAGCGGTTTTCATAAAATAAGTTTTTAAAAGCTTTTGAATATCGATCCATGGCTAATCGTACTTTTGCGGAAGGATATTCAATCACTAGACCACCATTGTTTGAAAACATTACATTTGATTTTTGGAAAATTCGCATGTCTACCTTTTTGCAATCGATTGATTTTCGTATGTGGCATATGATTTTAACTGGTTATTCATCACCATCACGTATTATTAATGGAATTAAAACTGATATTCCTTTTAATCAATGGAATAGGGATGAACGAATGGATGCTCAATTAAATGCAAAGTCTTTAAATTGTTTTTTCTGTGCTTTAAATTCTGATGATTTTATGTTAATATCCACGTGCACTACCGGTAAAGAAGTTTGGGATAAATTGCACACCATATACGAAGGCACTAGTGAAATCAAGCAATCCAAGTTGAATTTTTTAATGCATGATTTTGAAATGTTTTCTATGAAACCTTTTGAAACGATTTTAGACATGTATACAAGGTTTATTCAAATTACTACATCATTGCATGCCTTAGGAAAAGATTTTTCAAATTTTGAAAAAATTAACAAAATTCTTCGTTGTTTACTTGAAAAATTCGATGCCAAAGTCGTTGCTATTTGTGAATCAAAAGATTTGAATGATTATTCTATTGATAATTTGATTAGCTCACTCATTGCCTACGAGCAAGGGTTGGGTCAAAGTCTTTTGGATGCAGGTGAAACGATCGTTCTAAAAGCCGAAGATACGAAAAGAGGAAGCTTAGTTGGTGACGATAGTAATGAATTGTCAAGCAAAACACAAAGCTCACCAATGCATAAGCAAAAGTGGAAAAAAAGAAAAAGTGGTAAGGATGCCCATATTCCCTCTGACATTATTTGCTTTCGATGTAGGAAACCTGGACATATGAAGAATACGTGCCCTAATGTAAGAATTCTTCCTACAAAAGAAAAGGGCAAGGTGAAGCAAAATTTAAACTGGGGAAATAATGAAAGGCAAAAAATCTCATGGGCAGATCTGGTCTCTGAAGCATCGGACCAGGAGAAAGATAATGATTAAGAGCCTTTCGTATTTTTTTTGTGTTGTGTTTTTGTATTTTTTTTCTTTGTGTCTTTTTGTTTTTATGTTTTTCTTTTTGTGCTTTTTTTCATTCCTTTTTGTCTCTGTGAAATTTTTCTCTCATCAACACACACACACTCATTTTTCTAAAAATGAAAAATTGACTTCCTAATTTTTCTTGAAATCTTTAGTAAAAGTTGTGATTGACTTATCTAAAAACAATCAAAGGAAGGAAACTCATATTTTTGACTTTCAATCTCTGTTTCCTAAAAGAGGTTTTTTCTACTTTTGATTTAAAATCTTTTTCATCTTTTAAATTGGTTTTTGAAACTAAATTTTTTATCTCCCTATATTTTATGTATCGCATAGGAATCTATTGCAAGTTGTTGAATCTAATTCAAATTCTTCTTAATCAAGAAATTCGCTTTATCAATAGTATGGGTTTACTTTTAGTATTTAAGATTTCAGAAAGGTAGCATAATCAAAAAATTGGCCAATGATGTCAAAAATAAAAGATGCGCAAAGCGCCAAATTAAAAAATATAGAATACACAAAGTGTATCAAAAGATGCGCAGTGCGCCAACCAATTGTCAAGAGGCATAAAATGAGCCCACTAAATTTTAATGCTTACCATTCTTATACTTCTTAAAGCTTAAGAAAACCCTTGATTTTTCGATGCATGAGTTTGAAAATCTTGATTCATGATTCAATAAATCGTGCATTAATCTTCTATTAGATATATTTTATGAAAGGAGTTTTGAAAAATTACTGCTTCTTTCTCTAATTTATTCCTTAATTTAGATATTGAATTAAAAAGTTTTTGAGCCTTTTTAAAGAACTTGAGTTTGGATTATCAATTCTTGATTTTCTAACCTTTTTCTGGATTATGCGTTGTCAATCTAATTCTACTAAATTTTTGATTAAAACCAAGAGGTAACTTTCTCATTTTAAAAATATTTGTTTTTCACTAGATCAGGGAATATTTTTTGTCTTTTGGTCATTTTATTTTTTGTGCCTCCTCTCTTTTTGATAATGTCAAAGGGGTAGAACATATTGTTAAATTTTTGTACTATTATCGTATTTGTATCTTATTTTCTAAAAATTAAAAAACAACAAAAATATTTTCATCTCCCCTATTTTTAAAATGTTATTCTAGTGAGGGGGAGATTAGGAGAAATTATTTTCTTTTGAAAATTCAAATTGAAATGTTTTTCCATCATCAAAAAGGGGGAGATTATTGCGGATCTATGGTTTATGTTTTTGATGATAGCAAACATTCCTTATTTCTCTACGATTGCCTTATGTGCTAACGTTTCAGGTCCACACGATCAGACTGCAATCTGGAACCAGCTCAAGATTGGGTAGACTAGGTCTCTGTCAGTTTGTAATCTTATTCCTTTCTTGAGTCTGTTGTATTTTGGTGTGGCTATAACTTGGTAGAAATTCTCTTGCTCCCTATATGATTTCTGTTTTTGTTAACATCGTCCGGGACGATATTAATATCGGCCTGGACGATCTGTCCAAAATCAGAAACCCTAATTAGGGCATCCTCATTAAGGCAGCCGTCAACAGATCGGCCTGGATGATACTTGTATCGGACAGGACGATAATCTCAATTCAGAAAGAATCAGCCGCCATAATCAGTTTAGGAATTCTCTATTTTAGGAAATCGGCCAGGACGATATTATTGTCGTCCAGGACGATCTAACTCAATCATGCCTAAATTGATCTGGTATCTTTGGAAAGTATTAATGGTTGATTGATACGATCACATCGTCCGAGACAATCACATGATCGGCCAGGACAATGACCTGGACGATCTACATCGGACAGCTTGTATTCAGGACGATGATCAGGACGATTGAAATCGGTTTTAAACTAATCAGCCTGGACGATCGTGATATCGGCCAGGACGATGTAACCAATTTTCTTCTGATCGTCCCAAATCGTCCCAAGTCGTTGAGCTGAATTTGAACTAATCGGCCAGGACGATATGCCTATCGTCCTAGACGATATTGTCGGCAACTTGCATTAATGAGCTCGTTTTGAGAGCTTCTATTTAAGCTTTGGCATGACACTTTGTAAGTGTCTTTGGCAGCCATTGTAGCTTCATTCTTGTGGAGGAAACTTGAAGAGAGAGCTTGAAAGGGAGAGAGGAAAGGGTGGAGTTTGAGAGAGGGAGAAGATCCTGTGAGGGGGGACTCAAGGGAGTGTGGAGGGGGTTCCACACGGTTGCTCCGGCGAACTCGCACCTTAGTACCATCGGATTCAAGGCTTGTCTCGAGGTAAGTTCACCAAAGAAGAAGTCTCTTTGGTGTCAAAGGACCCTGCAACTCCGCCGCAGCGGGAGAGGTGGAAGTGATTTTGTAAGGGCTTCTCCGCCTAGCTGTGGGGGCTAAAGGAGAGACACTTGTATTAGTGCAATACTTGGAGGGTGCCTCCAAGGAGTGGACGTAGGTCAAGGTTTGACCGAACCACTATAAATCTGGTGTGTTCTTTCTTATTATTACTTCCGCATTTTAATTTCCGCACTTTGTTTTTCATTGTGGTGAATCTAGATTTCTTTGCTACCGATTCACTTCTCTTTTAATTAGCTTTGGGACTAAGTTCATAGAGCTTAACATCTCAGAGAACTTTCAAAGACTTGGTTAGAAAATATTATGAATGACCTTTCTTTATTAGATTTAAATGAGAATTTGACTTTTAATAGGACACAATGGAGAAAAAGGATTCATGTAGCTGACCCCACGTAGTGGGATAAAGGCTTGTTGTTGTTGTTGTCTATATTTTAAGATAATTTAAATATTAAAGTGTTATTTAAGTAAATATAAAGATTTAAGTATTATAGACATATAAATCCATCAATTTTGATAGAAGTAATACTTTGGAGATCATATAGTGTGCTGAACATAAAAGGAATGAACATATATGAGAAGAAAAAAATGAGTAGAAATAATTAAGACATGTTAGCATAAGAAGTATCTTCATCTTTTTATCCTACTTAATTGATATTTAAATTTTGAGTTACAAAACTTGTTTGTTTAATGACCATTATGGACCTAGCAAGAAGAGTGGATTAAGTAATTAATGTAGTAAAATTGTTATTCATTAGCTGTATTAATGATATTATAAAGGGAAGGAGTAATAATGTGAAATGATTGCTTTAATGATAGTATAGAGTGAAGGAGTAATTAAGTGAGACTTCCTTTGGAACTTTTTTTTTTATTTCTTTGCTTTTTAGATCGGAACCATAATTTCTATTTGGCTAATATTTTTTGCTGATTTAAAAAAAAATCATATTAGAAAGCTATTTTCTATAACAATTTTAAAAGTTTATTTTTTACAACTTTATAAAATAGTAAGAATCTCATCTCAAATGAAGCCTACAATGCTTCATTTGTTATTTACTTTAATGAAAGTGCAATTTTGTTGGCCTTGAGGATAGATACTCTAGAGTGGAGTGACTATTGATCAACCAGTAAGAGATTAATAGATATCTAAAATGGCCATAATATATGAGATCTATTGATAAGATCCCTATGTAATTATTATGGGTAGATTTTTTTTTGGGACATTTAGGCCATTTAAGGCAAACTCACACACACAACACATACATTAACACTCGAACCCAAGACCTCTTAGTTGGGAGCCTAAGTTTTCAACCAACCGACCAAAGTGAGCTGTGTATATTATGGGGCATATAAAAGGGTATAATGAGTAAATACTCATTATGTACTCCCATGTCATTGTCTTTAGAGTCATTATTGCTCCTTATTTTCTACTAGCATGCTCATCCTACTGTTATTAATTGAATTTCCTCTACCATTGGCTTGGAAGAACTAGATAATGGGCCTATGGCCATTTACACACTGCTCAATTATTTGAATATGAGGGTGACACTTGGACTGATTCAATATCCATAAATGCATATCAAAAGTAAATGAACTCCACATATAAGTTAATTTACTTTTGAACCCTACTTGATTCTCAATAATATGATTGAAATTAAATAACTCATTTCTACCTCTTAGATTGCTTATGTGTTGTGCATGATCTACTTAATATAATAGACTTCATTAAGTAGTTATAATGTTAATGTGATCCCGAGAGTCCCTAGATAGTTCCCTAATATATAAAAGGTCCAATGCCACTACCTCTAATTAATGAGCCTACTATCCCCATTGTTGAAACTCGTTCAATATGAATTAGGATGTTAAGCCTAAGTGATTGTCCCAAGGCTAACCAAGAGGGGGGGGGGGTGAATTGGTAATTTAAAAAATTATACTTATACTCTTGGATTTTTAGAAAACCTTTTTAATTATTAATGCAAGTTAAATTTAAAGTTTAAAAATAAACTTTTCAATCAAAGTAAACAACTTACAATTAAATTAAATATGGAAGAAAAATAAGAAAGAACGCACCAGATTTATAGTGGTTCGGTCAAACCTTGACCTACGTCCACTCCCCGAAGGCACCCTCCGAGTATTGCACTAATACCAAAAAATAACTCTCCTTTTGCCCCCAATGCAAGGCGGAGAAGCCTATACAAAATCACTTTCACCTTCCCCGGTGCGGCAGAGTAGCCGGATTCTTTGACACCAAAGAGATCTTCTTCTAGTCAAAACTTCCCTCAAGACTACCCTTGAATCCGATGGTACTAAGGTGCAAGTTTGCCGGAGCAACCGTGTGAATATCCCCTCCACACTCCCTTGAAATCCCCTTCAAGGATTTTCTCCCTCTCAAACTCCACCCTTTCCTCTCTCCCTTTCAAGTTCTCTCTTCTAGTTTTCTCCAAAAGAACAAAGACACAATGACTGTCAAATATACACTTTGTCGTCCTTTTACACTCTCCAAGTGTCAGTAGAGAACCGGACCGATGTTGTTGAACTTCACTTGAGAGCTTTAAGAGGAGATGGGCAGAAACAAAGAGTTCTTCTTCTTCTTCAAGTAACCTTGTGAATCCCTCACAAACCCCTCACTTGATCTCTCACTCTTCACGCTTACAATCTCTCCCAAACACTCACACTCAATGATCCCTCTCAAGAGAAAACAACTCCAAAGGCACTTGTAATAGTTTCTAGGACTCCTTATATAAAAAAGACATGAAAAACCGTCCAAAAAACTACTAATTTCAAGTTTTTCTACACAGTGGATAGTCCCGTACGAGCCTGAGTTAGTACGGACGAACTGTGTAAAAACTGTCCTTTACGAACCATTTGTGCATCAGTACGAACTAATTTCATCCTGGGACAGAATAGGTTCATCCTGGGACGAAAATTTCGTCCGATACAAACAGTTATATAAAGGTTGGTTCTGAAAACTACAGAACGTTGCCAGAAACTGCCATAGTTGATTCCCATCATCCTGGGATAAAATTTTTACAGATAGCAACTCGTCCTATGATGAAAATGTTTCATTTTGGACGATCAGGACTTAGAAAAAATTTTCCAGTTCAGTTTCTATCAGTTCTATTGCTCTTACAAGGAGATAAATGATCTGATTGTCCCGTACGAACAATGTTCATCCCGTATGATCAACACAAAACTTTTTCAAGATCTCATTTAGTGTGTGTGAATTTATTCACTCAATTACAATCACTCCCTCTCAAATTTAATTCAAATAAAAAGTACAAGCTTCAAATTTACAAAGTATTTCATGCTGAATTTGATTTGAAGTCTTTGTAGTCTGGAGTTCAATTTTTCTGAAATATTAGTACACATAAGAGCAAAAATAAATCTTCCAAAAAATGTTAGGAGATAACAACACATAAAATAATAATATTTGAAATCATCAAAACTATACAAGTTGCAAGAATGTAAAACATGCAAATACCAACTTTCTTAACAATCTTCCCCTTTTTGATGATGATAAAACAATTATTATTTGTATAATTTCAAATTCTAAGAATCTCATAAACTCCACTTGAATTGATGAACTCATGAAAATAAGGAGGCTTTTGAATTGTTAAAATTTTTTGTTTTTCAAAAATTTTATACAACACAAAACAAAATAGAATAAACACGCAAAAATAAACAAAAACACTAGACACAACACAACAAATAATTTCTCTCCCTTTTTGACAACATCAAAAAGTGAAGAAGAAAAAAGACTAGAAATATAAGCAGACATATGAAAATCATTTGAAAATTTAACCTTTAAAGTGATTGACATAATGTATGCAAATAAAATTAAAATATTAGGCAAATCATAAAAGTCATAGAATTTAAGAACAGATATAACATAGAAACTAAAAAGAATTTATTAAAACATGAGTCTATTTAGACATTTAAGATAGAGAAAATCATTGTAAAAATGATGTTATAAAAATTTTATATTTCAAATTTTAATATGGAATATAAATGTACATAAGATCAATTTGAATTAAGAGATTAAAAGAGTTTGGAAAGAAATAACTACCACATGTGACGCTTTGCGCATCTTTTTCAAATTTATGGCACATTTTTGTGTATCTTTTCATTTGGGCTTATTTTGTGCCTCTTTTTCACATTGTGAACCTTTGTGCATTTTTTTTTAATTTTTGTACACTTATACATTTTTCAAGAGTAATCGAATTCTTTCCAAAATTAATAATTTCAAATTTCAAATTTTTCTAAGTGCATAAATATTAATTGATAAGTGAAATACAAAATAAGAAAAACATCATAATATTAAAAATAATAATATAAAAAAAATTAATGTAGTCTAAATAATAGACATAAAATTGACAATCTTAATAATATTAAGTTATAAACACAACTTAAATTTAGAAAAATTAGATTTTCTAATGAATTCAATTTTATCTTGCAGTTCAAAGTATATCACTTGTAAGATAAAAAATTTTAGGGATTTTCATATAGGCTAACGAACATTTCAAACACAGAACAAAATCACTTAAATATTAAAAAAATCTAAAGCAATACAAGTACAAAACATAAGTACATAAACAATAAAAATCTTCATATCACATTTCAAATGTCTCATAAAAAGATTTGTTCTCAACATTTTACCCATATAGCCATTTATATGCACATACAGAAGAAGTAATACAAATCATCTAGGACGATCAGGAGATCGTACAGTATGATATGTATTGGAAAAATTAAAAAATACGCAATCAGTCAAAAACAATTGTCAATTTGCTACAAAATTTGTACAGTACAAAAATATTTTTGTCTAGTACGAATAGAATACTTAGAAAAATTTGCACGATCGATCTAAAACATAGAATCAGATGTGAAAATATTTCAAAATCATACAAAAACACTAAAAAATAAAGATAGAAAAACACATAAAACAAACAAAAATAAAAATACAACAAATAAAAAACATGCACACAAAAACACATAAACAAAGGGTTTAAACATCATTTTGCTCCTGGTCTGATGATTCAGAAGCTAGATCTGCCCAGGAGATTTTTTGCTTTTCATTATTTTTCCTTTCTACAATCGGCTTAGCTTTACCTTTTTCTTTAGCAGGAAGAGTTCTCAAATTATGGCACTGACTTTTCAGATGTCCAGATTTCCTACATCCAAAGCAAATTATATTTGAAGAAATCTGAACATTCTTACCATTTTTACCTTTATTTCACTTTTGTTGATGCTTATGCTTGTGCTTTAGTAAACTTTTCAATTTGCTTGTTAAGTCATCGCTTTCCTCACCAACTAAGCCACTTTTCTCCATGTCTTCCGCTTTTAGCATTATTGTTTCACCTGCATCCAAAAATCTTTGACCCAAACATTGCTCGTAGGAAATGAGTGAGCCAATCAAATTATCAATAGAATATTCATTCAAATTTTTTGATTCGCAAATAGCAACAACTTTGGCATCAAACTTGTCAAGTAAATAACGTTGAATTTTATTGACTATTTCAAAGTTTGAAAATTCTTTACCTAAAGCATGCAATGATGTTACAAATTGAATAAACCTAGTATACATGTCTAAGATCATTTCATAAGATTTCATGCTAAAGAGTTCATAGTCATGCATCAAAAAATTCAACTTAGATTGCTTGACTTCACTAGTACCTTCATATGTAATGCATAAACTGTCACAAGTTTTCATGTCGGTAGTACATGTAGAGATTCTAATATAATCTTTCGAATTTAAAGCACAGAACAAATAATTCATACATTTAACATTTAATTCAGCATAAATTTGTTCTATTCTACTCCATTCAGAAAAAGGGTTCTCAATTTTGATTCCATCTATAATACGTGACGGTACAGAATAACCACTTTGAATCATATGCCACATTCGATAATCTATTGATTGCAAGAAAGTAGACATTTGAATTTTCCAAAAATCAAAAGAAATATTTTCAAATAAAGGAGGTCTAATAATCGAATATCCATCTAATGTTTTACGGTTTCTAAAATTAGCTAAACTCATTTTTCAAAAAGTAGTCTAAACTTATGATTTTGAAACAAAGCTCTGATACCACTTGTTGAAACTCATTCAATATGAATTAGGAGGTTAAGCCTAATTGATTGTCCCAAAGCTAACCAAGAGGGGGGGGGGGGGTGAATTGGTAATTTAAAAAATTATACTTCTACTCATGGATTTTTAGAAAACTTTTTTAATTATTAATACAAATTAAATTTAAAGTTTAAAAATAAACTTTTCAATCAGAGTAAACAACTTACAATTAAATTAAATGCGAAAGAAAAATAAGAAAGAACACACTTGATTTATAGTGGTTCGGTCAAACCTTAACCTACGTTCACTCCCCAGAGGCACCCTCCGAGTATTGCACTAATACCACAAAGTGACTCTCCTTTTGCCTCCAATGCAAGGCGGAGAAGCCTGTACAAAATCACTTTCACCTTCCCCGGTGCGGCGGAGTAGTCAAGTTCTTTGACACCAAATAGATTTTTTTCTAGTCAAAACTTCCCTCAAGATGACCCTTGAATCAGATGGTACTGAGGTGCAAGTTCGCCGGAGCAACCATGTGAATATCCCCTCCACACTCCCTTGAAATCCCCTTCAAGGAACTTCTCCCTCTCAAACTCCACCCTTTCCTCTCTCCCTTTCAAGTTCTCTCTTCTAGTTTTCTCCAAAAGAACGAAGACACAATGACTGTCAAAGATACACTTTGTCATCCTTTTACACTCTCCAAGTGTCGGCAGAGAACCTGACCGATGTTGTTGAACTTCACTTGAGAGCCTTAAGAGGAGATGGGTAGAAACAAAGAGATCTTCTTCTTCAAGTAACCTTGTGAATCCCTCACAAACCCCTCACTGGATCTCTCACTTTTCACTCTTACAATCTCTCCCAAACACTCACACTCAATGATCCATCTCAAGAGAAAATAACTCCAAAGGCACTTGTAATAGTTTCTAGGACTTCTTATATAGAAAGGACATGAAAAATTGTCCAAAAAACTGCTAATTTCAAGTTTTCTGCGTTGTGGATCGTATCATACGAACCTGAGTTAGTACTGATGAACTGTGTAAAAAACTGTCCCGTACGAAGCATTTGTGCATTAGTACGAACTAATTTCTTCCTGGGACAAAATAGTTTCGTCCTGGGACAAAAAATTCTGTCATGTATGAACAATTATATCAAAGGTCGGTTCCGAAAACTACAGAACATTGCAAACTGCCATAGTCGGCTCCCATCGTCCTAGGACGAATTGGACTTCGTCTGGACAAAATGTTTACAGAGATCAACTCGTCCTATGATGTAAATGTATCGTCCTGGACGATCAGGACTTAGAAAAAATTTTCCAGTTCATTTCCTGTCCGTTCCATTGCTTTTACAAGGAGATAACTAATCTGATCGTCCTGTACGAACAATGTTCGTCCCATACGATCAGCACAAAACTTTTTCAAGATCTTCTTTATTGTGTGTGAATTTATTCACTCAATTACAATCACTCCCTCTAAAATTTAATTCAAATAAAAAGTACAAGCTTCAAATTTACAAAGTATTTCATGCTGAATTTGATTTGAAGTCTTCGTAGTCTGGAGTTTGATTTTCCTGAAATATTAGTACACACAAGAGCAAAAACAAATCTTTCAAAAAATTTTAGGAGATAACAACACATAAAATAATAATATTTGAAATCATTAAAACTATATAAGTTGCTAGAATGTAAAACATGCAAATACTAACTTTCCTAACACCCATGAGGTTAGTTCATTCCTTTTTTTTCCTTCTAATTTTTCACAATTGGTTTTAAGGCATCCCCCTAAAGTGAGTTATGCTAGTCATTATGCACACTCTCTTAAAATACTCTTTAATTATAGGTTGATTAGTGCAAAAAGGGCTAAGATCGAGCATTAATTAATATCCAAGAAATTAATCATGCCCTCGTTGTAGTTGAGGTCGAAGAAAATCGATAATTATATCTCAACCATGGAATATTAATAAAATCAATGACTTAGTACTAAAGAGGTCTATAAATAAAATATTAGATGAAACTTATATGTTCAAGGCATAAAGAAATATAATTTTTTGTTATATAATTTAACGTTATTGGTGTAACACACTAAGTCAAATTTAGAAGATTTATTTATTTACCTTTTGTTAGTCATTTATTAAAGTGTCTATAAATCATCAATATAAATCTATATATCCAGCGAAAGTAATTAAAAATCTTATGCTTCAAAATATTTTACTATATTCTGATGGGGGCTTATAGTGAGCTAATATGAGACTTAGTGAGTTCGGAATATGAATAGATTTTCTTTGATATAAAATTAATAGCATCCTATTTAATTACATAACTATATGTGTCGTATCAAGTAATAAAGTGAGAGAATAGAGTTTCAAACCCAGATGGAAGTATTCTGCTAAATAATAACTTAAACTATTGCTGCTTATTTCAAATGCACCACTTATACTACTAAAAAAGAAAATGATGTTTGGAATTTTTACCGCTAAAAGAAAATAAAAACTTGCAAAAATGTTTTTTGACACTTATGAGAATAAAATATTTTTAACTAATGAATATAAGTAACTTAGTTTTTCTAATGAGATTTTTAATTATAGATGTGAATGAGAGTTAATGCATCCTTAGATCCACTATAGGAAAATTTCCTATTACCGGTGGATTTTCCGGCGGATTTCTGATAGATTACAATGAAATATTTCTGACATTTTTTTTTGCAGATTTTTTGATGGATTTTCCTGCGGATTTTAATAATTTTTGATAAAACAATATTTTCATAATTTAAATAACTAATATTTGATAACTCATTTGAATTAATTATTAATTTAATAATTTATTTTAATTAATATTCAATTGCTTATTTTAATTATTTATTAATTTAATAACTTATCTTTATTATTATAACTTTAATATTTTATTTTAATTTATTCTTAATTAAATAATTTATTAACTTATTAAATGACTAATTAATTAAATATTGATTTAAACTTATTTTAATTAAATATTAATTTAATTGCTCATTTTATAATTTTAATACTACTAATATTATTTAAATATAAAAAATATAATATAAGAACACATTTTGCACTACAACAAAATAGAAGGCTCTTTTCTCTTTTCTCTTGTCCTTTAGATTTCTCATGTGAAGATCTTTCAAAGAGATCTCTGTATGTATTTTTTTAATTTCTTTACTCTTTTCTCTTGTCCTTTAGATTTCTCATGTGAAGATCTTTCAAAGAGATTCGGCTCTCTGCCAACACTCAAGGAGTGTAAATAGCCGATGGTTCTCTTCCTACACTTAGAGAGTGTGAACAGCAAAAGGTTCTCTGCCTAAACTTAGAGAGTGTGAATAACGGAAGGTTCTCTGCCTACACTTGGAGGGTGTAAAATGATGATTGTTCTCTACCACCCTAGGTAGTGGTGGAAAAGAGTTTTTGTGAAGGCTTCTCTGCCTTGCTGTGGGGGAAAAAGGAGAGACACTAGTGGTAATAGTGCAATACCTGAAATGGGAGACTTGAGGGAACTGATGTAGGTCATATTTGACCGAACCACTATAAATCTTTGTGTCTTTTTATTTTTTGCTGCTTTTAATTTCTATCATTTTATTTCTTTATGGTTAAAAAATTAGTTTTAAAACTTACTACAAAAAATCCATCGGTTTCAAATCTTTTTAAATATTAAAAAGAGGCAAATTTTTTTAAAAGTACCAATTCACCCCCCCCCCCCCTTTTGGTTAGCCTTTGGGACATAAGCTTAAGTCTAACAACCTAACTCATATTCAACAAGTTTCAACAAATGGTATCAGAGCTTTGTTTCAAAACAATAAGTTTAAACTACTTTTTTATTAACGAACATGGCTACTTTTGGAAATTGAAACACACCTGAAGGCTATTAGATCACTAGACCTTCTTTGTTTGATAATATCCCTTTTGATTTTTAGAAAACACACATGTCTATATTTTTACAGTCACTTGATTATCGCATGTGGATCTTAGTATATAAAGGGTATACAAAATCAGCTAGACTAGTTGATGGCATTAGAGTAGAAACACCCTTTGCAGATTTAACTATAGAAGAATGTGACTTAGCACAACTTAATGCTAAATGTTTAAATAGTTTCTTTTGTGCACTTAAGTCAGAGGACTACAAGTGGGTTTTCACTTGCAAGAGTGGAAAGAACATATGTGATAGACTTTATATAACTTATGAAGGGACTAATAAAGTTAAATAGTCTAGATTAAACATCTTGTTGCATGTCTATAAATTATTTTGTATGAAACTTAATGATTCTATTTCTAACATGCACATAAGATTCACTCACATAGTCACTTCTTTGCATGCACTAGGTAAGGAATTAACAAATGCTGAAATGGTTAATAAGATTCTCCGTTGTTTGCCTACTGCTTATGATGCAAAAATTACTGCTATATCAAAGTCTAAAGATTTAAATGTTTACTCTGTTGATAATCTTCTTGGATCACTAATTGCTTACGAGCAAAGAGTGAGTCAAAGAAAGATTAATATAGGAGAACCATGAAGGGAGAAGAATATAACACTGAAAGCGGAGGAGTCGGAGAGTGATCTATCACAACCTGAGGATGAGGACGACATAACATTAATGAATAGACAATTCAGAATCTTCATGAAGAGGACAGACAAGCGACGCCAACAATGGAACTGAGGTAATTTCAATAGGAATGTCAAGGTTTCTAATGAAGTGATTTACTACGAGTGTAGAAAACCTGGACACATTAAGTCAGATGCCCAAAACTTAAAGCCACTCATAACAAGGAGAAGATAGAGGAGAAACTAAATGTGAAGAAGGGCAAGAAGAAATTCCAAAGAGCTTTCTGGGTGGACTCAGCTTCATACTCGTTAGAGACTGAAAAGGAAGAGGAAGTCATGAATCTGTGCTTGATGGCCGATAATCTTGATCAGTCCGATCAAGAAGAGGTATGTGACTTAATTTATACCAAACTTTTTGCATTCTCTGAAAGAATATATGATGCATATAGGAAACTAAAAAAATACATGCTAGTCTAAACTTAAAATTATAAGAACTACAAAGAGAATATGAAATCCTTAGGAAAGATTATGCATTAATTAATAACAATCACATAAAATTACTTGATGAGTTTGATGATTTGAATAAAACTAATAAAAATTTAAAATCATCTTATACAAAGTTGGAAAAAGAATTTAAAGATTTTAAGGATGAATAAGAGAGTAAAAAATATCAGTTGAATTATACTAATCATGTGTTGGAAGATATGAATATATTTTTTAGATTGAAAATAAAAGCTCTTGAAAAAAATAGGATACCCCCAAGACTTGAAGATTTTACTAGTCCTATTTTGTATCCAAAATTTATACAATCTAGGAATAAATAGAATAATTATAGAAGATTAAAAAATTCATTTCTTGGAATTAAATGCTATAATTATGGATTGATTGGACATATAGCATACACCTATACATTGGATAGAAAAACCTATTTGGTGTGGAAGCCTAAGGTGCATAAACTTAGACATATTATACATGCATCTTTTTATAATTTATGAAAAGGTAAACCCAAACTTGTTTGGGTTTCCAGGTATAATATTTGATGATTTTGCAGGTTCGCTCTCACACATGGACTCGTGAGAGCAGAAGGTATCTGGATAGCGGTTGCTCAAAGTATATGACTAGAGATACTGCATAATTCATATCATTGGATGCCAGGAATAAAGGTAGGGTTACACTTGGAGATAACACCACAAGGAAGGTGGTTGGGTCAGGTATGATTAGAAATCTTGTGAACTTTTTTGTTGAGAATGTGCTACTAGTTGAAGGCTTAAAGCATAATCTGTTAAGTATTAGCCAGCTATATGATAAAGGATATATTATTAAATTTCTTACTACTAGCTGCATATTAAGCCTAAATGGTATTAATGTTTTGCATGGTTTGAGAGTAAACAATATTTATATGCTAGATTTGAATTGTATTAAAACTCCTACTACTTTTTGTTTAAAAACTATTTCTAATGAATCATGACTATGGCATAGGAGGCTTTGTCACTCTATTATGAAAAACCTTAGGAGGATTATCCAAAAGAACTTAGTGAGAGGTATACCAAAACTAGACTTTAATAAAGATCACCTTTATGATGTATGTCAATTAGGAAAATATGTGAAGTCCTCTTTTCAGTCCAATAAGGATCTTAAAACTAGTAAACCATTCAAAATTTTACATATGGATCTTTTTGGGCCAATTAGAACTGTAAGTTTTGGAGGGAAGGTATATGAATTTATGATTGTAGATGATTTTTCTAGATTCACATGGGTTAAACTTTTATATCATAAGAGTGAATCATTGAGGAGTTTAGAAATTTTTTGACTTGGATTCAGAGGAAACTAGGATGTGAGATTTTGACAATTCAAAGTGATTACAGTGGAGAATTTGAAAATGAGAAATTTGAGGATTTTTGTAAAGGGAAAGAAATTTATCACAATTTTTCTGCACCTAGAACTCCTCAGCATAATGGGTAGTCAAAGGAAAAAATAAAATATTAATAGAAACTGCTCGAGCCATGTTGGCAGAATATTCACTTCTTAAATATTTTTGGGCTGAAGCGGTTAGCACATCATATTATGTTCTGAATAGAGTGAACGTCAGATCAAACTTGAATAAAATACCCTATTAGTTACTTAAGGGGAGAATACTTAATTTGTTACATTTGCATGTTTTTGGATGTAAGGTGTTCATTTATAACAATAGAAAATCTATCTTAGGAAAATTTGATCCAAAATCAAATGAAGAAATTTTTCTAGGATACTCTAGTGTTGGAAAATATTATAGATTATTCAATAAAAAAACTTTGGTAATTGAGGAGACCACACATATTGTATTTGATTAATCTAGAATTTTGGAAGAGTCGATTGTTGAAGAGGATGAAATAGAAATTGACTCCCAAAAGATTGAGAAAATAAATTTGGAAATTAAAAACCCAATGCCTAGATATTTGAGATTTTCTAAAAGCCACCCAAATGAATTGACTATAGGTGAACCTAGTAAGGATGTTAGGACTAGGTGTGGACTGAACAAAGAAGCCAATCATTCAGCCTTTATTTCTATGATAGTACCCACAAATATTGATCAAGCACTTTTGGATGAATTTTGGATTTTCGCAATGTAATAAAAATTAAATCAATTTGTAAGAAATGAAGTTTGGGAATTAACTGCAAGGCCACCAGATTAAAGTGTAGTTGGGACTAAGTGGGTATTCAGGAACAAAACCAATAACTCAGGAGTAGTCGTTAAAAATAAGGCTAGATTGGTGGCTAAGGGGTATAGTCAGATTGAAGTGATTGATTTTGAGGAAACATTGGCCCCTGTAGTTAGACTTGAAGCAATTAGGATTTTATTAGCCTTTGCCTGTTTTAGAGGATTAAAAATGTATCAAATGGATATTAAAAGTGCCTTTTTGAATGGGATAATTCAAGAGAATGTTTATTTGAATAACGTCCAAGCTTTGAAAATTTATAATACTAAAATCATATTTTTAAATTGAAAAAGGTATTATACGGATTGAAACAGTCACATAGGGCTTGGTATGAGAGGTTGAACACCTTCTTACTTGAGAGATCTTTTGAAAAAGGAAGTGTGGACACAACTCTCTTTTTGAAGAAATTAGGAGAAGATATACTCATTGTACAAAGTTATGTTGACAATATCGTTTTTGGATCTACAAATAAAAATTTTTATGATAATGTTTCTAAAATAATGAGCAGTGAATTTGATATGAGACTAATGGGAGATTTGAGTTTCTTTCTAGGATTTAGCATTAAGCAAATTAAGAAGGGTATATTTCTTAGTCAATAAAAGTATGTTAAGGACATCCTCAAAAAGTATAAAATGGAAAATGCTAAACCTGTTAGTACACCAATGAGTTCCTCAGTTTAGTTGGATAAGGACCCAAAGGGAAAATCTGTTGATAAAAACAAATTTAGGAGAATTATTAGATCTTTGTTTTACTTGGCAGCTAGCCAACCCGATATTATGTTTAGTGTTTGTTTGTGTGTTAGATTTCAATCAAAACAAAAAGAATCCCATTGGATAACACTGAAAAGGATTTTGTGAATATCTTGGGAACTCAAAACTTAGGAATTTGGTATCCTGAGTTTAGCTCTTTATTTGAAATAATTGGATATTTAGATTCAGACTTTGTAGGTTGTAGGGTTGATAGAAAGAGTACTTTTGGAACATGTCAATTTATTAGAAATCTTTTAATCTCTTGGTTCAATAGAAAATAGAATTCTATAGCCCTATCTACTGTTGAAGCTGAATACATTGCCTTAGGAAGTTGTGTGGCACAAGTACTTTGGTTGAAATAACAGTTAATTGATTTAGGATTAATAATAGGTACAATTCCCATTTATTGTGATAACACTAGTGCCATTTGCATTTTGAAAAATCTTATTCAATATTCAAGAACCAAACATATTGATATAAGACATCATTTCATAAGGGATCATGTATTCAAAGGAGAAATTTAATTAAATCATGTTTCAACTGAAAATCAACTTGCAGACATTTTTACAAAACCACTAGCCTTTGATACTTTCAGTACATTAAAAGCAAGGCTTGGTGTGATTGACTTGAATGCTTAATTAAAATTTCTGCAACATTGATATGTGTTTTTATGAGTGTGTTTTTTATGTTTTTAATTTTACTTGTGTGTTTTTTTTTGTGCTTGTTTTCTTTAGTATCTTTTTGTCTTTTTATTTTGTGTGTTTTCAAAATATTTTCACATTGAAATTCATGTTTTTGAGCAATCATACGAAATTTTCTACGTGTGATATTTGTCTGTACGAAATTCATTTTGTATTGGACAATTCCTATAGCGTATCAAACGTTGAGTTAAATAGTCTGCGTGTAGTTTTTTTAGTTTTTATTATCATTCGTATGTACGATCCCCAAATCATCTGGATGATGTGTATTCATTCGTATGTACGCATGTAGATGATTATACAGATAGAATCATTTTTTATTTCTGATTGTATGTACAAACATTACATTCGTACATACGAACATGTGGCATTCTTAGTGGGGGATATTTCAAACTGTTATAAAAATGATCTTAATAACTGATCATCCTGAATGAACACTGTTCGTATGTACGATCATTTGGTCAAAAAGTATATACGGAAGGATGCCTCGTAACTTGCATGATTACAAAAAGCCATTTTGTTTTGGACGCATTAATTCGTACATACAAAATTTTATTTCGTACGTACGAACTCAACATCGTACGATACGAAACCAGTTTCGTACGTACGAAAGGTTGTTTTTTCTTTAAATAGAAGGGTTTAGAACTATATTTTCATACACTTCAAAGCCTTTCCAAATCCTCTCATCTTTCCAAATCTGTCAAATGGCAAGCCCATGCAAAAGGACTAGAGTGGCTAAGGAACTGACTAGGGGACCTTCCTCTAGAAATCCTAAAGAAAATTTCTTGTCCAAAGCAAATGAAGAATCTTTTCCTAGGTTTGTTTCTGCTAAAATCACCCCTTCTAGAGTTCTTCTCCAGGAGCACATTACCTTTAAAGTAATGCACATTTTTACTTCTATCCAGTTTGCTTTTATTCTGACCCTAATCCATTCCTACAAAAAGGAAATATTCCACTATTTCTTTGCAAACATGACTTTTAATACTGACCAGAGTGTGATTAGATCCTATGTTTTGAAAAAGAAGGTAGAAATAACAAAGGAGGATTTGGGGATATTCTTAAATTTAAGGACTCAAGGGATTAGAGTCCATACCTTGACCTCTTCCTCTAACTTCGACTGGACTATAATAAATCAAGTTATTAGAGAGATTAGAGATGTATGTCATGTGCCTAAGGTGTCCACTCTCAACCAAAATGCTTGAATCATCCAGCATGTTCTTCTGACTTCCATAATTCCTAAAGCTGGTGATTGAATAAATATTACTCCTCTTGTTTCCACTGTAACATTCCTGATTATGACTAGCCAACCAATAGATGAAGCCCAACTGATCATTGATTACTTGTATGGACTTTTTGAGATTGGCCATGCCTCCCATAAGATAAAAAATAATATAGCCTTAGGACATATTGTGACCTACATTCTTAAAAAGAAGTATGAATTAGTTAATCCTGTTCAACATCTAGTTTAGGCTATCTACTATAATGATGGATCATTCTGAGCAATCTTTAATAAAGTTGCACATATAGAAAGTGGTGACTCTGAGGAAGAAAGGAGAGGACCCGCACCTGCTATTGGACCAGACTTTCAGGAGATGGTTCAGTGCTTTGATCATATTGAGAGCCACTTTGATCAATGTTTTGATCAAATTGAAACTCATCTTCAGCAGCAGGATTTTAAATATCAGCATGATATAGGTTGGGTAAGAGGTCAATTTGAATCGGTCAACATGAATATAGCTATGATGAATATCTATATTAATCTATTCAACCAACCACCTCCACCAAATTAGGGCCCCTCAGAATGATGAATGTACTTCTTTTGTGATTGTCGTTGTCGTACTTGTGATGTAATGTGATAATGTTTGGAGTTTTTGTAACCATCTTTTATTTGTGTTTTTTATGTTATTTGTTTTTATTTTCATGTTGAATTGATATCAATTATGCTCAAATGTATTATCATTTATCTTAATATCAATAAAATCTATCTTGTCTTATTTTTAGTTATTTTTTGATCTCTTTTAGAAATATTTATTAGCCTATATGATTATCCTAACATATTTGATCTAACAAGTGATATAATTTGAAAAGCAATACAAAAATTGAATTCATTAGAAAATCTAATTTTTCAAAAAATTTAAGTTAGCTTATAACTCGATCAAGTTATGACTATCAATCTCATGTTCTTTTTAGACTAACATAACTTTAATATTATTATTATTATTTTGATGTTTTATTATTTTTTATTTCTCTTTTCAATATAAGTATCTTTTTAGTTAGAGAAATTTGAGCTTTTAGATTATCAATTTTGGAAAGATCAATTAAAAACTTGAAAAATGTATAAACATACAAAAATCAAAAGAATGCGCAATGGTTCACAAATTAAAAAAGATGAACAAAATTAGCCCAATATAAAAAGAAGCATAAAGTGTGCAATAAATTTTTGAAAAGATACGCAAAGCGCCACAAGTATATTATTCTTCCTCTATCTTTTAATCCTCAAATTCAAATGAATCTTCTATTCAATTTTATTTTATATTGAAATTTAAAGTACATAAATTTTCATTTCATCTACTTTGCAATAATTTTCTTTATTTGATTGTCTATACTGATTCATGACCTTGATATTTTTTTTATCGATGTTATATCTAAACTTAAATCATATGAATCATTCTTTTTTTCTAATGACATTTTTCTTATTATTGCAAATATAACTCAATCTCTTTTAAGATAAATTATCAAAGGCTTCTCATATGACTTCTTACATTTTTGAAGTTTGTTTCTTCTTCTCTTTTTGCTATTGTAAAAAAGGGGGAGAAATATTATTTGAATTTAAATTGATTGGATGACATTTGGTCATTTGGTTGTTTTGTTCGAGTGTTCTTTTTTGTTCATGTCTTGAGTATTTCTTATTTTTGTGTGTGTGAAAATCTTTAAAATTAAAAAATTGGTTTGTTCATAATAAATGCCCCTTATACTCACATGCTTATTCATTTAAGGTGAGTTTAGGAGAAACTTAGGACTTCTAAATTTACATAAACAATAATTGTTTTGCCATCATCAAAAAGGGAGAGATTGTTGAGAGAGTTGCTATTTATCTTTGCATGTTTTACATTCTTGCAACTTGTATGTTTTTTATGATTTCAAATATTATTGTTTTGATTATTATTTTGTTCAAACACATTTTGGAAGAATTGTTTTTGCTCTTGTGTGTACTAACATTTCAGAAAAATCATACTCCAGATTGTTGAAGACTTCAAATCAAGATCAGCTTAGAATGCTTTGTAAATTAAATTCTATATTTTTCATTTTATTTAATCTGAGAGAGTGTGATTATAATTGAGTAACTAAGCACACACACATACATCAACGAAAGATTTTTAAAATTCACAATTTTTGAACTGATCGTACAGTACGAACCATGTTCGTACGGGACAATCTGGTCAGTTATACTTCCAAACAAGCAATGGAATGAACAGAGAAGGCAAAAAATTGTTCAAAGTATAGATTGTCCAGATGATATTTTTCATTCATCCTAGAACAATCTCCTCTGGATTTGGCAATTATTCTATTCGTTCAGATGATAATTTCCATTCGTCCTAGGATGAAGGGCTCTGGATTTGTCAAATGAACTATTCGTCCAGATGATATTTATCATTCATCCCATGATGAAGGGCTCTGGATTTTCCAAATGAACTACACATCCAGACGATGTTTATCATTCATCCCAGGATGAAAGGCTCTGGATTTGCCAAATGAACTATTTGTCTAGACAATATTTATCATTTGTCCCAGGATGAAGGGTTCTGAATTTGCCAAATGAACTATTCGTCTAGACAATCTTTATTGTTCATCCCAGGATGAAGGGCTCTAGATTTCCCAAATGAACTACATGTCTAGATTATATTTATCGTTCATCCCAGGACAAAGGGCTCTAGATTTGCCAAATGAATTATATGTCCAAACAATATTTATCATTCATCCCAGGATGAAGGGCTCTGAATTTGCCAAATGAACTATTCATCTAGACGATATTTATTGTTCATCCCAGGACGAAGGGATCTAGATTTGCCAAATAAACTATCTGTCCAGACGATATTTTTTGTTCCTCCTAGGATGAAGGGCTCTGTTCTATACACTTATATTTCATCCTAACTTTCGTACTAATGAACTTTGAAAATTAACTATTCGTATCAGACAAACCCAATTTGTACAGGATGATTATCGGGTATGAAGGCAGTTTGTGTGGATTCACATTGAGTTTGTACGCAACAATTTTATATTGTTCGTACGTATGAAATATGATCGTACTGGATGATCGTAGAAGCATAGATTTGAAAAATGTAGTTTTCTTGACAATTTTTCGTGTCTTTTCTATAAAAGGTCCACTTAAGACTGTAAATAAATCTTTTTTGTCACTTGGTCTTCGTGAATAGTAAAGGGAGATTGAAGGATAGTGTGTGAGAGAGTATTTGAAAGAGATTTCTTCCTATTGGAGCATGAAGAGTTCACTTGGTTACTCAAAGGTAAGGATCTCTGTGTGTACTTTTATAATTTCTTCACTCTTTTCTCTTGTCCTTCTAGATTCCATGTGTGAAGATCTTTCAAGGAGATTCGGTTCTCTGACGACACTCGAGGAGTGTGAACAGTTAAAGGTTCTCTGCCTACACTTGGAGACTGTGTAGAGTGGAAGGTTCTCTGCCTATACTTAGAGGGTGTAAAAGAATGATGGTCTCTGCCGCGCTGGATAGTGGTGGAAGAGAGTTTTTGTGAAGGCTTCTCCATCTTTCTGTGGGGGAAAAAGGAGAGACACTAGTGGTAATAGTGCAATACCTGAAGTGGGAGACTTCAGGAAGTGGATGCAGGTTATGTTTGACCAAACCATTATAAACCTTTGTGTATTTTTTATTTTCCACTGATTTTAATTTCTATCATTTTATTTCTTTGTGGTTGAAAAATTAGTTTTAAAACTTACTACAAAAAATCCATCAATTTCAAACCTTTTTAAAGATTAAAAAGAGGATTTTTTTAAAGTACCAATTCACCCCCCTCTTGGTTAACCTTTGGGATATAAGCTTAGGTCTAACAACCTAATTCATATTCAACAAGTTTCAACATAAGGTATTCCTATAATTTTACTATCTCCATAGAACCTAGAATATTCAAACATCCTATATCTATGCATGCCAATATTCCAGTTCAATATTCCTAGTTGTTCTAGTATTCCTCCATATAAGTTATACATCACACTATATTTTAGCTACACACATGACCATTATATACATTAAATGAAGTTTGAGATATATTGAAAACATTACATTCATGAAAGCACATAAAAAAAAAATATTAGTATATAATATGCTTTTTACATCATTAGCCCAAAGTTAGAGAATTGGTAAGACACGGAGGAAATAACAATCAAACTCATCTTCATTTTGTTAATTAATAAAATTGTGAATAAGCTCATTTCTATAATAACAATATCATATGAAGCTTGTGAATAAGCTCATTAATATAATAACCCAACAAATAAAATGTGTTAAAAATGGAATTTGTATCAGAATTAGAGTGCAGTAACGCTATGCTCTAGAGCGTTACAATGCTGTGATGAGTGTACAATTGTGCTAGAAACTGATGTTGTGGCACTCTATGAATCTACAATAATTCAAAATATGCATGCAGGGTTGCAGTGCTCAGCCATTAATGATGTATATATATATATATATATATATATATATATATATATATATATATATATATATATATATATATATATATATCGTTGTCCCCCTCACTTCCACAACAGGTTTGCGTGAGAAGGAAATGAGAGAGAGAGAGAGAGAGAGAGAGAGAGAGAGAGAGAGAGAGAGAGAGAGAGAGAGAGAGAGAGAGAGAGAGAGAGAGAGAGAGAGAGAGAGAGAGAGAGAGAGAGAGAGAGAGAGAGAGAGAGAGAGAGAGAGAGAGAGAGAGAGAGAGAGATCAAATTTTTTTTATTATTGGATCATTTTGCTACTTTTATGAAAACTATTATAATCTTTGTAGGTGACTCTACTCCTATATCAATTTTCAAATATTTTGATTCTTTTGAGTTTTAGTGAACTTCCACCATAGAACTTTTTATATGTTATAGAATTAAATAATTTGAATAATTGGACTACAATATTTTTGAATTTCTTCAAGTAGAATTAAATATATGATTTTCTTATGATTTTTCTTAAACAGAAATTGATATTGCGTTATAAGCACGTTGTTATTACTAGCATTGAGAATGAATATGAACTTATTGTATTACTTTGAAAATATTGTATGTGAAAATAAAGTATAAGCATGTTGTTATTTACTATTGTTGGTTTGAGACTAACTGACTCGTAGAAGAAGATGGACCGATGAGCTTTTCTTTAAATGCTATAATTTTATGTTATCGTCTACTTATTCATATGAGCCACTAATCGAGAGTTATAAGGAGATGATTACTGCATGTTCCAACAACCAAAAAGTAGCATCTTTTTTTACTAAGCCAATTGTTATTGATTATTGATGCTGATATTGATACTAAAAAAATATCACTTTAGTCAGGACTTTTACTTGTTTCGTATGATTATTAAAAGGTGTGATACCGATTCCTTATTCTATATAGATTTATGGCTACCTTTACTATTAGTGCTAATATTATTGTTATTATTATTATACTGCTTTACTGTGACTGCTACTAATAACACTGATACTATTATAATTTTATTGTTACTGCTATAATTCTACTAATACTGATATATTGATCATGTGAGGTATTGAACATATATATTGGGAACCGATACTAATATATAGAGAATGATATACTAAGCACATGATTCCAACCAAAACTAATACATAATGGATGAATAGGGTTTACTACATTCATATAATTTATCACACTTATATGATTTTTATAGTTTTAATAAGGCTTTCATTCTCTTGCTATGATCATAATTGGTTTCTAATTTATCGACTCGATATTATTCTACCTTACTAGTTTCTATATTGTATTGTTCACTAGCTTCATACCATACTATTTTATTATGATAACTGCTTTTACTGCTTTAATATGTAAGTTTAGTGCTTATATAATAATTTGTGATCATGTTATTGCCACTGTCCTGAAGTGATTGATGAAAGGCATATTATTTCTTGGCCATACATTAAATTTAGTTGTTGGATCTAGTGACCTGCTAGGCAATGGGCTCATTATATGTGGTTAAATTTCAGCTCAAAGTAGGGGAGTAGGATTGAGAGACTGATCATTATTTCTCAAGTTCCTTTTCTTTTATTTTTGTTATTAATCTGTACTCGGGATTTGGATAGATATAATATTATTATGTAGATTCTGTGTTATATATATATATATATATATATATATATATGATTTTGGGAAAATGAACATAGTTGTATATTGATGTTTTGATTACTAGTGTTACTTACGCTTATATTATTTTATTAATAAAAAGAATAGTTAGCTATGGAAGTTTCTATATAAAAAGATAAAAAAAGAATAATTTTTCAAAATTATATTATGGAGTGACATAATTAAGATGCTTGATTCATGTTCAATGAAAACATTATGAACAAGCTTATTTAAAAAATCAATTGATGTTCACTACGTAGCTTGATTAAGTATTGTTATGACTTATGAAAAAGATGAACAACTTAATTTAAATATTATAATTATTAATTTTGAATTAAAAACTTTATTTAAGATTGGCTTTAGTATTTATTTGGTTTATTTTAACTTAATATTTAGCTTTGTTATAACAAATGATTCTTATTTATTTTTCTTAATTCATTTTTATATTATACTCTTTCGTTAGAATTAATTTGTTCATGAATAAGAGGTATAAGCTCATAATTGTTAGATTCCTTATTTAGAGTATTCAGGAATAAGTTTGTTCATAAGAAGAATCATTTTCTGAGCTCATTTGTTCATGAATGGGCTAATTTCATAGCTCAAAAATATTTATTAGAGATGTTCGTGAATGACCTATAAATAAAAAATACTTGCTAGATATATTCATAAATATGCATTAGGTAATTTTTTGTTAGTAGACTCATTTATTAAATGAATGAAAATCTAAAAAGTAAAGCTTCTCCAAAGCTTGATAAAGCTTTTTATTTAATGACCGCTAAGCACAAAATGAATTGAACATAAGTTGAACACAATTAAACATGGACATCTATCATTTTAAGCAAATCAAGCATGAATACAAGTAGAAAAGGTTGAATCTTGATTGAATTTAACTTGAATAAGATAATAATAAATGAGTTCAAATATGAACAAACACATGCTCATCTTAGTTAGGTTCATTTGTAATACTAATTTTCATATTTATTAGTTTAAGCTTGTAAAAGTTATATAAATTCTTCCTTCTCTCTATTGTTTTATAAATGGATGCTTATGCAAAGCAAAATTTTACTTTGATTATGCCTCACTTCATATTTTGTTAATTATATCGATTCTATTATAATTTAGTTTCAGTCAACAATTATTTAAGAAGACCTAAGTTATAAAGAAACATCAGAGTATATTTTAGAGTTTAAGTTAGACAATTTCTTTGTCAGAGTACTCTAAAAGAACAAATTTGAATGAGAATAAAAATAGTTGATTGAAGAAGGAAAGATTATGAAATTCCATTAGTTATTTTACAACTAAAGTATGAATATATAGAACAAATTTTTTTTAAGGGTATAATATATAATAATCCAAATAAAATGTTATGTCATGCATGATATTATAAGCAATATTTTGTATTTGTGTAAGGCTGAATGTGGAGATTGTTGCAACTCAGGAATATATATTGAGATTGTGATTTTTGATGATAATAAAATTTTATTATTCTGATTTTATTATTTCTACTAGCATATATTTGATAGTTATATTTTTTTTTGTGCACTAACATTTCAGGGAAATCATATACTACTATAAATTATTGAAGACTTCAAGATATGGAAGAATAGGATTTCATGTAATAAAGTCTGTACATCTCTTTTTTTATTTCTTGAGTTTGAGCAAATGTAATTGTAATTAGGTAACCATGCACAGACACATAGGGGGAGAGAGATAAATTTAAATTGATTTTTTTTATAATAATTGTATTGTACGATATTTTATCGTATTATATGATTTAATATAGTTTTCAAATCATGGCTTAAATTTTTTAACTGTTGGTACTGTATGATATAAAATCATACAGATTATTGACATAATACAAAATTAGGTTCATACCAAATTGTACCAGATAAAGACATTTATTTTTTAAACTATTCATACAGTATGATATTTATTTATATAGATGATTGATAGAGTATGAAATTAGGGTCCTCTTAAGTCGTACCAAATGAACACTTTTTTTTTTAAATGTTCGTACAATACGATAGGCATTTATACAGACGACTGATAGTGTACGAGACTAAGTTCATCCAATTTCATACCAAATGAAGCCTTGATTTTTAAATGGTTTGTACCAGATGATATATGATCTTATAGTACAAATATAGGATGATTCTTGAAAATATTAGTTTTTGGATGATTTTTCATATATTTTATATATAAAGAGTCCTAAAAATTGTCTGAATCCTTTGCTTAAAATTTCTCTTGAGAGAGACCATTGAGAGTGTGTTTGGGAGATATTTTATGCGTGGAGAGTGAGAGATCTAGTCCAGAGGAGTTGTTAGAGATTCACAAGGTTTCCTAAAATAAGGATATCTTTGTCTTCTTTAAGTTTCTACCCAACTTCTTCAGAAGCTCTTGAGGAAGATCTTCAAGATTAGATCAAGGTTCTAAACCTTCACCAGGAGGGTGAAAAGGATGTGACAGTATGCTGCTATCACTTAGAGAGTATAAAAGGCGATGGTTCTTAATCGCACTAGATTGGTGGAAGAGAGTTTGTAAGACCTTCTCCACCTTGCTGTGGGGGAAAAAGGGGAGTCACTATTATTTAGTGCAATACCTGGAGGAGTCTCAAAGAAGTGGATGTTGGTCAAGTTGGACCAAACCACTTTAAAATTTGTTATTGTTCTATTATTTTTAATATTTTCTTGTATTTTTATTTTTGCATTTAAAATTTTATGGTTTCAAAATCCTCTATGATAATCATTCTATAAATACATATATATTTCAGGATTAGTGTTTTAATTTTCTAAAAGATCTAAAAAGGTTTTCAAAAATCAAAAAAAAAAATTTATAACCAATTCATCCGCCTCCTCATGGTTAACCTTGGGATAGTTCTATAAGGCCTAAAAACCTTTACAAACTTTTAAGTAGTATAAATCCAATTTCAAAAATTAAGGTTTAAGCAACTTTTTGAAAAATAATCATGACTAATTTTGGAAACTAGAATACTTCTGAAGGATATTCGATCACTAGACCACCGTTATTCGATAACATACCTTTTAATTTTTGAAAAACTTGTATGCCTACTTTTATGCAATCACTTTACTATTGTATGTGGATATTAGTACAAGAAGGTTATACTATACCTACTAGAATTACTGATGGCATTAGAATTTAAACACCATTTAAAAGAAAGAGAATTAACATAATTAAATGAAAAATGTTTAAATAGTTTTCTTGTACTTTAAAATATGAGGATTATATGCATGTTTTTACTTGGAATACTCGAAAAGAAATCTAGGAAAGACTTTCATAACTTATAAAGGAATAAATGAGGTAAAATAATCTAGGTTGAACATTTTATTACATAACTGTAAACTATTTTGCAAGAAATAAAATGAGTCAATTTTTGATATGTATATAAGGTTTACTCAGATTGTTATCTCATTGCATGCTTTAGGTAGAGAACTTATAAATTCAAAAAAGGTTAATAAAATTTTACATTGTTTACCTACTACTTATGATTCCAAGATAACTACCATAATTGATTCTAAGGATCTAAATATATATTCTATTAACAATCTGCTTAGATCACTTATTATTTATGAGCAAAGAGTGTATCAAAGATAAATTGATGCAGAAAAGAAAGGGAAAAAGAGAAATATAGCTTTGAAAGTTAATGATTCATAGAGTGATCCATTAATGTCAGAGAATGAAAACAATATTGTATTATGGCTAAGTAATTAAAATTTTTTCTTAAGAGAAAGTAATGATGACATTAGCATTGGAATAAAGGTAAGTTTAATAAAAATATAAAAGTTTTTAATGAAGCCCCTTGTTATGAATGCAGAAAGCTTGGACATATAAAGACTGTGCCCAAATTTCAAAGATAGTCCTAACAAGGAGATTGTTGAGGATAAAACTAATGTTAAAAAGGGCAAGAAAAAAATGCAAAGAGTTTTCTGGGCTGACTCAGCTTTAGACTCTTAAAAAATAAAAGAAGAAGAGGATGTTACAAATTTATGCTTAATGGTAAATAAACTTGATCATTCAGATTAAGAGGAGGTATGAGACCTATTTTATATGAATTATTTAAAGTTTATGAGAAGATTCATAATGCATATATAAAACTTAAAAAATTGCATGCTAACCTTAATATCGAGTATTTGAATTTACCAAAAGAGCATGAGAATCTCAGGAAGATCATGTAGACATAGATAAAAATCACATGACTTTGATAAATGAATTTGATGATTTAAATAAGAAGTATAAACTATAAAAACATATTATATTGAGCTTAAAAATGATTTTAAAAATTTTAGGGATGAATTTGATCAAAGGGAACATGATTTGAAGATTGAAAATTCAATTTTGAAAAGTGCAAACTCATATCTTTAAATAAAATGAATGCTTTTAAAGAAAAAAAGTCAACTCCCACACTTGAATAATTTTATAATCCATGCCAAATGCATATAAGTTTAAAATCTAGGAAAATATATTATAACTCATATAGATTAATAAATCATTTTCCTGGTGTTAAATATTTTTCATGTGCAATGTTGGAGCATAATTGCCACACTTGCATTATTCATAGTAGAACATATTTAGTGTGAAGACCTAAGATGCATCAATCAGAACATATCAAACATGCATGTGGATTATTATTATCAAGAGATAAACCCAAATTTATTTAGGTTCTCAAGTATAATGTTTGATGATTTTATAGAAATGCTCTCACATAAGCCCTCGTGAGAGTATTTGGTACCTAGACAGTGGATTTTCAAAATATATGATTGGAGATGTAAATCAATTTATATTATAAGAGGCTAAAACTATAGGCAAAGTGACACTTGGAGATAACACCACTATAAGAGTGGTATGGAAAGCTGTCGGAAAAATTATTGGATTCAAACTCAAATGATGAGGCTTCTCCATCATCAATGCAATGTTATAAAAGGCTTGATGATAACTTGAGGGTGGAGGATGTTTGTGGTACACAAAAATCTGTTGCTAATACAAATGATTTTCTATTTGAAGATGATTCTAAAATTATAAAAGATGTGACAAACCGGATAAAGGCGACGGTTGTGGATGATGAAGACTTTGATAAATTAAAGAATCTAATTTAATAACAGTTCATGAATGCAATCCAAGGGACTTGGAAATGTGTTTTGGAACCCATATAATTCTAGTAAGATCGATGAATTCAAACCAGCAAAATGCTTAGAGTAAGAAAGGAAATAGTAAGGTTTCAGACCTGGATTCAGGAGAATTATTATCAGAAGATGGTGCTTCAGTGAAATTACATGTTGAGAAGGAGTTGGAGAACACTAAAAAGCTTCAAAACTCTCTAGTTGTAAAAGTTTTTGGAGGTAATATTCCTTTTCCTGTAGTAAGTATATAATTAAGAAGGCAATGTTGCAAATCTATGGATTATGATTTTGATTATAGCAAACACTCTTGTTTCTCTACGACGGCCTTGCCTAATAACATTTCAGGTCCATAAGATCAGACAACAATTAGAACCAACTCAAGATTGGGTAGACTAAGTCCGAGTCACTTTGTACACTTTTCCTTTTCTTAAGTCTATTGTAAAAGATGTGGCTCCTAATGCTAAGTAACCTTACACACACAAACACCATAGGAGAATTTCTAACTATTTCTTAGAGTTTACTATTTTTTGTAACATCTGCCGGGATGATCGATTCAAAAATAGAAACCCTAATTAGGGCATCATGGTTAAGGTAGCCGTCATTAAGCCGATTGGCCTGGACAATATTGTATCGACCGGGATGATAGGTTCAAATTAGAAAGAATCAACCACCATGATTTATTTAGGTATTCTTTATTTTAGGATATCATCCAGGAAGATATCCTGTCAGCCTGGACGATGCAGCACAATTATACCTAAATTAATCAAGTAATTAAGGAAAGTAATTAAGGTTGATTGCATGATCACATCGGCTAGGCCGATCGCTGGATCGGTCGGAATGATGGCGTGGATGATTGACATCGACCAACTTCTTTTCAGGGCGATGTTTGAGATGATTTTTCTCAGATTTGAACTAATTGGCCAGAATGATATTATATCTTCCTAGATGATGTGACCAAAATTACTCTAATCATCCCAAATCGAAGGGGCTGGTTGAACAAAATTTATGCTGATCGGCCAGGCCGATACCCTTATCAGCCTGGACGATAAAGTCAGTTTGTATAAAATAAGAGCTATTATGAAGCTCTTCTATTTAAGATCTCTTGATCTAACCTATAGGTAATCGTTTGCTATTGTCTTGACCTGAGAGAGCCTAAAGGAGAGGGAGAGAGAGGGAGAGAGAGGGAGAGAGAGAGAGAGGAACTTGTGAGGGGGAGTTTGTGAGAGGATTCATAAGGGTTTCTCCAAGCAAGATTCCAAGTCATCTTCTTCAATCGTCATCCTTTATCCTTATAAGGTTGAGAGAGGTGAGCTTCAGCAAATGATCGAGGTTCTCTGCCTGCTTCAAGAGGAAGAAAAAGGAGTTGGTTTCTCTGCCTCGCCATGGTTGGCGGAAAGGAGTTTTTGTAAGGGTTTCTCTGCCTTACTGTGGGAGCAAAAGAAGAGTCGCAGTGTTTAGTGCAATACCCGGAGGGCACCTCTGGGGAGTGGACGTAGGTTGAGTTTATCGAACCACTATAAACCTCTTTGTGCATTTACTACTGTTTTTATGCATTTAATTTCTGCACTCTTTTGTGATGAATTGTGGTTTGAGTTTGTTGATTTTTTTTAAAGAATTTTTAAAATACTAATTCCCCCCCCCCCTCCCCCTCTTGGTTAGCTTTAGGCTAGTTCATAAGGGTCTAACATCCCTAACTAACTTTTAAGTGGTATTAGAATGGGATTCATAAAAATAAAGTTTGAAAACTTTTTGAATTTTGATCCATGGCTAACTCTAGTAATCATAATACTGCGGAAGGGTATTCTATTACACGACCAACTTTATTTGATAATATTCCTTTTGATTTTTAGAAAACTCGCATGTTTATGTTTTTATAATTAATTGACTATCACATGTGGATGCTTGTTAAGGATGGTTATAAACCTCCTACTGGTAAACTTAATGACATTACTATTCCTCCTTTTATTGATTGGACTAATGATGATAGAGATTTTGCACAACTTAATGCAAAGTGTTTAAACTATTTTTTCTATGCTTTAAAATCTGAAGATTACATGCGTATTTCAACTTGCACTACTGGTAAAGAGATTTGAGAAAAAAATGTGTATTATTTATGAAGGAACTAATGAAGTTAAGCAATCTCGATTGAATATTTTGTTGCATGATTATGAATTTTTTTGTATGAAATCTCATGAATCAATTTCTGATATGTATACAAGATTTACTCAAATTATTACATCATTACATGTTTTAGGAACAGAACTCACAAAATTTTAAAAGGTTAATAAAACTTTGAGATGTTTGTCTTCTTATTTTGATGCTAAGATTTCTGCAATTATTGAATATAAAGATTTGAATACTTATTCGATTGATAACTTACTTGGATTACTCATTGCTTGTGAGCAAGGGGTGAATCAAAGAAATCTTGATGAAGGTGAGAAAAAAAGGAGAAAACTGTGGTACTGAAGGCCAACATCTCTTTTGGATCTGAAAGCGATGACATTGTCTTCATCACTAGGCAATTCAAAAAATTTCTAAGGAAGAACAACAATTATCATCAAAAATTGAAAAGAGGTAAGGATAGTAAAAATAATAAAAATTCTTCTGATCTTGTTTGTTATGAATGCAGGAAGCATGGACATGTTAAAGCTGATTGTTCTACTCTTAAGGAACATCCAAGCATGGAGAAGGATGAGGAGAAACATAAGTTCAGGAAGGATAAGAATTGAGTCTGAAAGGCGTTCTGGGTGGAGTCTGCATCTGACTCATCTAAAACTGAAGCTGAGAAAGAGATAAAAAACTTTTGCTTAATGATAGATGATCATCTTGGTCAAAGTGACCAAGAAGAGGTATGTGAACCAACCTATGACCAACTGCTTGAAATATGTGAGAAAATTCATGAATCATATAGAAAACATAAGAAAACTCATGCTAGTTTGAAATTGGAGTTTTTGAATTTATTAAAAGAGTATGAAATTTTGATTAAAGATCGCCTCCAAATTGATAGAAATCACATGTCTCTATTTGAAGAATTTGATGATTTAGATAAAGCATTATGAATTAATTGTTGAGCATGATTCTTTGAAAGCTTCCTACACCTTGCTTGAATCTGATTTTAAAGCTTCTACTAAAGAATATGAGCATAAAAAGCATTGTTTGGATGTTGATTTAGAAAATACTAACATGAGGTTTAAAACAAAATTGAATACACTTGAGAGAAATTGGAATACATCAATACCTGATCAAAAGCCAAAACCTAGGAAGAGGCATTATAACCTAAACCGATTATGAAATCCTTTTCTTAGCATTAGATGTTTTTCATGTGGCGTGTTAGGACACATAGCACACACTTGCACCATTCACCGTAGTACACATTGGGTTTGGAGACCAAAACTACATGTTTCACAGCATAACATAGATGCATTACATTCTTCTTGTCATAAGGAGGGACCCAAACCTATTTGGGTTCCTAAACCTAACGGTTGATGATTTTTCTAGGTGTGCTCTCACCAAAGACCTCGTGAGAGCATATGATACTTGGACAAGAAGAGGTTGTGGCTCATTAATTGATTAAACTTGCTGCTTAAATAATTTCTGGATTACATGAGCTCTACTCTGTTGATTATTGTTATTGTCTGTCTTTTTTTTGTGTTAGCTTTTTATGTTTGCTATTATAGTTGTTTTTACTTTGGATTTCATTTTTTACTTTATGATATTTCTTCCTAGCTTTTTTATTTTTTGAAGATTTATAGCCAATGTTTAAACATCTTTAAATCAGTTAAAGAGAGAAACACCGTTGATGGTTTCCCTCCCTCTAACCTCTTTTAGTGGTATAATTTTCTTTTCTAAATAAAAGTCTATATCAAATTTAAAACTTGATTTTAAAATTAAGTTCTTTTCTATCTTGCTACATTAATCTACCTTATATATATAATGTTCAAAGCTTTTATATATCTTTCAATTTTCATTGCATTTATCATATGATTACTAAGTCTGTTTTGTGATCTATTCTTCCTTATATTAGAGAGTGAGTTTTTTTTTCTAATATCTAGAAGATTTACTCACAACTAAAGTATTTAAGAGTTTTTGAAAAGAGATATAGCTTGCAAAAAAAAGGCCAATGACACCCAAAAAAAAAGATGTGCAATGATGCCAAGTTAAAAAATATACACAAAGTGTATCAAAAAACAAAAGATGCGCAAAGTGCGCTGTTCAAATTGACAAGAGGCATAAAATGAGCCCAGAAAAGACAAGCTTACTTCTCTTTCAAACTTTTAAAAATTTTAGAAGAATTTTCAAAGGCATGATTTTAAATTCCATGATTGAGACAAATTGCTTTAGTAAATTATTTTATAAGATATTTTCTCTCGAATGAAGTTTTGAATGGATCCTTTTTCTTATCCAATTAGTTTATTCTGAGTTAGGTCTTTTATTTTCCAAAGACGATTTGCCCTGAAAGAAGTCCAAGCTAGGGTTAACAGGATCGGATATTCTACTATTTTTAAATTTTGACATTGTTAATTCATTGGTCTTATAAATCTTTAAAATTCAATTACTTAGAGTATTTATTATAGTCACGCCTTGCTAAAACTCAAAAAAAAAATTTCTTGTTTTTGTTTGTGTTTCTATCCTTTTTGCCTACCTTTATTTATTGTTGTTAAGTTTTTAGGCCTTGTCTGATCATCTCCATCCATCCTCTGATTCTCAAATTTTATTCACATCGTCCCAGATGATACTTCTATCGGCCAGGATTATCCGATTAATTTACTCTGAGAACTCCCCTATGCTGACTGATTTGATTTTCTACTTTTGATCATCCTGGACGATCCATTATCGGCCTAGAGGATCTGATCGTCTTGTGCTTCATTCATTTTTTATCGGTCTGGTTGATACATTTCTCATCCCGGACGATGTTCTCCTCTTTATGGAAAATTGGCCTAACCGATCCACATGTTTGTCCTGGATGATACACGTGGATATACATTTAAAATCTTTAAAATCAACTAGGACAATCCATTTTTGGACAATTGGCCTGGATGATCCACTTGTTTTGGCCTAGCCTATACACGTGGAACATGATTTAAACATTTTAAATTTGGCCAGTATAATCCATTATTGGACATCATTCTGGAAGATCCACCTAATCGGCCTGGATGATCTATTTTTTCAACGGTCATCCGGCTTGACTCCTCGGGACGATCGCATGTGTCTAATCATCTCGGCCGATATTTGATCAGCCCGAACGATCAGACCTCATTTTTAACCAATGGGCCTATACATAATTATTGAACTATATCGGCCTGCATGATCTTGCGATCGGCCTGGCAGATTTGGCTGATTTTTTATAAACCAAGCCCTTCCAGCCATTTTTTCACACCAAACTCTTGTCTTTACTTCTTGCTGTTTGTTTTCTTTCTATTTCATGCAAATGGCTAGAGGAAAGTGCTCTCATCACCCATCCGGAAGTTCCTTGAGGGCCACTCTGGACCCTCATTTTTTAGAGGCAGATGATCAAGCTGCCTACCAACGCTACAAGGAGGCTAGAATCACAGTCTCCTGGATAGTCAATCCAAATTTTCTCTCTTATTCAATATTAAACTTTTTTTCCCATACCTCCTTGTGCTTTCTTCTAACTCTTGCTGTCCCATTCAATTCTGAATTACTCTATGAGTTCTTTGCAAGTCTTCGCATTAATTTTGCTTTTACCTCTATTGCCTCATATATGAATCGATACCCTTTCGAGATCACATATCAAGATTATACAGAGATTTTGCAGCTTTCCACAATAGGGGATAAACTTCACACCTTGTGTTCTGATCCTAATTTTGACTGGGCTCCGGCCGATCATTTTTTTCATAATTCTAATACTAATTTTCACATGGGAGAGACTAGCACCTTACTCGAGGATGCTAGGACCGTCATGCACATCCTTCGCACTTTGATAATTCCTAAGTCTGGTGATCGTATTTATATCACTTCCCTTCTTTCACTCACCACCTTTTAAATTTTAGCAAATCATGAATTCAATGCTACTGACCTGATCTTTTTCTACATCGACCATCTTACTACCATTATGGATCCAGGTCATAGGAGGAAACCAAATCTAGCCCTAGGACATTTCATTTCTTATGTCTTAGAATCAAAGTATAACTTATAATATCCTACTCAACCAAACCTCCAACCTATTTTGTACTCTTAACATTTTCTTTTAAACTTTTCACAGTACTCATCTCCACCCAGGGGATGGGGAAGCTCAGGTAGGGGAAGAGGAGGCTCCTGCACCTGCTCCTGCACCTGTTCCTGCACCTGTTCCACTCCGCCAGCACTCTCAGTTGGATTAGTTGGTGGAGCACTTTGTCCAGTGGGAGGCCCGATTTGACACTTACGTTGCTGCACAGGAGAAGCAACATGCTGAGGATATAGCCCGCTATGAGCAGCACTGCACGGAGGACTTAGCCCATTTTGATGCCTATGTTGCTCACTAGTAGTAGTAGCACGACTAGGACATAGCCTGGTTAGGTGCTCAGTTTGCTACACTGACTAGCTACTTTCAGCAGCCTCAGATGATCAGGGCCCATCATTTTACTAATTTTCTTTTAGTTGGTTTCTATATTTTGTTGATTAGTTTCTATTTTTTCTTCAGCTCTTTAGTTTCTACATTATTTTTATTTGTCTCCTCCTTTTTGAGATGTCAAAAGGGGGAGTAGTATGTTTGTACTTGTACTCTTCTATTCTGATTTTTAAGGTTCGCTATGTTTGCACTATTTCCAGTACACTATTATCTTAACTACTTAGAATTATTTGTTGTGTTTTTGCCATCACCAAAAAGGGGAAGACTATTGCGAATCTATGAATTATGATTTTGATGATAGCAAACACTCTTGTTTCTCTACGACTGCCTTGCCTACTAATATTTTAGGTTCACAAGATCAGATGGTAATTGCAACCAGCTCAAGATTGGGTAGACTAAGTTCAAGTCACTTTGTACCCTTTTCCTTTTCTTGAGTATTGTAAAAGATATGGCTTCTAATGCTAAGTAACCTTGCACACACACACACCTTGGGATAATTTCTAACTATTTCTTAGAGTTTACTATTTTTGGTAACATCAGCCGGGCCAATATTTATATCGGCCTGGATGATCGGTTAAAAAATAGAAACCCTAATCAGGGCATCGTGGTTAAGACAATCATTATTAAGCCGATCGGCCTAGTCGATATTGTATCAGCCGGGACAATAGGTTTAAATAAAAAAGAATCAATTAGGAATTCTTTATTTTAGGACATCGTCCAGGATGATATCCTATCGAACTGGATGATGCAGCACAATTATGCCTAAATTAATCTAGTAATTAAGGAAAGCAATTAAGGTTGATTGCATGATCACATCAATTAGGCCAATCGCAGGATCAACCGGGACGATGGCGTGGATGATTGACATCAGCCTACTTCTATTCAGGGCGATGTTCAGGATGATTTTCCTCGAATTTGAACTAATCGGCCAGGATGATATTATATTTTCCTGATGATGTGACCAAAATTACTCTAATCATCCAAACCGACTTGGTTGATTGAGCAAAATTTATGCTGATCGGCCAGGACGTTAAAGTCGGTTTGTATAAAATAAGAGCTATTCTGAAGCTCTTCTATTTAAGAACTCTTGCTCTACCCTAGATGTAATCTTTTGATGTTGTCTTGACCTGAAAGAGCCTAGAGGAGAGGGAGAGAGAGGAACTTGTGAAGGGGAGTTTGAGAGAGGATTCATAAGGGTTGCTGGAAGCAAGGTTCCAGGTCATCTTCTTCGATAGTCATCCTTTGTCCTTGGAAGGTTGAGAGAGGTGAGCTTCAGCAATCGATCGAGGTTCTCTGCTTACTTCAGGAGGAAGCAAAAGGAGTTGGGTTCTCTGCCTCGCCAGGGTTGGCAGAAAGGAGTTTTTGTGAGGGCTTCTCAGCCTTGCTGTGGGAATAAAAGGAGAGTCACGGTGATTAGTGCAATACCCAGAGAGTGCCTCCGGGGAGTGGACGTAGGTCGAGTTGACCGAACCACTATAAATCTCTTTGTGATTTTACTACTGTTTTTCCGCATTTAATTTTCGCACTCTTTTGTGGTGAATTGTGGTTTGAGTTTGTTGATTTTGTTTTAAAGAATTTTTAAAATACCAATTCACCCCTCTCTTGGTTTGCTTTGGGCTAGTTCATAAGGGTTTAACATCCCTAACAAACTTTTAGGCAATGGTCTTCTTTTGACGAATTTCATCTTACTATGCTCGGGTTTGACTGGGTTCTATGTTAATTCTATGAAGTGGAAACATTGAAAGATGTATTATTTAATGGTCCTTGGTTTGTCAATGGACAAATTATTGGTATGGACAAATCGACGGCAAATTTCTCTCTCAATTCTTTAAAAGTCTTAACCACTCCAATATAGGTTAGGATGCCTAATCTCCCACTTCAATGTTGGGATGAAATAAATATTTGCATAATAGCTTCAATGATTGGGAAACCTTACATGATCGATGGGAACATTTTCAATGGGGAAGAAGGGAGTTTGGGAGGATTTGTGTTCGAATCAAATTTGATTCTCAATTGCCTCTTGGAGTATGGGTTGAAGGGAGTACTAGAAAATTCTTCCAAAAATTAGAATATGAAAGGATTCCAAACTTTTGTTTTGGATGTGGTAAAATTGGGCACATGAAGAAAAACTGCTTAGAAAAGAAAATGGGAGGAGACACTGTTTCTAAAGAAGCTGTAAATACTCTTAAGCTAAGAGAGGAAACAAGTCAAACAGAAAAAATATCAGGCAAGTTGAGACTTTAACTGATACTAATGAAGGTTATGGCCCATGGTTGCTAGTGAATAATGGATGTAGAAGAAATAAAAACTTTGGTTTTAGAAAAATTAACACAAGGAGCAAGGATGAATAGATGGGTAAAATTGCTGATTTAGTTTCATAAAAGCCAAAGCAAAGCCTGGTTGATGCTTGTCTCGGTTCATACAGGGAGATAAAGTAAATCTGAAAGCTCTGAGAAGGATGCAATGAAGGAAATAGTGGAAGTTTTAGCTTCAGAAGTTCCTAAAACTAATGGTATGTCTTCCAATATGTCTTCTATTTTATTTAAGAATAAATTCAATATTCTAGAAGTTTGGTGGAGGAAGGAGAGATAGTAAGTATTGAGGATAATGTTGAGATTGATAAACTGGAAGATTTGAATGTAGTAAATAATGTAACATATTTAAAACTCAATGGTAGTATGGAGGAAATGAAGGTGGCTGAGATGAAGGAAGGTGAATCCTCTTATGTAAAGAGGAAAGGTTCAAAATAGCTAAAAGGTCTAGGACCAATTAATTTGGCTCATAGGAGTAGGAGAGCTGAAGGGGATGGTAAGGATAAATTGGGGACTTTATCCCATCTTATTCAATGACTTCTTCCATTGATTTTTGGAATTATAGAGGAGCTAGGAAGAAAAAGGCTTCTCTATACTTGAAGGAGGTTGTAAAAGAGAATGAGGTTTTCTTTATTGGCTTACTTGAAACCAAAATTTTTAACTTTGATAGAAGAGATGTGGATCAACTAATTGGTATAGATTGGGAATTCTTTCATGTTTCTTCAGAAGGATTGTGTGGAGGCATTCTTGTGTTATGGAAGGCTAGCTTTGCAAAATTTCAGATTTTGGAATTTTCTTCCGAATTTATCATTGGTGATTTGGAAGTTCCTAGTAGAGGCAAATGGAGGATTGATTCAATATATGGTAATAAGGATGTTTACAAAAGATGAAGGCTTTGGGAAAGGTTGGAATTCTATTCCTCAAAGGAGTTATCAATGGTTTTGGGAGGAGATTTTAATTGTATTCTTTCTAAAGAAGATAAGAGGGGAGGGAGAAGATTCTTGTTTTCCCTTGGACAAAAGGAGATGAAATATTTCCTAGCTTATAATGACTTCCATGAAGTTGGATATGTGGGTCCAAAGTTTACTTGGTATAACAAAAAAACAGGAGTGGATCGGATACTTGAAAGACTAGATAGATGCTTCTAAAACTTGGCTACATTGAATTCAGCTCACAGGTTGGTGGTAAGGCACTTTTTTTTGAAGAAAAATGCAATAGAGCATTTAGATTTTATTAAAAGCTATAAGTAAATTACAAGATACCATGAGATTCCTCCTTTAACAAGGTAATAAAAGAAGGAGGAACCTTATTAAGAACAAGATCAACCCAAGTAAAAGAAGAAACAATAGCATAGTTAGCACAGAGATCTGCTAACTTATTACACTTTCTATCTTTTTTTTTTGATGAAATGCAATTTGCATTAATAATAAAAAAAAAAATCCTAAAACAAGGCCTAAAGCAAAGCTAAAGAGTCACATTCCTCCTTCAAGCAAAACAAGAATGAAGGAGGAATATCTTGAACACTAATGTCATCCCAAATAAATGAGCTCTTTAAAGCCAAATTAGCACATATATCCGCTAATTTGTTACAACATCTTTTAGTAAAAGAAAACATAACTTGATTGAAATCAAGAAGGAATGACAAGTTATCTTCAATGCATTTACTAACCTTCCAATTCTTCATAGCCGAATGAAGAAGTTTGATAATGTTGAAATTATCTCCTTCAATAATGATTCCTTGAGCTTCAAACATCCAATCACGGATTATATTTTTCAAGTGAAGAATTACCATCAATTCAATTTGAGCAATATCCCAATGCATAATATTTACTCCATAGCTAAAAGGAATCTTCCTTTCTCATCTCTTATTACACCTCCAAATCCAGCCACATTGTTTGATAAGATAGAAGCATCTACATTTAATTTAATCCAACCGGTTGGAGGAGGATACCAAGAGCAATACAGCTTACGCTGGTTAGTATCCCAGTTTTTCGGAAATTGATTAATAAAGTTGCTGAATGTAGATGTAGATACCACATTTGCTGCCAAGAAATTATTGGAATCTTCTATGCCATCATGAGTCAATTTACATCTACTTTTCCACACTAGCCAAATAGACGTACAATACATATGGGCAATGATAGAATTTTTCCCCACAAGCTTCTTTAAACCTTCAAAACAATCTTGTAAATTATTGTAGATAGGAATTTTGAATCCCCAGTTATTGAGAAAAAAGATTACTTCATGAAGCTTTGAACAATTCCCTGCTATATGCCACTCATTCTCATCTTCTTTACACCCCCTCGGGCATCCTGAGAAGTTAATCAATTTCCTTCTAACTAGAAAATCATTAGACAGGATGGCATCATTGTACAACCTCCACAAAAAAAGCTCAATCTTCGGTCTTAACTTCAATTTTTTCATCCAACTCCATATAGAACCGTCACCATTTTTATCCGAAGCTGATTGAAAAGCCAAAGCAGTGATTGATTTTCCTGAAATTTTAAAATTAAGCTCAATGAGATCAAATCCTCTTTCGGCTTGAATTAGAATTTGAATAATAATCTCCCTCAGATGTTCCCCAAATGTAGTTTGAATCTGATCAGTATTCCAATTCCCATTAGAAATGAAATAACTCAGTTTAAATTCACTATGTTTAAAACAGTTTACAAATGTTGGCCATCTTGCTAAGCTTCTATCCATAATCAAGCTATCGAACATCCAGTTGATTGAATTGCCATTAGAAACATTCCATCTTACAATGTTTCTAAGAAATATAGCTCCCATAGTGATGATTTTCCAAGTCGATGAGCATTCTGTTTTCATTGGAGTCAACCAGACGTCGTCACCATACTTAGCTCTTAAGATTTGATTCAGCATAGTAGAAGGCTATGTACAGAAATTCCATGCTAATTTGGCCCGTAATGGACCAATCCTTGAAACTGTTGAGAATAATCCTCTGCCGCCTTCTTCCTTGGTCTTGCATAGCTTTTTCCAAGATGTATAGTGAATACCTGTATTGCCATTGTTCTTTTTCCACAAAAAGTTTCTACACATTTTATCAAATTCATTTAAAATGCTTAAGGGAACAAGAGAGATTGAAGTTAAGAACATAGGAAGAGAGAGGAATGCTGATTTAATGAGAACCATCTTGCCTTCCAAAGAGATGAACTTTTGCCCCCAAATATTTAATTTATTTGCTACCACTTCCATAAGTTTAGAGAAATCCGAAGATACCATCCTCCTCAATGTCATCTTTACCCCAAGATAATTAAATTCTTTGACCACATTGAATTTAAGAAGATTGGAGATTCTCTTTTTAGTTATATGGTTAGTAAATTTGCCAAAAATAACCATAGACTTTTTCCCTTATTAACTTTTTGCCCCGACCATAAGCTATAATTATTAATGATAGTTTTCAAATCTTTAATAACTTTACTCTTGCATTCAGAGAAGATCAAAATATCATCCGCATAAAGCAAATGGGACACTCTAGGAGCCTTGGGAGAAATAGAAATCCCTATATCCTCTTTCCTACCATTAAGAGCATCTGATAGGATTTGGGAGCAAAGAATAAACAAATAAGGGGATAAAGGGCAACCTTGCCTAAATCCACTTTTTCCATTAATCCAATCTGATTTCTTACCATTTATCAAAATGCAATATTTGGGATTTAAGATGCACTGTAAAATGAGTTCCTTAAACTTAGTAGGAAAGTTAAAATGAGAAAGCACTTGCCTTAAAACATCCCATCCCATACTATCATAAGCTTGTTCCATGTCAAGCTTTATTGCCAATAGACCTTTTCTAGCTTAAGAATAACAGAATTTGTTGAATATTTCTTGTGCTAAAAGAACATGATCTGACAAAGAACGTCCTTTGATAAAAGTAGCTTGATCCGTCGAGATTAATTTATGAATAACAAATTCCAATCTACTCAAGAGCATTTTTGCAATAATTTTATAAATGGTCAAACATAAGCTAATAGGTTGATAATTTGTTACCTCTTGAGGATTTTGAATTTTTGGAATCAATACTATAATGGTTTCCTTCCACGATATATGCATGTCTCCAGAAACCAGGAAATGATTCACTGCTAACCAAACATCTTCAGAAATCAAATTCCAGAATTTTTTCAAGAAGGAAAAAGTTATCCCGTCCACTCCAGGTACAATATTGCTACCAGATTTTTCAATGATAGTTTGAAGCTCCTCCCTAGTGAACTCAGCTTCCAAAACAGCTTGATCATTCTCATTGATTACTGCTCCAGAATTTGGCCATCCTTCAATTATACAATTTCTATGCTTCCATTTCAGCTGGAAAAATTCAGAAAACACCTTCTGAATTTCATTAGCATCCTCCGCTATCTTGCCTTCATTAGTATTAATGTGACTAATCCAGTTGGTGTTTTTCCTGGCATTAGCAAAAGCATGAAAAAAACCAGAATTGCAATCTCCTTCTTCCATTCATCTTGCTTTAGCTCTTTGCCTCCACCAAGTATTGAGTCTTGCAAGAGTTACATTGAGTTCATTAATTTTGAATCTTAAAATATGAAGCTTTTCCAAAGAAATCCCCATTTCACCTTCTTCCAATTGTAATTCTTGTATTTCTTCTTTCAATCTGTCCCGAAGAATCATAAGGTTTTTGAACTTGGCCTTGCTCCAGTAAAAAAGAGATCTAAGTTTTCTTCTGAATTTTACATTGAGAGAAACAGCCGGATTCATTCCAGCAAATTTATTCCAAGATTTCTTCACAATAACCTCTACTCCATGATAAGTTTCCCACACGTCTTCATAACGAATATCAGCTTTGTTAACCACAACAGGTTTGAAAATTTCTAATAAAACAGGGCAATGATCTGAAGCTATGCGAGATAGATGTTTCACCTTAGCAAGGTGAATAGAGTTCAAAGCATTAGAGTTAATAAGGCATCTATCTAGTTTCTCTAGAATCCGAGCTCCTCTAGATTTATTGTAACACCAGGTAAATTTAGGACCCATAGACTTCACCTCATGTAAATCATTGTTGATCATAAAGTTCTTCAAATCTTTAGCTCCTTGAGATAAGTAGAATTTCTTTCCACCTCTCTTTTCATCTTGACATAGAATACAATTTAAATCCCCTCCTATCACTGTAGGAAATTCCTCCGAGCAATGATTCTCTAAGCATTCCCAGAGTCTTTTCCTCTCAGTGGTTTTGGTACTCCCATAAACAGTTGCAATTTTCCAGGTACCTTTATTGAAAATCTGTAATTTACCCGCTATCAGTTGAGAAGACACTTCATCCACTGTGAAAGATGCCAGGTCCTTTCTCCATAGAACAGTCAATCCTCCAGATAAACCTTCTAAGGGTACTAGAAAAGTGTCACAATTGTTTCCCAGCAATTTGCTAATTTGAGAATTCTCCAAGGAGTTAATTTTAGTCTCCATCAACCCAACAAAAAAACTTTGTGGTCTTTAATCACTTCCTTCAAATATAGAGTAGCCTCCACCTTCTTGGCTCCTCTACAATTCTAGAAAATCATCGAATTCATTTCTTAAAGATGGGAGAAAGTCCCCCAATCTTTTTGATTTTAGCTCCCCACTTTTTCCTGTCTCTTTCCAATATATTTCCCGATCCAAGAGATTTCAATTCTTTGAGTAGTTTCACCTTCTTTCCAGAAGATAAGTTATCAATAATTTCCTTCTCCGTTTCATGAGTCTCTTTATCATTTTCTTGCTTAAGTATATTTTTTTTTATCAAATACTGCTTCCACATTTGATAATTTCTAAGATATTTGTTCAACAATCTCACCTTTATCTATACATGCAGTTTCAATTTTTTCTATATCTTTATTCAGGATAGAACCATCCATATTTGCAAGTAAATCAAATTTATTGATAGTTTTAAGAGGGGACACAAGCAGGTTTACCTCAGGTTGTTGAATATCTGGAATTTTACTGAGAAGATCTGATCCAGTCTCTCCATCAGTCATTATTCCAGGAACTTCAATAGTTTCTGAAACCAGCTGTACATCTTTCAAAGAAGCTCCTTTTGGTGTGCCATTTGTTTTTGAATTGTCAACACAAGTTTTTGGAATATAAATATTCTTAATAGGAGTAGAGATCCTATTAAAGAATTGCCTCTTTTCACCCATTCTCTTGAATCTTCTATTGCCATGTTTCACCTGGATCCATGAATCCTCTTTTGCTTTCTCTGTATTAACAACAGATTTAGCTTCTGCCATTTGTTTTCCTGTTTTGAATGCTTCAGATGCACAAGCATTCATTGAGACAATATCGTTTTAACTTCTGAGCAATTATTCACCACATGGCCAATTCTACTGCATTCCTCACATATTTTTGAGAAACCTTCATACTCTGCCGCCTGATAAAACTTTCCAGAAATTCCTTCCACCCAAATGCCTTTTGGGAGTTTTATATCTAAGGGAATACAAACACAAATCCGTGCAAATTCCTTTCTACTCCATTGGAACATATTTCCATCAAGTAGGAATGGTTTGCCCTCCATCGAAGCTATACTGCAAATGTTTACCTCATCCCAGCATTGAAGAGGAAAATTGGGAAGCCGGATCCACACAGGAGCTAAAATTCCTTTGAGAGAATTAGGGTTGAATGAACTGGACCATTTATCCAGACCCACTACTTGTCCTCTTACCCACCAAGGACCGCCAGAAAGGAAGTTCTCCACAGCAACTGAATCTTCAAATGAGCATAACATCCATCCACGTCCCAATCCTGTTATATGGAATTTCCCAAAACCATTCCACTGTCTTCTTAGATCCAAGCTAACCATATGAAAAGGAATTTCATCCCCAAAGATCTTCACTACTAAAGCTTTTTCCAGTCTCTTGGCATTCTCCAACTCCTTCTCAGCAAGTAGTTTAATACCTTTACCATCTTCTGTTAGAAAAGAACCCAGATCTAGGCTATCAACATTGATGTTCTGCTTCTTATACCAGACTGAATTGTTCTCTACAAATTTACGAGTGTTTGGATCATTCGGAACAACTGGTTCATTAAGAGTAGACTCAGCATCTTTCTTTTGGAGCAATTTCTCATTCACCTTGTCATCAATTCTGGATTTTAAATTCAATTGGGGGGAATTTGTCAATTCCTTTCTACTAGGTGAAGACGACAAAGAAGCATAATTCACCTTTTTGATAATTGAGATCCTTGTTTCCTTAGAAGATGATGCTTCCAGATTGAATTTACCAATAACTTCATTGACAGAAACAGGACTGTTAAAGGATTTCAATTTAAATCCAACATCCTCTGTTATAATTTCTTTCCCTTTCCCAATCGCCAAAATGGGAGAAGATTTCTTTGTTAAAAAACCACCCTCATTAATCACCAATGGTTTTGCTGTCAGATTTTTAAAATTCTTGTTGAATTCATCAAGCTTATTAGAACCTCCATTGAAAACTTCAGTAGATTTCTTCACAGGAATTGATAATCCTTTCCTGTAATTAGACCAGGATTCTGACGAGAGAATTCAATCGCGCTCCATAATTTCCTTTCAAGATCGTCGGCCTTCCGGCTGACCGCCGGATCCACCAGATGTGGAAGAAGACGCCGTTGAAGACGAACAAAAAAAAATGACAAATTTTTTGAAATCCCAGAGTTTCTCTCACTAACTTTCTCTCACTAATGTTGAATCAAAGAAGAGAGCTCAATGGTCAAAATTTCAATTGAAAATGATATTCTTATAGTCTTTGAACATACCTCTCAAATCTTCATTCTTGTAAACCATAAGATCTTTAAAGTCTTTGATTATATTTGCATTGTCTCCTTCAATGATGATTCCATCATAAATCATCAAATCATCTTTAAGAACTTCATTAAAAGAGGTAATAACAATCATTTCAAGTTTTGAAATGTCCCAAGAGTAATGGGATATCCAAATGCATACAAAAATTTTCCTTTGGAATCTCTACAAACTCCTCCAATACCTCCTTTATAAGATTGAAGAAGGGATGCATCAAAATTAAACTTGATCCAACCGGGTGGATGGGGATGCCAATGAACATCCAACAGCTTGTGAAGCTGGTTGACACCCCATTTACCCAAAATATTCACTGCATTGGAATAGGATACTGCAGCCATAGAAATAGCTTCCAGTGCAACAAAAATAACACTAGTTTCCATCCCATTGTGAACATAATGGTGGTAAGGCACTTGCTCGGGTAGCTTCAGATCACTTCCCAACTATATTAAATCTCTTGGTTCAGCAGTAAGCTATGATGGTGCTCAGGTTTGAAGAGGTGTGGGCTTCCAATAAGGCTTCGGTTGTTGTATTGAGAGGGATATGGAAGAAAAAATTGGTTGGAAGCTTCTTTCAGATTTTGAACTGTAAAATGGAGAAAGCTCTAAAGGCTCTTTCTTATTGGAGCAAAGCTAAACACAAAAGTATTGTTTTACAAAAGGAAGAACTTTTGAAGTATATTGAAGATCTACAGACAAAAGAAGCTAATGAAGGTGGTCTTTCAGAGGATGATAGTTGGTCTTTAAGTAAAAGTGTGTGAGCTTAATTCAACACTTGCATGACTGGATACTTGGTGGAGGCAAAGAGCTAAGGTGAAGTGGTTGGTTGAGGGAGATCAAAATTCTAAAGTCTTTCAAGCCTTTGCTTTGGTTAGATGAAATTCCAATTTTATTGCTAAGATTAAAAATGAAAATGGGGAGATTATGGAGGAGCAACAACAAATAGAGGAAGTAATGGTTCAATTTTTCAAAAACAAATGAAAGAATAGAGTTTGCAAGCTGGATAATTGGCCAAGCCTGTGGAGAATGCTAGATGATGGAGATAAAGATATGTTAAACAAGGCTTTCACAATTGAAGAAATGGAAGATGTGATCAAGAGTAGTGGATACAACATCTCCCCAGGTAATGATGGCATTACATTTTCCTTCTTTAAAGCATATTGGGAGATAATTAAATATGACTTATGGAATGCTATCAATTATTTATTTCAAATGGCTGTTATGGATTCAAAATGGAAGGAAATAATTATAGTGCTTATTTCAAAAGTAAGCAACTCTTTGACTCCGTCTAATTTCAGACCGATTAGCTTATGTAACTTGGTTTATAAATTGGCGGCAAAGATGTTAATGAATTGGACGTCTCCTATCCTAAACTTATATCAGAAGATCAAGCTGCTTTTGTGAAAGGAAGATCCTTATCAGACCATGTATTGGTAGCTAAAGAGATAATGCATAAATTTAGAAATTCTTAGTCATCTAAAGGTTTGGTTTCCTTTAAAATCGATATGGAACGGTCATATGATTTGATGGGATGGAAAACATTGGAGAATGTAATGGAATATTTTGGCTTTCCGTCTGGTTTTTCTAATCTAATTTTAGAGTGTGTAAAGGATTCTAAATTCTCCATTTTGACTAATGATAGTCTTTCCTATTGGATAAGTGGAAAGAGTGGATTTAGACAAGGATGTCCCTTGTCCCCATTTTTTTTTATGCTCCCAATTGTTGTCTAATGATTTTAAACAAAGAGAAGATTCTATTGGTGTTCGATTGTGTGTAAACATACCTAGAATTCCCATTTGTTATATGCGGATGATGTGATTATCTTCTTAGAGACTAATATAAAGGAAGTCAAGGCGATTAAAAAAATTCTGAAAAACTTCTGTGGATGGTCGGGACAAAGGATTAACACCAATAAATCTTGTATGATTTTTAGAAAATTGGTTAATAGAAGAAGAAGGAAGAAGATCTCTTGGTTCATGGGGTTTAAAATAGAGAAGGAGTTGTCTTACCTTGGAGTCAAGATGGCATTGAGAAGATTATTAAGGGAAGACTTCCATTTCATCATTGAGAAGGCAATAAGGATGACTAATATTTAGGGAGGGAAATTTATTTCCTTACCTGGTAATATTTTACTTACTAAATCTATTTTGCTTGCTTACACTATTTTCCATTGTACCGACTCTTTGGTTCAGAAGAGTATCCTTGAAGAAGTAGACAAGATTTGTTGAAGCTTCATTTGGAATAAAGCAAATGGGAGACTTGGTATTCATTATGTCAATTGGGAAACAATGTGTTTACCAATGAAATGGGGAGGTAGAGCTCTTCACTCTTGCTCGAGCAAAGTGGGACTGTTGAGAGATAAATTAGCTAGGAAGTATGTGAATGACAAATACACTTTAATTCATAAAGTGTTATATCCGAAATATGGAAATTTGTGGGATAATAACACAAGGAGGATAGGTTCTTCAGCTTAGAAAATCATCAAGAATGGAGGTAAATATCCTAGGCCTCTAATTAGATGGAATACTGCTAATGGAGAGGATATTGTTGTATTCAATGGTGCAAAATTGGAAGGAACCCAAAAACGTGGAGAAACTGCTAGAGAGAGAAACTGCCGGAATTTCAAACTTTTCAATTCTCGGTTTTTCTGGAAACTTCATCACCGGAGATAGGCGACGATGGGGGATGGCCGTCGACCTCCTGTTGACGTGCTTAAGGCATCAGAAGGATCAGATGGACGAATTAAGAACAAGGAGGATCAACATTGGTTGTTTCAGCGATCAGAAGCAGATAAGTCGAAGAAGGTTGATGATCATCGACCTCCTATCGACGCGATTTTGTCAAAGGAAGGATCAAATGGAAGTATCAAGAACAAGGAGGATCACCAATGGTTGTTTCAATAATCAGGAGCAAATAAGGTACAATCTCGAATCACTACAAAACCTCTCAGTATTAAAGAGGTATGCGATATTCCTATGAAGAAGACTGTGGAATACGTGGAAGGTAAGGGCAAAAGCATTTTGGACAATTCATATAGTATAACTCCATTGTTTGAAAAATCATGATCAAATTTGAAACAGAAGGAGTCTGAAGCTTCTTCATCTGAATTTAAGATTTTTGCTAACAAATTTGGATGTTCAAATGCAATCTCTGTCCCTTGGCCAGAGATAAATGCGAACATTTCGGAAAATGTTAATAATAAATCTAATTCTATGGAAAAGCTTTCTTATGTTCCTTGTTCTCACTTTTCAAACAATCCAGTAAATCAATCTGTAATTGGTGGAACTGGTTTAAAGGAAGCTGAAGTGAAGAATTATGAAGGAGTTAAATTGAATGCTGTGAATGCGTGGAAGAAGACACAACACATAAAGTTAAACTATGACATGGATTCGACTCCTATTACTGATGACGAGATTGCAGTGATTATGAATTCTGAATCAAAAAATGTTAATTCTCAAGTTCTCAAGAATTCTCTGGTTATCAAAGTATTGGGTAATAATATCCCTTTTCCAGTCTGCAGCAGAGAACTAAGGAGACAATGGGCTAGATTTTGTAATTTCCATCTCACGACTTTGGGGCTTGACTGGATTCTATGTTCCTTTTCAAAATTGGAAGCAGTTGAAGAAGTCTTGGAGGGAGGTCCTTGGTTCATAGGAGGAAACATAATTGGACTAGATAAATGGTCCCCCAACTTTTCACCCGAATCCCTTAAAGGACTTACAGCTCCGATATGGATTCGATTGCCATGTTTACCATTGCACTGCTGGGATGAACAGAACATCTATCGTGTAGCTTTCAAGATAGGAATTCCTATTTATCTAGATAGGAATTCTTTTAAATGGGGTATAAGGGAATATGCCCGAGTATGTGTACGCATGGATCTGGACAAAAAAGTTCCTAAGGGAATTTGGATAGAAGGACTACATGGTAGATCATTTCAAAAGGTAGAATATGAGAAGATATCTTCTCTTTGCTACCATTGTGGAAAACTAGGCCATTTAAAAAACAACTGTTCTTTGATCAATAATGCTTCTTCCAGATCAGTAGCTGAAGTATCTAAAGTTAATGGGAAGATAACAGATCAAGAAGGAGGTAATTCCAGGGAATAGGATGAATTAGGACCTTGGATACAGGTCAAATTCAAGAAGAATAGAGCTGCTGGGACAAATTTTTTTAAGCAGAAATTTGATACTCAAAAAGTACAAACTCAAACTAAATACATACCAAAAGCTGCTAAGATTAATGAAACAGAAACAATTCCTATTTCTGTTTCAGATTCATTCAATAAAACCATTGGTTTGGAAGAGAACAAAATCACTGAAGTTCTATTGAATAACTATTTCAGTATCCTGGAAGAAGACTTGCATAACAATGATCTTGATGAGCCCAAAGATAAAGGCAGTAATGCAGAAACAATTAAAACCAATCCTCTTATTGAAGATGAGAGCGATGTTTCAAATTCTAAGGCTTTTTGACTACAGAAGGAGATGAAAAAGTTAAAGAATTAAATGGAAATGTACAGCTTGCTAAATACAATCTTCAAGTGGAATTCATGGAGAAGAATGATTCTCAATCAAATGACAACAACGGGACGGATTGCTTACGAACTCTGGTAAATCCTGAGGGATTACCAGCGAACTCAAGTATTCCATTTCATAAATCAGATTTTAAACTACAAAAAGAGCTGAAATCCTTGGGAAAGGATAATATTATTTCTCATGGGAGAAAAGGAGGAGGTCTAATTAAAGGTAGGAAAGGGAGCAATCCTGGTTCTTATCTACAAATGACTTTAATAATTTTATGAAATTGTAGGGGGGCTAGAAAGAAAGAAGCCTCCCATTACTTGAAGGAATGCATTAAGGAGAATGATTTAATCTTTGTTGGGCTTTTTGAAACAAATATTTCTTCCTTTGATAGAAAGGATTGTGATAGATTCATTGGTAAGTTATGGGATTTTTATATTATCCCTGAAGAAGGACTCTCAGGATGTCTTATGGTTTGTTGGAGGAAGGATCTTGCTTCATTTTCAATTTGGTGACTTCTTCTCAAGCAATTATGGGAGAACTAAATATCTTCAATAAAGGTGTTTGGCTCATTGCTTCTATCTATGGGAGTAATGACTTATACAAAAGAAGGAGCCTTTGAAAAACTCTTGAAGATAATTCAAACTCAGATTTGCCCATTATTATAGTAGGAGATTTCAACTGTCTCCTATCTATAGAAGACAAGCAAGGAGGGAAAAAATTCAAATTTTCTCAGGGGTTTCAAGATATGTAGAATTTTATTAGCTCTTGTGATTTACATGATTTGAAATTCATTGGACCAAGGTTTACTTGGTGTAATAACAAGACAGAAGGAGCAAGGATCATGGAAAGATTAGATAGATGCATTTTGAATCCGATAGCCTTACAAACAATTCAAAATTCGTTTATAAAACATCTACCAAGATTAGTATCCGATCATTGCCCCATTTTATTAAATCGGATGATGCAAGTTATTCAGAAAAATAGAATGATAAGATATGAAGAAGTTTGGTATTCATATGCAGCTTCAACTGGAATAGTTAACAGCTCTTGGAAGAAGAATATGAATGGAGATCCATTTAATGTTTTAAATAAGAAATTTAAAAGAGTGTTGAAAGCTCTTTTTTTATGGAGTAAATCCAAGCACAAGGATTTGAAGGTTTTAAAGGAAAATCTATTGAAAGAAATTTTAGAAATGCAACCAGAAGAAGCCAAGGAAGGAGGTTTGTCCAACAGCAAGTTACAGCTGCTGAAATAAAAAATTCATGAGTTGAATATTACTCTTTCTCGACTTAACACATGGTGGAGGCAAAGAGCAAAGACAAAATGGATGGCTGAAGGTGATTCAAACTCCAAATTTTTTCACATTTATGCATCTGGGAGATGAAATAATAACTGGATTCAACAAATTAAGGATAAAAATGGGAATATTACTGAAGACCAAAAGCAAATTGAAAACATCTTTTATGAATTTTTCAAAGATAAATGGGAAGAGGAGGAGTGTTTGTTATCAGGTTGGCCTACTCCTTACAATGTTTTGAATGAAGCAGATAAAAAAATTCTGGCTGAAGATTTCAGGGAAGAAGAATTAGAAGAAGTGGTTAAGCATCTTGATTCCAACATTTCTCCAAGTATAGATGACATTTCAAACTCTTTCATTAGAAAATTATGGGTAATCATTAAAGAAGATGTTTGGAAGGCTATTTGCTCTTTTTTTGAACAAGGCATTATGAGTCCAAGTTGGAAAGAAACTTTGTTAGTCCTCATACCAAAAATAGAAAATACGAATTTGCCTTCCAACTTTAGACCTATTAGTCTTTGTTTAACAATTTATAAGTTGGTTGCTAAGATTCTATTGAACAGGATGATTGGTCTGATTCCTAAACTTATTTATGAAGACCAATGGACTTTTATTAAAGGTAGATCGGGTTCAGAACACATTTTATTAGCCCATGAAGTTTGTAATAAATTTAGATTTTCAAAATCTAAAAAAGGACTCATGGCTATTAAATTTGACATGGAGCAAGCCTATGATACTATGGGATGGGTTACTCTTACCCAAGTCTTGAAGAATTTGGGATTCCCAGATAAGTTTGCAAATTATCTCATTCAATGTGTTACTGATTCCAATTTTTCTATAATTATTAACGGTAACAATTCTAATTGGATCAAGGCAAAAAGGGGATTTAGGCAAGGTTGCCCCCTATCTCCATTTCTTTTCATATTACTGAAAAAATTTCCCTACTTTTGTATGCGGATGACATTATCCTATTTTTAGAAGCCAATAGGAGAAAAGTCAAGATAGCTAAGAAGATTTTGAAACATTTCTGCAACTGGACTGGGAAAAAGATTAATGTTCATAAATCTTCCATTTTATTTGGTAATTCGGTTCATAAAAAGAGAGGTAGGAGATTGGAAAATATTCTGGATTTCAAGGTAGTGAAAAATATTAAATACCTTGGTATATAGAATTGAGGAGGTCTTCTCGGACAGACTTCTTCCATTTGCTGGACAAAAGCAAACAAACATTTAAATGTATGGGGTAACCATTACATCTCTTTATCTGGGAAGATACAACTTCTCAAATTGGTATTATCTACTTTACCTGTATATCACATTACTCATTCTTTAGTACCCTTGGGAGTACTAAAGGAATTGGATAGAATGAGTAGAGATTTTTTGTGGAATAAATATGATGGTAGTAAAGGGTTACACTATGTTTCATGGGAAGTTCTTTACAGACCTATCCACTTCAGGCAAAATTTGCATGGAAGCTTATATTAGGTTCCAATTCAAGACTTTTCAAAATTTTGAAGATTAAGTATGGAAATCAGCTATGGGACTTTCAGATTAAACAGCAAAGCTCTCCTACTATCAGAATTATATTTCAAGGATATAAGGCTCTTAAAAATATTTTGAGATGGAAGGTTTCTAAAGGAAACAATATTAATATATTACATGATGTTTGGATTTTTGATAAATCCATATCTAGATGGCCTACCTTTGTCACAAACATAGAGTTGATTAATCAAAATATGGATTTTATTGTCAATAGAGGCGAATGGGATGAAGATAAATTGATGTTACTCTTTGGACCTAACTTAATAGAGATTATTAATAAGGTTCCTATTTATTCTGAAACAGATGAAGATCAGTTGGAACTTAAATACAAATATTCAGGGAAATCACTCTCATCCATAATATCTATGGAAGTTGAATTGGACAGATGTGAAGATCCAAATTGGATATGGAGGAAGAAACTTAAGCTTAGACCACGTGTGAATTTATTCTGGTGGAGACTTGGTATTAATGCAATTCCTACAAAATCTTTTTTGAAATATAGAAAATTGTTCAGTAATGATGAATGTCCGAGAGGATGCAATTCCATAGAGAATGAATGCCATATCATGCTTAACTGTCAAAGATTGTTAAAAATTCTCAAATTGATTAAGAGCTGGGGATTCTCTATTCCTATTTTCAATTCCTTGCGGGATTGTTATTTAGCTTTGAAAGTAATGGCTAACATTAATCCGTTTATAGGAAATATTTACTGTTTTGCAGTTTTTTAAATTGGAATAATAGGAATATGTTTGTTCATGGTGGAAAGGAAGTTAGCTCTTCTTCCATAATAGCAAATGCTATAAGCATGGCTGAAGCTTCATTCAAAAGAAATTCGGATTACTGGGAAATCAACCAGCTATCACAGCTATCCTATCATTGGTTTCCTCCTCCTCCCGAATGGATTAAATTAAACATTGATGCTTCAGTTAAAAGGAATTATGATGCAAGAATTGGTGGAGTCTTCCGTGATCATAGAGGGAGGCTTCTATGTGCATTTGGATCAAAATATAAGCATTGGGATTCAGCTCAAATGGAGATGCAAGCAATTTTGTCCATTAAATCTTACATTTCAGAATGGAGGATATGACTACAAAGGAATTATCATAGCGGGTGATAATAAAAATACTATTGATTTTATCCAGAAAATCTTTAATAAGATGCCTGATGAAGTAGAGGATAAATGCAATTGGGACTTATCTTTTCTTTCAGAATTTAATCAGGTAATTTTCCATTTTGTTCATAGAAATAGCAATAAGTTAGCAGATTTTTGTGCTAACTATGCTTGCTCTTTAGATTTCTTTTGGGATGATCTTTTTAGTAATAAGGTTCCTCCTTGCTTTTTTTTTTTCTTTACTCAAGGAGGACTATGATTGTGGGACAATCACATAATTGTTTGTTTATTTCATTTCTTTAATAATATTTCTTTATGCATTCCTTCAAAAAAAAAGAAAGATGTATTCAATGACACTTGGATATTGAATAAAGGTATTTGCAAATGGCTAACATTTATCATTCCTTATAACAGCAGCAGTTTTTCTGTCTCAAATTTCATATCTAACGATAGTCGGAATGAGGACGAGTTAAGGAAGTATGTGGGTAGTGAGCTGTACCAAAAAATAGGAAAATCTATTTCTTCTATGGTGTTTGAGATGTCGGTAATGCACACAAATCTACAACAATTCTGGAGTTGGATCAGAAAAAGTAATTTGAATCCAAAGTGGAAACATTAAGGTGGAGGATTTTGGCCTACTGCTCAATTCCTTGAATATAGAAGATTGCAAAGGGAAAAAACTTTCCCAAGGGGCTATAATGAAACAGAGAATGAAGACCATGTGGCTATTAGATGTGAAAAGCTGAAGGATGCGTTAACTCAGCTAAGTAGATAGGGATTTACTTATTCGAGATCTGATTCCTTAACAGATTGTTGTACATGGCTGTCAAAAAAATTTCCTTTCATGGTTAATCTGTATTATAGTGTGTTTTTTTTTTTACATGGAAGTCAAGGAACAAGTTAGTTTATAATGGTGGTGAGGACAACTCTTTGATTATTTCATCTAATGCATTGAGCTTTACTTCTACATCAGCTGACGGAAATGGTAAATTCACGAGTAACTAGGATACTAACTAGTCTTCTAGACAGTCCAATGTGCATTGGTATCCTCCACCACCCGATTGGCTAAAGGTAAATGTGAATGCAACTCTTCTTTCTTCTTATAAAGCCGGAATAGGAGGGGTGTTTCGGGATCACAAAGGAAGACTTCTTCTAGCTTTTGGAAAAAAAATTATTGGGATATTTCTTCTTTGGAGCTTTTGAAGAGGAGATGATTAAGGATTGGATGTTTAAATACAAGGAAATTATAATAGAAGGTGACAATGTTAACATTATGGAGTTCTTGCAAAAAGCTTAGACAAGTGGAGAACCAAGGTATGATGATATTCATTTATTTAATGGGTTCAATAACGTAATTTTTAATTGCATAGATAGAATGGCCAATAAGTTAGTGAATTTATGTGCTAACTATGGTATTGTTAGTACTTTTGTGTGGGATGAGTTTAGCATGAATAAGGTTCCTCCTTCGTTTTGGTTCTTGTTAAAGAGGAATCTAATGTTCTCATTTCGTAGGTTGTATTCCTTTTTCTTATTTTAATGCAATTTGCAGCATTTTTCTTCAAAAATAAGAATAATAAGAAGTTGATTCGGTGGATGCTGTTAGATAATATTTTTATTATACCCCTTATCCTAAGTTTTTCTCATCCTCCATCATTGCTCTGATTCCTAAGAAGGGGAATATTAATTTTTGGGATAATTTTAGGCCTATAAGGCTTTGCTTCTTTTTGAATAAATTAATCTCTAAATTTCTTATGAGAAGGTTAGCTAGGCTTTTTCCTAAAATTATCTCTTTGAGGCAAACTAGTTTTATTAATGGTAGAGCCATCATCAATAATGTGATTCTTTCTGAAGAAATCATTCATGACATTAATTTCTTGTTGGGAGTGGTAACATTATTATCAAAATTGATATTACCAAATCTTAGGATAATCTTAATTAGAATTTTCTTTATCAAATTTTATCGCTTTTTAGTTTTAGCTCTAGTTTCATTTTTCTATAAAGGCTATGATATTTTTGTTTGGAAAAGACTTTATTCCATTAAATAGAAAGTAAAAATGTTTGTTCAATGGGGGAATGGTCTTGGTAATGTATTTTTTAGGCAAGACCATTAGATACGTAACTACTCAATTGACAATTATTTACTCTCTCACTCTATTGTTGTTATTAAAGTTAAAGTTTTATTTCTGATAATATTTGGAATGTTGCTAATTAAGGGAATATGTTCCTGATTATTTAGTTAATCAAATCTTGAAAATTCCTTTACAAATGGACAAGGAGGATTGTATTATGTTCAAAAACTCTAATGATGGTATTTTATTTTTAAATAAGTTTGTAACTCTATTAGTATCTGCCATGTTAAATCTCATTTATGTTTTATATTATGACATAAGAGTATCCCTGGTTCTTACTTTTAGTTTGGCGTTGCTTGCATAATTTAATGCATATTGATAGTATTTAAGTTAACAAAGGGTTTCACATGGATTTTAGAATTAATTTATGTTTCCATACTAAATATCTTAATCATATATTTGTTAATAGATTGATTTTAGCTAGAGTTCGTATTTACTTTGATAATGTGTTCAATAGTAATTTTTGTAGCAATAATAATGACATTACTTATATTTTGCAAGCTTGGTTTGTACCTTATAAAGGTCACATTAGAAATATTATTCTTATTATCATCTTATGGTATCTTTTGATGGAAAGAAATAACTCAAGGCATAGGGACATTAAGATGGATTCCATGTGTATTATTTGTAGAGTGAAAGATAAAGTTCTTTAGCTTTACTCTATTAAGCTTATTACATCATAGTGTTTTAAGAATTATAAGTTTATTTCTCCTATCTTCGGTATTTAGTCTTCCTATTAATGATGTGGTTGGTAAGGAGAGGATTGTGCGATTGTTGATTAGTAACCAAAATTATTTTAAGTTGAATTCTGAAGGTTCAGTTAAGAACCAGTTTGTTGGTTGTGGCGGGATTATTAAAGATCTTGTGGGCATGGTGCTTTGTGCTTTTGCTGAACCGTTAGACCTCCGTTCATTTATTTTTGCAAACCTTAATACTCTCAACTATTGGCCTTAACCTTTGTCTTGTAATAGTTATAAAAGATATATGGGTGAAGGTTGATGCTATGCTTATTGTTCATTTTATTAAAGATGGCATGGCTTTTGATTCTAATAATTTTTACCACATTATGGAAATTCAATAGAATCATTATCATTATCATTTTAATTATACAATATCATATTTATCATGAAGGAAATAGTTGTGCTGAATGGCTTGCTAATTTTGGTTGCAAGATTGATGGTATTTTTGAATTTGGGGTAACAAATTTGCCTTCTATTCTTAGGGATTTAGCTAGATTGGATAAATATGGTTTCCCATTGAATGAGGATTTCTTGATCTTTTTAGTTGTGGTCTATTTCTCGATGATTCATTATTTGTTTTATTTTGTTATGTTGTTTTGGTTTCTATTTTAGCCTACTCATTGCTTCTTTCTTGTGGACTATTGTTTTTGTTGGGGTTGTGACTTTTTATTTATGAATCTTATGCTGGGGTTCTTTTTCCATAATGTTATTTGGTGTTTTCCATTTATATGGATTAGCTGTTGTGGTTGGTTTGTCTCTTTCTTCTTGTTCATTTTTCTCCTATCTGTGGCTCTGTACTATGCTCGGTTAGGTTGCTAGTTTGTCTTATCGTGGTTTTTGGTTGGTGGGGCTATTTGTGCTTTGTTTGGGGGAAACTTTATTGGGTTAGCAAGATATTTTTATCTATTTCTAATTTCTATAGTTATGGTGGTATCCTTTGGTGCTATAGTTTTATGTATTGCTAGTGGCATCATTGGGTTTATATGTTGATGGTTGGTGTTGGTTTGTCTTTTACTAGGTGGTGTTGTTGTTGGTACAGTCTGGATCATGGCCCCTTTCTCTTGGTTATGGATGGTTTCATGCTAAGGTTATTTTTTTGGGCTTGTGTTAGAGAGGGATTAGTATGTGGATTTAAATTTTTTAGGCTATTGGGTTAATATTTGGTAGCTGGTTTGCTATATCTTACTGGTGGGGGAGTTGGATGGGTGTGCTTGGTTGAGCTTTTTTTCTTTTATTTCCTCTAACTCTTTTGATTTGTATAACCTACTTTATATGGTGGATGACTGGTTAGCTAGCTGGGCTTTCGTTCTTCCTCTATGCTTTTTCTTGAATTGGTATTTTCTAGGTATTCTTTATGTTGCTCAACTGATATTATCAAGGTTGGCCTTATGCAGATTTATTATTTTGGTGGTGATGTTAGTGATGATTAGGCCTCATTTCTAGACAAATGTTGACATTTTTTAGGTGTTGGTTTATGTCCCGACTTTAAAATTTTCTATCTTTTATATTTGATTTTTGTAAGTAGCAAAGTTCATTGACTCTTTTAATTTTTTTAGTTTCTTTTCTTATAGCTCTTAGAGAAGTAGTGAGCATTTGAACTTTTAAGGACTTGTAATAATTTTGGTTTTTTTAATGTGTCGGCCCTTTTATGGGTTTTAGCCCAAAAAAAGTGAATTCATTAAATGATAAAAAAAAAATTCAGTAATTATTAAATAAATAAAGAAATAAAAGTAAACTAAAAGCCCCAACTGAAAACCTTAAAAATAAAACTAATTGATAAATAATGGAATTTAAATAATTAAATAAATAAAATAATTAAAATTTAAATAAAAGTCCAAATGGCATTTAGGGGTATCACATTAGGTCATTCTTGACATATGGTGATAATTGCACGTTGAAAAGAATTAATTTGGTATAAAAATAAAAAAAAACCACAAATCCTTCATTAAATAAAAGCATAACTTAGGCAAATTTTGAAATATTTATAAATAAATAAATAAAATTTGATAGTTCAATTCGAGTTGTTAGACCTACTTAAACTATCCAAAGCAAACCAAGTGGGGGTGAATTAGTGTTTTAAAATTTCTTTTTCAAAAATCTGTTTTTGAAAGTTTAAACTAAATTCACAACTTAAGTATAAAATCGGATCTTGTAATGCGGCAGCTAATGATATGAAAAATCAAATGCTTATTTTTATTTTGATTTTATAGAAAAATAAATATGAAAAAATATTTTTATTCACTTTTTTTTTTTTAATATTTTACTAATTTTTCTTTTTTAACAAAAGCTAAATAATAAACAATCTCATTATTCTTAACTTAATTTTGCATGAATGTAAATATGCGAGAAATAAAAATCTAGAATATAAAGTGCTAAAAAGAAACAAGAACGAGCACGTAAAACATATTTAGTAGTTCAATCAACCTTGATCTATGTCTACTCCTCGGAGTTCTCCTCTCATGGTATTGCACTAAATCTTTTAGTGACTCTCCTTTAGATCCTACAACAAGGTAGAGAATCCTTAACAAAATCACTTCCACCCTTCCACAGTGCAACAGAGAACTTGAATCCTTTCCACTCCTAGTGACATAGATAACCTAATATCCTTTTCACTCTCATGGTGTGGTAGAGAAGCTAGAATCCTTTTCACCATTCTATTAGAATAAGGAACCTGATGATCTTTGCCCTAGGAAATTTTCTCCTCATAATAACTTAAAAGATTAATGAAGACATTTGGAGGAAACAAGGTGGAAGTTTTATTGGAGCAATTATGTGAATCCCCTCACACTACTTCACCCTCTCATACAACTTCTCCTTTTTCCTCTATAAACACCAAGACCTTTGAAGCCCTATCACAAAAATCTTATAACAACCAAAGTCTTTTACACAACTTCTCATTCTCCATCTCAACATGTATGACCTTTTACTAATAAATCATACTGTATAAAGATGTGTTTGAATAGGATGATGTGAAATTAAATATCATACCGAACGAATTGATTTCATCAGACAGCTAATGACATGTGGATAATATAGTACAAAATTGATAGTCATATGGTACAATCATTAATTGGTCAGATATGGGCCATTAATTTCATGAATGGTAAGGATGCGCAGAGATGTGCAAATCATACAATTCTATTTAGGTTCGTACACTACAATGTGAATAATTTTTTTTTATATTTCCATTTATTTTGTTTTAAATTTGTTTGGTTTGTGATGATCAAGGAACTTTTAGTAATTGGCAATATCAAATAAACATGCCAAAATAAAAACCAAAAGAAAATATAAATAAAATAATAATTAACATGGAAACACACAAATTATTGATTTTACTTCTGTCTTAAATCAAACATGAATATCAATGACACATATTCTAGTCTTTAGTGTGATAAAGGTGTTAGAATTTAAAAGTGGTGTAAAGTTGTTTGCAACTTAGTATTATATCTCCCTTGTATTGCAAACCTAATTTACACACTATGATTTTGATGATAACAATCATTATTGTGTCTGTTATAGCTTTCTCTTATTTCTATGATATTTTGTTTTATTTTGTGTGTATTAACATTTCAAGAAATCAATCCACTGTTCACTTGCAATTCTGATCAACTCAAGATTGGGTAGACTAGAGTTATAGTAAGTTTTTATTTTATTCTATATTTTTTCTTTCTTGAGTCATATCATGTAATTAGGTGGATATCATTGTTGAGTAACCTTGCACACACATATGTGGAGAGAGAAAAATATTTTTTGAGAGATTTTTTTAAGTACATTGTTATGTACAATTTTAGCTTTGTACTGTATGACCTTATTTTATACTATACAATTTTAATTTATATTGTACGATCTATTATGCTCTATCAAAACCCTAGCTGACAAATGTTAAGAAAGATATTAATTCTATGCTGATCGTATTGTACAATATGGTTTGTATTATATGCCCTAATTAAAATATTTTTTAATTAATCCCTTGAGATCTGGCAATCAAATCATTGACAGTTATTATGACCGATTGTACTATACGATATAGTTTGTACTTTACAATTACTTGTGTAAAAATTTGGTCTTCCTAGTGTTCATACCAAACAAAATCTATGATTTTTATACTAATTGTAACATATGATGTCCACAGTCCTAGAAAAACAATAGTGTACAAATTTAGCCATCCTAAGGATCATCCCAAATGAATACAAGAAATTTCTATAGTTTGTACTGTATGATGTTTTGATCATATTATACAAAATGTTATAAAAGTTAAACAGTTTGTCTAAACGATCTTTTTAGATGAGTTTAATTTACACTGATCATATTGTACGATACATATTTCGTACTGTATGAATAGAAGATAGATCTCTCAAAAATTATAGTTTCTTGAATCCCACTACTTAAGGTTTTTTTAATACTCTTATTAAAATATCTTTGGTTGTTGAGACTTCAGTGAAAGTTCATTAGGGATGTTAAGCCCTATAGAACTGGCACAAGCTAACCAAGAGGGGGGGGGGGGGGGGGGGGGGCATGAATTGGATATTTTAGAATTTCTTTTCACAAAGAATAAAAATTGCATAAACCAAAATCACTCCACAAAAATAAATGCGGAATTAAAAGTGCGGAAGCAAAAAATAAGAACACGGAAATTTATAGTGGTTCGGTCAACTCGACCTACGTCCACTCCTTGGAGGCACCCTCCAAGTATTGCACTACAAAACGTGACTCTCCTTTAGCCCCCACTGCTAGGCGGAGAAGCCCTCACAATAACCTCCTTTTTGCCACCCCGGCAAAGCAGAGAACCTACCTCCTTTTACTTCATCCTGAAGTTGGCAGAGAACCACAACCAAAAGCTAACTTCTTACCTCTATTGACCCTTCCATGGACGAGAAACTCTAGACGAAAAACAAGCAGAGCGATCCTTGAAGCAACCCTTGTGAATCCCCTCACAAGATCCTCTCTCTCTCCCTCTCTCTCTTTCTCTCCTCAAGGTATTCTCAGGTTAAGGCAGCAGCCAAAGAGTTTTTCAAAACGTTGAACATGAGCTCTTAAATAGAAGAGCTTCAAAAGAGCTCATTAATTGCAAGTTGCCGATTTTATCGTCCAGGCCGATATGGACATCGGCCTGGCCGATCAGTACAAAAGATAGAAGATCAGCCAGAGCATCGCCCTGGATACACTCCTGGATGATTGAAATTTGGCTTGATCGTCCAGACCGTTCTCACGATCTTCATGACCGATCAGTTCAAATCAGAGGAAAATCGTCCTGAGAATAGCCCTAGATACGAGCTGGCCGATATTTATTGTCCTGAAGTAACTTGAGGTTTTTGACTAGATCGTCCTGGCCGATCCTGCGATCGTCCAGGACGATATGATCATATCAATCATCCTTAATTACTCCCTTGATTTCCTGATCAATTAAGACATAATTTGTGAATATCGTCCAGGCCGATAAAGGATCGTCCTGGCCGATAATTTAAAACTACAGTATACCTTAATTGTCTATGGCGGTAACTTCTTTATATTTTGAGAATATCATCCTGGACGATATACGTATCGTTCAGGCCGATATGTTATTGACGAGTGCCTTAATTAAGAATCCTTATTTAGACTTTCTGTTTTAAGCCTGATCGTCCAGGCCGATAAAAAAATCGTCCTGGTCGATATGAGTAAAAATAGAAATTCTAAGTCTCTTAAGTGTGTGTGTGAAGGGTTACTTAGCATCAGTCTCTTTGACCATTACAAGTAGACTCAAGAAGTAAAAAAATAAAAGTACAGACTGACTCAACCCTAAACCTACGCAATCCTGAATTGGCTTCGTCTTGTTCGTCCGATCTTCGATTCCTGAAACGTTAGAAGCAACAAGTAGTCATGTTCTTCCTACTAGACCAAGAGACCAAAGATTGTCCAATGAATTGACAAGTTCCAGAAGTGCTTTTTCTATCCACCTTGCATCCTGCAAAATCAGAGTAAGAAAAACCAATAATCTCAAAAGAAGTGCTGTGTCTAGGGTACCAAATCCTTAAGCCTTGTGTCCCCAAAATGTATCTAAAAATTCTCTTAACAACAGTCATGTGTGATTCCTTAGGGTCAGCTTGAAATCTAGCACAAAGGCAAACACTAAACATGATATCAGGTCGGCTAGCAGTCAAGTAAAGTAAAGATCCAATCATGCCTCTATACTTCTTCTGATCAACAGACTTACCACTTGGGTCCTTATCCAATGGAGCACTAGAAGTCATGGGAGTGTTAATTGGCTTGGTTTTGTCCATCTCATATTTCTTCAAAATGTCCTTTATGTATTTTGTTTGATTTAGAAAAGTTCCATCCTCCAATTGTTTTATGCTAAACCCCAAAAAGTAGGACAACTCTCCCATCAAACTCATCTCAAACTCTCTACTCATTATTTTAGAAAAATCATCACATAATATTTTATTAGAAGATCCAAAGAGTATATCATCAACATAAATCTGAACAATGAGTAAATCATCTCCAACTCTTCTAAGAAAAAGTGTGGTGTCTACGCTCCCCTTGACAAACTCCCTCTCTAGTAAGAATGTGCTAAGCCTCTCATACCAAGCTCTAGGTGCCTGCTTTAAATCATACAAAGCCTTTTTTAATTTAAACACATGATTTGGAAATTGGAAACTCTCAAAACTTGGAGGTTGTTCTACAAAAACATCTTCTTTTATTTCCCCATTTAAAAAGGCACTCTTGACATCCATTTGAAAAAGCTTAAATCCTTTATAAAAGGCAAAGGCTAATAGCACTCTAATGGCTTCCAATCTAGCTACAGGGGAAAAAGTCTTCTCAAAGTCTATCCCTTCTATTTGATTATACCCCTTAGCCACCAATCTTGCTTTATTCCTTACCACCACTCCTGAATCATTCACCTTGTTCTTAAAGACCCACTTTGTCCCAACTACACTTTGTCCCCTAGGTCTTTCCACAAGTTCCCAAACATTATTCCTAACAAATTGATTCAATTCTTCTTACATTGCTAAAATCCAAAACTCATCAGAAAGGGCTTGATTAATGGTGGTGGGTTCAGTCATAGAGATAAAGGCAGGTTGGTTCACCTCCTTCCTAAGTCCATGTCTAGTCTTAACTCCACTAGAAGGGTCTCCTAAGATCAAATCCTTGGGGTGACTTGTAGAGTATCTCCAATCTCTAGGCAAAGTGTGTGAAGATTCTCCCATTTCATCAAAATTTTCTACTCCTTGGGTGACTTCTTCTACTCCTTTATTACTTAGGTGCTTACTCCCCTTCCCCAAATTTCCTACTCCAATTGTAATCTCTCCAACATCATCATCTTCTACTCCATGTTTCTTAGGATTAGACTCATCAAAAACTACATGGGTTGTCTCTTCCACCATCAAAGTTAATTTGTTAAACACCCTAAAAGACTTCCCAACACTAGAATATCCCAAAAATACTCCTTCATCAGATTTAGGATCAAATTTGCCCAAGTGAGACTTCCCATTATTGTGAATGAAAACCTTACAACCAAAGACATGAAGGTGGGAAAGATTGGGTGTCCTACCCATAAGGATCTCAAAGGATGTCTTCTCTAATTTGGCTCTAACATTCACCCTATTCAACACATAACAAGCTGTGTTAACCGCTTCAGCCCAAAAGTATTTTGGAAGTGAATACTCAGCAAGCATGGCTCTAGCGGCTTCCACCAAGGTCCGGTTCTTCATTTCAGCTATCCCATTATGCTGAGGGGTCCTAGGGGCTAAAAAATTATGGCTAATCCCCTTGTCCTCACAAAAAACTTCAAATCTTTCATTTTCAAACTCTCCCCCATGATCACTATGGATGGTCAAAATCTCACAACCTAGCTTTTTCTGAATCCAAGTAGAAAATGTTTTAAACTCCTCAAAAGACTCATTTTTATGTGAGAGAAATCTAGTCCAAGTGAACCTCGAGTAGTCATCAACAATCACAAAACCATAGACTTTCCCTCCCATGCTGGCAGTGCTAATGGGTCCAAACAAATCTATGTGAAGGACTTCTAGAGGTCTAGAGGTGCTAATGTTTTTAATGGGGTGAAAAGTGGAGTGGACTTGCTTTCCTAGTTGACAGGCATCACAAAGGTGGTCTTTTGAAAACTTAAGTTTGGGGACACCTCTAACTAGGTCCTTTTGGGTTACTTTCCTAAGGGTTTTCATACTTGCATGACAAAGCCTCCTGTGCCACAACCAAGAATCATCAATCACAGTTTTTAAGCAAAAAGAAGCAGTACATTCAATGTTATTTAAATCAAGCATGTAGATATTGTTGATCCTCTTTCCCTGCAAAATAGTGTTGTTACTTAAACTTACAATGCACGAGTTTACAAAGAATTGCACGATGAAGCCTTTGTCATAGAATTGACTGATGCTGAGCAAGTTGTGCTTCAATCCATCTACAAGAAAAACATTTTCAATCATAAGGTTCTTGGAATTACCGATTATACCTACTCCTACCACCTTCTTGGTGGTGTTTTCTCCAAGAGTAACCTTGCCTCCAGTCCTGGACTCTAGTACAACAAACTGGCTGGCATCACCAGTCATATGTCAAGAGCATCCACTGTCCGGGTACCACATACTCTCACGAGGTCTTTTGTGAGAGCCCTCCTGCAAAATTACCAAATGTTAGATTTAGGAACCCAAGCAGGTTTGTGTTCCTTCTTATGAAGAGAAGAATGCAATGCATGTGTGGTATGCTGTGGATCATGCATCTTAGGTCTGCACACCCAATGTGTACTATGGTGAATCGTGCAAGTGTGTGAGATGTGTCCTAGCATGCCACATGAAAAACATCTAACTCCAGGAAAGGGATTTCTTAAGTGGTTATGAGTTATAATGCCTCTTCCTAGGTTTTGGCAATTGATCAAAAGTAGATGTCATCTTAGTTTTCTTACATGCTTCTAAATCATTTTGAATCTTCAAATTAGTGCTTCTCAAAACTTCGTTTTCAATCCTCAAATTTTTCTCTATCTCCTTAGACTTCTTAAAATCAGATTCAAGTGATGTGTGTGCGACTTTTAATGAATCAAGCTTTTCAACTAACTCATAATGATTTTTATTTAACTCATCAAATTCATCAAGTAAAGTCATATGATTTGAATCAATTGTTTGATGGTCTTTAATCAAAATTTCATGCTCTTTTTGTAGATTTAAAAATTCTAATTTCAAGCTAGCATGTGTTTTCTTTAATTTCCTATATGATGCATGAAATTTTTCTGAAACTTCAAGAAGTTGATTGTAGGAAAGTTCACATACCTCTTCTTGATCAGGATTGTTGTCTACCATCAAGCATAATTTTGATGTCTCATCTTCTGGTTCTGTCTCTGATGAATCCGATGCCGAATCCGCCCAAAATGCTTTTTGTACTCTCATCTTGTCCTTCCTTGGCTTAGGTTTATCCTCACACTTTTATTTGCTTGAGTGATCTTTAAGCGTAGGGCAATCAGTTCTCACATGTCCAGGCTTCTTGCATTCAAAACAGACAACATCAGAAGATCCTTTAATATGTTTATGTTCTTTACCTTTTCTCCAACTTTGATGATGCTTTTGTTTCTTCCTTAGAAAGCTTTTGAATTGCCTTGTGATGAAGGCAACTTCATCGCTTTCAGACCCGGAAGATTCAAAATCTGATTTATGCGCCTTCACTGCAATTGTTTTCTCCTTTTTCTTCTCACCTGCATCAAGATTTCTTTGATTCCCCCCTTGCTCGTAAGCAATGAGTGAGCTAAGTAAGTTATCAATAGAGTAAGTATTCAAATCCTTAGATTCAGTGATTGCAGTGATTTTAGCATCATATGACGAAGGCAAGCATCTCAAAATCTTGTTTACTTTTTTATAGTTCGAAAGTTCTTTTCCTAGTGCATGCAGTGAAGTAACTATCTGAGTAAACCTAGTGTACATGTTAGAAATCGATTCATGAGGTTTCATTTGAAAATGTTCGTAGTCATGCAAGAGAATGTTTAAACGGGATTGTTTAACCTCATTAGTACCTTCATAGGTGATGCACAATTTATCCCAAATCTCTTTACCAGTTTTGTAAGTTGAGACACGCATGTAATCCTCATATTTTAAAGCACAGAAAAAGCAGTTCAAACATTTTGCATTCAATTGAGCTAAATCTCGTTCATCAAAAGTCCATTCAGTAAAAGAAATTTTAGTTTTAACACCATTAATTTCACGAGAAGGTGGAGAATAACCTTCTTAAATAAGCATCGACATGCGATAATCAGTAGATTGTAAAAACGTTGACATGCGGGTTTTCCAAAAGTCAAAAGGTAGGTAATCGAACAGGGGAGGTCGGGTAATAGAATACCCTTTCGTAGTGTTACGATTCCAAAGGTTAGCCATGGATCGAGTTCAAAAAGTTTTCAAACTTAAATTTTTGAATCTCGCTCTTATACCACTTGAAAGTTCGTTAGGGATGTTAAGCCCTATAGAACTGGCCTAAGCTAACCAAGAGGGGGGGGGGGGGGGGTGAATTGGTATTTTAAAATTTCTTTTCACAAAGAATAAAAATTGCATAAACCAAAATCACTCCACAAAAATAAATGCGGAATTAAAAGTGCGGAAGCAAAAAATAAGAACACAGAAATTTATAGTAGTTTGTTCAACTCGACCTACGTCCACTCCTTGGAGGCACCCTCCAAGTATTGCACTATAAAACGTGACTCTCCTTTAGCCCCTACGGCTAGGCGGAGAAGCCCTCACAAGAACCTCCTTTTTGCCACCCCGGCAAGGTAGAGAACCTACCTCCTTTTGCTTCCTCCTGAAGCTGGCAGAGAACCACAACCAAAAGCTAACTCCTTACTCTACCAACCCTTCCATGGATGAGAAACTCTAGACGAAGAACAAGCAGAGCGATCCTTGAAGCAACCCTTATGAATCCCCTCACAAGATCCTCTCTCTCTCCCTCTCTCTCTTTCTCTCCTCAAGGTCTTCTCAGGTCAAGGCAACAGCCAAAGATTTTTTCAAAACATTGAACATGAGCTCTTAAATAGAAGAGCTTCAAATGAGCTCATTAATTGCAAGTTGTCGACTTTATCGTCAAGGCCGATATGGACATCGGCCTGGCCGATCAGAACAAAACATAGAAGATCGGCCAGAGCATCACCCTGGATACGCTGCAGGATGATTGAAATTTGGCTTGATCGTCCAGACCATTCTCACGATTGTCCTGGCCGATCAGTTCAAATCAGAGGAAAATTGTCTTGAGAATAGCCCTGGATACAAGCTGGCCGATATTATCGTCTTGAATTAACTTAAGGTTTTTGACTGGATCGTCCTGGCCGATCCTGCGATCGTCCAGGACGACATCATTGGGAGGTCTACTTCAGCAAATGGTCTGGGTTCTCTACCCGCTTCAGGAGGAAGCAAAAGGAGTCGGTTCTCTGCCTCACTGGGGTTGGTGAAAAGGAGTCTGTTGTAAAGGCTTCTTAGCCTAGCTGGGGGAGCTAAAGGAAAGATACTTAGTTAATGAAATACTCAGAGGGTGCCTCCGAGGAGTGGATGTAAATCAAGGATTTATCAAACTATTATAAATCTGGTGTGATTTTTTTTGTTTTGCTTTTGTATTTATTTATTTTTTGCACTCTAATTTCTGTGGTGATTTGGTTTTAAGTTTTGTTGTGCTTTGCATAAAGATAAATTTTATAAAATACCAATTCACCCCCCTCTTGGTTAGCCTTGGGCTAGTTCTTAAGGGCTTAACATCCCTAACGAACTTTCAAGTGGTATTAGAGCGAGATTTATAAAAACTAAGTTTTAAAACTTTTTGAATTTTTCGATCCATAGCTAATACCGGAAATCATAATATTGCGGAAGGGTATTCTATTGCCCGATCACCTTTGTTTAATAATATCCCTTTTGATTTTTGGAAAACTTGGATGCAGGTGAAAGAAAGAAAGAGAAAATGGTGGCACTTAAGGCAAACAATTCAGACACTGACTCTTTCGGGTCTTAGAGCAAAGATGTTGCTTTAATCACAAGATAATTTAAGAGATTTCAGGAAGAAGCACAAGAATCATCAAAAGTGGAATAAAGGTAAGGGAAGTAAAAATTTTAAGAATTCTAATAAAATAATTTGCTTTAAATGCAGGAAGCCTAAACACGTTAAAGATGATTGTCCTACGCTAAAGGCACACCGAAGTAAGGAGAAGGGTGAGGAGAAACCAAACTTCAAAAATGACAAGATCAAGAAGAAATTCTAAAAGGCGTTCTGGGTAGATTCTGCATCAGATTCCTCTGAAACTGAACCTGAGGATGAGACAACAAACTTGTGCTTAATGGTGGACAATAATCTTGGTCAAAGTGACCAAGAAGAAGTATGTGAACTAACCTATGAGCAACTCCTTGAAGTTTCTAAAAAAATATATACATCATATATGAAACTTAAAAAAACTCATGCTAGCCTAAAATTGGAATTTTTTAATTTACAAAAAGAGCTTGAAAATCTTCTCATAGACCATTCAATAATTGATTCAAATCACATGGGTTTACTTCATGAGTTTGATGCATTAAACAAAAAGCATGCTGAGTATCTGATTCTTATGATTCTTTAAAATTGTCCCATTCTGAGTTAGAAAAAGAATATAAAAAATTAGAAAATTTAAAAATCTTTGAAAATAAAAAATCTTCATTTCATGCATAGCATAAAAGCATCACCATAGGAGTAGATTAGTGCATCTTTTTCCTGGAGTTAGATGTTTTTCATGTGGCATGCTAGGACACATAGCACACACTTGCACTATTCACCATAGCCCACATTGGGTTTGGAGACCCAAGTTACATGATCCATAGTATGCATTGCATTCTACTTTTCATAAGAAGGAACCCAAACATGTTTAGGTTTCTAAATCTGACAGTTGATAATTTTAGAGGTAAGCTCTCACAAAAGGCCTCGTGAGCGCATGTGGTACCTAGACAACAGATGCTCTTGACATATGACTGGCGATGCCAGTCAATTCATAGTACTGGAGACCAGGACAGAAGACAAGGTGACTCTTAGAGACAACACCACCATGAAGGTGGTAGGAACATGTATAATTGGTAATTCCAAGAATATTCTGATTGAAAATATTTTGCTTGTAGATGGATTGAAACACAACTTGCTCAGCATCAGTCAGCTTTGCGACAAGGGCTTCATCATAAAATTTTTGATAAATTCATGCATTATGAGCTTAAATAATAAAATTGTTTTGCAGGAAAAGCGGATCAACAATGTTTACATGCCTGATTTAAATAACATTGAATGTGCTACTTCATTTTGCTTAAAAACTGCTATTGATGATTCATGGTTGTGACACAGGAGATTATGTCATGCCAGTATGAAAACCCTTAGGAAAGTGACTCATAAAGACCTAGTTAGAGGTGTCCCCAAGCTTAAGTTTTTAAAAGACCACCTTTGTGATGCCTGCCAATTAGGAAAGAAAATCCACTCTACTTTTCACTCATTTAAGGACATTATCACCTCTAGACCTTTAGAAGTCCTTCACATGGATTTGTTTGGACCCATTAGCACTGTCAGCTTGGGAGGGAAAGTCTATGGTTTTGTGATTGTAGATGACTACTCGAGGTTTACTTGGATTAGATTTCTGTCACATAAAATGAGTCATTTGATGAGTTTAGAGTCTTCTTCACTGTTGGTGGAATTTTGGAAAACAGGTTTTGAAAATATTGGTTTTCTTTGGGGATTTTAATATTAAGGTTAAGTTCTAATTCTAAGGTCGAATCGACTCGTTAGAAAGAGTATATCACCCCGGAGGACGAAAATAAACTTTCATAACGGTGTTCAGACTTAGAATTATGAAATCCAACTTGAATATCGTGAGCGGATGCTAAAGAGAAATTCATATGACCCCGAAGGGTCAAAATGAGGTTCAACTGAATATCCAACTACAATATTCAAGAAGTGTGATCGTTAGGTTCACATCCAAAGCCTTATCGAAGAAAGATATATCTCCCTGAAGGGAGAAAATATCACTCGATGATAATTCCTTGAATATGATAATAATGATCACTAATATTTTAAGTTCTCCCAAAGAAATCCAATTGAATTTTGAAAAATCAACTTTTAAAATCAGGTGTGTGTGGTTCTAAATCTCCTACGAGCGCAAGCCCTCGTAGTTAATTACATCGTATGGAGATAAAATCTCCTACGAAAACTCTCGATTAAAATAATGGCAAAATTTCGTTTAGATTTTCTAGGAGTGATATCAAAGTATGAATAAAATTATTGGAAAATCAAAAGGGAATGGATCAAAATTGAGCAGTTATTAACGGAGTTAAAGGATGAGAGGTAGGGGACACTTTGAGATTCCAGAACCATCCGGAAATGTCCCAACTTAATCTAAGTGTTGGGCTTTATGTTTTGGACTTGAAATGATATTTAATTAGAATTGAGCATTTTATTAGAAATTTGGGACTAGATTCCCGAAATTTGGGGTCTTATAATCAAAGATCTGCCCCGGATCCTAAATCTATTTTGGACACTGGACCACAGTCGTCCGATCCTAACTAATGCAGTGCAAGGTCTGGACTTACCCCGGCCTGGATTGGGGAGCCAGCTAACCACCTAATCGATTTAAAATACATGAATCCGGTCTTTTATGAAAGAGTGGTAGGGACGTTATAATTAAAGTTTTGGAAAATTGGGGCCGACATCTAGAGATTTTCCTAATTGGCCCCTTTGACTTATGTTGGGTGCAAGAATGCTAAGGACTATGAGATTAAAATTTTGACTCTTTAATTTGTATCTAATGCAATGCGTGCTGGTTAACAACCTCAAATCAAATATGCTTGAAATTTTTTTTTTAAAACAGGCTTATAAAATAATTTTTTAGAAGACTGGACTTCCCCAGGTCCGGCACCTCGTCCTCATAGGTCAGACTATCCGGACTCTACCCGCAGGCGGGGAAGGGTCTAAAGCAAGGAAAGAGTAATGCAAAAATATGCATGCGACCCCGGGGGCGATCCCCGGCTAATTCCCTAGATTCGTTATCTTTCTACATTATTTAGACTCACTAAAATTTTAGACTTTTAAGGTTATGAGTATAAAAATTTCACACCCTCACGAGCCTCGCGTATCCAGGCGAAAACAAAGAGCGGCATGCAATCGCCAAGAAACTAATAAAAGCAAGTAATCCTAAAGGCAATCATTTCAACACATCAAATATAAATGAATTAATTAATAAATGTCCATAGGCAAAGTTGCCTTACTTATTACAAACCAGAATATTACAGAAAGTAAAGTGGCCGGGCACCACTGACAACAACCCGGATTCTAAGCCTAGTAATGACGCAAGTTATTTTGAGTGGGATACTCTCAATCTTTAAGTCTTCAAATATTCAATTTCATTCTTCTTTGGACTCCTTTTCTTCAATCTTCTTGGAATCTTCGTAGCAGATTACCCAAATGGATAAGAGGGCACTTCCCTCTAAGGGGAAGGCCACTCTTTCCTCTTTGGGTAAGGAAGAGGTATGATCCAAATTTGGATTTCCAAATGGAAAAGGAGTGTTCCCCAAAGGGGTATCCTTTCCTCTTTGGAATCCAAACTTTGGGTCTATGTATCCCAAGTCAAAATAAACTTTCACAACACTTGACACTTACATAAATTACATTGATATTGAAATGAAAATCTAGACTCACCTGCAGGGTTATCCTAAGCAATTAATATAAATAAAGCAGTTATTCCCAAGCAGTTGTATATAAACAGAAAAGAAAGTAAACACACTGGCCACGCTCTTTTTATGATTTGGGGGCTTTAGCAGCTGAAGCACATGTGCAAAGAATTTATAATATTTATGCATTTTTTTAATTTGCCCCCTTTTTATATTGCCCTGCATGAGCGTGGCCACCTGCAGAAAACTGTGTCAACATCCAGATCGTACCTAACCTAAGGGTAATCTAGTCGCCAAACACATCAGTCCATCCACAGAGTACAGAAAAAGTAAGCAGACATAGCAAAGCAATTTCATCCACAACATGCAGTGAAAACTACGAAAAACCCGGCACACAGCAGTAAAGTAAACACCGGCCTAACCTAGATCTAGAGTTGGTTGTCCTAGCACATCATCTAAAGTGTGTGAGAAAGGTCGTGTGGCTGGGGTAGATCCTAAAGTGGGTTGTTAATTGAAGTTGTCTAAAAGTTTGGATTTGTTAAGGCTTAAAAGGGGATTTAGATTAAAATTTAAATATTAATGAATTAAGAATTTCAATTAACATACATTTTAAAAATTAATTGATCGCTACCTTTGTTTCACACCGAGGCCGTGAAGTTTATTTCACCTTCCTTGGGGCTAAGCTAATAGCCTCGTAGGCCTGGGTTACCCAGTAGCAATCGGGGTTGATTAAGTTATTTAAGTTGGTTAGAATTAAAAGAGTGGATTAATATTAAAGGGAGTGGGTTGCTGATTTTAAAGGCTTGATTAATTTAAGTTTGCCATTAATTGATTCGTGGCGTTGTGCCACCAGGCTCGAGGAACCAGCCTCCTTAGGACACTTAGCCCCGCAGCCCGGAGTAGTCCAGCCGATAAACCAAATTAATGTAGTTGAATTAGAGGTTTTAAAAGGTTACATAATTAATGATTAATCTATTTTAAAGTTTAACACCCCTTAGAATCCATTCGTGGCGTTGTGCCACCAGGCTCGAGGAACCAGCCTCCTTAGGACACTTAGCCCCGCAGCCCGGAGTAGTCCAGCCAATAAACTTCAACTTTAGGGTGGTTGTTGTGTTTTAAAGGGTTTGTTAAGTGTTTTAAGAATTAAACCAACATTTTCTGAATTTTAGAATGATTTTGAATTTTATGAGTTTTTGAATATTTTAATCATTTAATTAAAGTGTTGAAAAATTGACTTTTTGATTAAATTCAAAATCTGGAATGTTTGTATTTTATTAAAATACTAGACCTTACTACGATCAGTTAGAAGGTAAGTACGTTGAAATCGGATTTTTCTACATTTTATTACAAAGGTTTGAAGTTTTGAACTAGTTTTGACTTAAAGTTGACCGATTTGTTGACTTTTTAAAATATTGCAAATTTCTGGAATTTAATATTTTTAATAAATATTAGACCTTATTAGGAATTTAATGCAAGTGAGTTTGGGTGATTTGGATTTTATTGGAATTAGTTATGAATGTTTGAAGTTTGGGTAATTATGGAATTTTAGGAATTTCTTAATTAGAGGGTCTCTTTTGTGGTTTTGCTCCAAACAAGTTCCCAATCTCTTGAAAACACCTCCAAAGGTCAGGAACAACCTAAGGAGGGATCCCCAAGTGTTTGGGAGATTTTTGGATTTTTATATTATTATTAATTAATTATCTTAATTAAATATTGGTTCTCACTTAAAATTAAATTAGGGTTTAAATTGCTGTCAAATCAAGGGGCTTTTAATTATCATAGATTAAGGACTGAATTCTGGTCAGTTTGAGGGTTTATATGTAATTTTTGGATTTAAATTGGATTTATTACAATTTTTAGAAGTTTTAGAGGCTTAACTAAGGGTTAAAGACTTAGAAAATCAATTAGGGGACCTAATGACCTCAAAAATCAGTGAAAATTTCCCTAGGGGCTGAGGATGCCACTAAGTTCAAATGTTCAAAGTTTCAACTCAAGGGGAAGTGAATCCTAATTATTGAAATTTTTCTAAGTTTTCTATATATGGGTCCTTAATTATTGTCCTTAATTATGTCACTAATTTTGATGGGCTTGAATCAATGTTTGAACTAACCCTTATACTCAATACATAAGACATGCATGAGTCACATAAACATAATCAACACCTAAATCTAGGAGAGCCTTAGACTAAGTGGTGTGTGCACCTTAAACATGCGATTAACTAATTAACTTAATTAAGACAAGATTAGTGAATAATCAAGGAATGATTATCCACTAAACATCCCCATTAATTCCATTCAAACATTCTCAATCAACATATAAGATCTCAAATAAAATCCTGAACACTTAAGGATTTAGATGTATATAGTTTCAAAATATATATTAAAATACATAAATATAAATGAATTTATATATACAAATAGAAATATATATTATAAAATAATCAAATATATTATCAAAATACATGTTAATGGGTTGAAGGATCCACTGATCTCCATAGAAATTTGGAAGTAATAAAATATATTTCTTGTAATTTTCAAATACTTAATATTTAATTAAATATAAAAATGATGAAAATAATCCAATAATTCAAAATACCTTTAAAACCTATTCAAATAATACTGAAAAATTTTCATGAGACCAGCCATGCACTCAACAACATGCATGCCAAATTTCAGATAAAAATACTTTGTATATAATTAATTAAAAATGAAATACACATTTCAGTATTTCTTAAATTACCAGTAAAATAATGGTCAAAATAAACTGATTTTATTTTTAAAATAAACTAGATAAAAAACTGAAAAGTTTGATATATTATACTTAATTTTTGGTTATATATTTGATTTACTGTGATTTTTCAAAGTTTTAGTAATTAAAACTAATTAAAACACAATTTTATTAATTAAATGGCGGCGGTGTGACACGCGGCGCACTGGGATTGGCGGGGTCGAAACCGCGCGGCGGCGGGGACACGCGTCGGCTGCTGGCCGCTTCACGCGGTTTCCACTTAACCACGTCAGCGGCGCGCTACAGCCGTTGGATTAACCGCGGGTTCGATCCAACGGCTGAGATCAGATCGCGCGGTCTGATTTCACCAGGAGAAGATCAGACGGCGCAGATTCGATCCCGCTATTCCGAATGGACGGCCTAGATCTCGCTGGACGGCTGATCGAGCGAGAGATCGAACGCGCGGTCGGATCAGACCGCGGAAGGGCTCGATCTGGACCGTTGATCGAACGATCAACGGTCCAGAAAACGTACACTCGCCGGAGACCGTGAGTGACGCCCTAGAAAACGTATTTCGCCTCGTTCTCTCGATCGGATCGATCATTTTACTTGAAATTTTAAACGTAGATTAAGGGGATGAACAGAAACCATGGGGAATAATTAGTTTTAGCTAAATCCCGAAAAGCATGAAGCTATTTAAATCTAACTAGTGTGACCTAGATCTAGGGTTTTAGGGAGTTATACCGTTAGATCTTCGGATTTTCTGGATGGTTGAGCTTGTAGATTGTCCAAGTGAAGATCCCCAGCGAAAATCCAAGCTCGAACGCGTCTGGATCGGCTGCTATGGGCTTGGGACGGTCTAGGTGGTGGTTTCGCCGGAGAACTCGCCGCCGGTGACGTGCAACCACCTGGGTTTTATAGTGGGGAGGTAGAGGAAGCTCTGGAGGTTCGAAACGAACTGAGAGCTCGGTCTGGGAGGGCTTGAGTAGTGAGAGATGGTTAGGGTTAGAATATGTGTCATTAAGCCCTTTTCCCCCTATTCAAACGCCCCTAGGCCAATCGGATGGCTGGGATCGACTCACCAGGTCCTTGGATGTTGCCATGTGTCCCTGGGACAGCCAGAAGGCTGACCCAAAGGCTGGGCACGCCTCAATCCTATTGGGTGGCTTTTGGGATAGGTAGAGGGGACATTGCCACTTATGGCTAAACCAGGCCCTGAGCTTGGTTAGGAGAGCTCCAAGTGAGCTTTAGGGCATAAAGGGGTCGGCCTAAAGCAGCTTAAATCAAGGAAAAGGGTTTTGCATGTGATAAGCCCTTCTAGAAGAGGTTTAAGCTTGAGTTTGACCAAGTTGACCAGTCAACTGGTCAATGGGTGCTGACATGGCATGAGGGGAAGTAGGAGCAGCCAATGGGAGAGCTTCCAAGCCTAATCTCACACTCCTTGAGGTCAAAATGGGAAGTTTGACCACTTCAAAGAGGGATTTGGGGCTTTGTTGACTTGGTTTGACCAGTCAACAAGGTCAAAGCTAGTGATGTGGCATTTGAAGAGGTAAAAGGTCATTTAGGATAGTTTGATTAAAAGTCAAAAGTCAAAAGTCAAGGGTAGGGAAAATGGGAGCCAATGTCACTAAGAATTGAGGGTTGACTTGGTCAACTCAAGTTGAGTCAAGTTGACCAAATGTCAAGTGACACTTGATCCTTAACCAAGAATTGATTTGAGTAGGTAATAGAGGTTGAAGAGCTCAGGTGAGTTGATTTAACCCATTTAGACCCTCTAAGAGCTAATGGGTCAACCTAAGTTGACTGGGTCAACCAGGCTGACCCAATGGGTGAATCTGGGCTGGACAAATTTGAAAAGATATTTTAAGACCATTGAGGGTGGTTCCTGGGTCTGGGGAGGTCAAATTGACCAAAATCCCCATTTGAGCCCCTAAGGGCCTGTTTGGTCAACCTGGGTTGACTTGGTCAACCAGGTTGACCCAGGGTCTGGGTTTGGGCTCAACAGGTTTAAAATGATATTTTGAGGTCAATGGAAGTGGTTGGGTGACTCAGAGAGGTCATTTGGGTCAAAACACATGTTTGGACCCTTAAAGGGCCTCTTGGGTCAAACCAGTTGACTTGGTCAACCAGGTTGACTCAAGGGTTGGAAATAGGTTCAAAAGTTTTGAAATGGCATTTGAAATCTGTTAAAGGTGGTTGCATCCCATTTGGAGTTCATTTGGTTTGAAATCCCCATTTGAGCCCCATAGGGGCATTTTGGTCAATTTTGACCTATGGGTCAATTAAGGTCAAAAGGGTCTAAAAAATGCAGTTTACTGCTCAATGAGTTAAATTCAAAGGTCTGGAAGTGATTGAAAGCTTGGATAAGGGTTCCAAGGTCAAAATCTCAAAAGGGTTATGCTCAGTGGCATAGGCTGTAAATATTTGAAGGTTTTACAACCTTTGAATTTTAATTCAGATTCTGGGGTTAGAGACCTCAGAATGAACTCAAACTTGGAGGGTAGCCTTTAGAGACATGTCTTATCACTTTGCAAGTGATAGACCCTGAATCAGAGGCCATTTGACTGGGTTTTGAAATGTTTGAAAAATCTCTGAAAAGGGTGTTTAGGACAGGGCCTTAAGACTTTGAATCTGAGTTTAAACTTCTGGATTTGGGTTTGATTTGAAGTTTAAATTAATTTGGACTTGAATTGGGTGGAGTTTGAGATTCAAATTGGTCACAGGTAGGAATCAAATTGAAATTGGAGTAGATTAAATATAGGAATTGATTTAAAATTGAGATTGATCAAGGGTGGAGGTTGATTTGAAATTGAAGTGGTTTTGAGATCTAGGAGAGTTCTAAGAACTAGGATTTAAAGGGATCCTGGGCTCTAGAATAGGCTCTAAGGTCTAGTTCTAGGAAAGATCCTAAGGTCTAGAGTGGATCCTAGGGTCTAGGATTAAATTTAGAATCTGGAAGGGTCTTAGTGACCTCATACAAAAATGAGGTCAACAAATGGACCCCCAATGTGTGTGGTAGAAGGAACTTCTGCTGCACACATTGGCGTTGACCGAATGGAAGTAGAATTTTGAGAATGGAAGGGAGATCATCTCCCAACCTCAAACCTATAGGATGCTAATGAAAAGGCTTACACCTATTGGATAAGGAAAACTGGTAAAACCAAGGTAGGGAATACCTAGCCTTGGGTCTAAGGGAGGGCATCACCCAACCTTAGGTCTACAGGATGCTGATAGAAGACTTACTCCAAGTAGACAAGAAAACTAGAGAAACCAAGGTACGGAATACCTAGCCTTGGGTCTAAGGAAGGGCATCACCCAACCTTAGGCCTATAGGATGCTGATAGAAGACTTACTCCTAATAGGCAAATTAACTGGAAACCAAAGTAGGGAATACCTAGCTTTGGGTCTAAGGAAGGGCATCACCCAACCTTAGGTCTACAGGATGCTGATAGAAGACTTACTCCTAGTAGACAAGAAAACTAGAGAAACCAAGGTAGGGAATACCTAGCCTTGGGTCTAAGGAAGGGCATCACCCAACCTTAGGCCTATAGGATGCTGATAGAAGACTTACTCCTAATAGGCAAATTAACTGGAAACCAAAGTAGGGAATACCTAGCTTTGGGTCTAAGGAAGGGCATCACCCAACCTTAGGTCTACAGGATGCTGATAGAAGACTTACTCCTAGTAGACGGATCAACTGGAAACCAAGGTAGGGAATACCTAGCCTTGGGTCTAAGGAAGGGCATCACCCAACCTTAGGCCTATAGGATGCTGATAGAAGACTTACTCCAAATAGGCAAATTAACTGGAAACCAAAGTAGGGAATACCTAGCTTTGGGTCTAAGGAAGGGCATCACCCAACCTTAGGTCTACAGGATGCTGATAGAAGACTTACTCCTAGTAGACAAGAAAACTGGAAACCAAGGTAGGGAATACCTAGCCTTGGGTCTAAGGAAGGGCATCACCCAACCTTAGGCCTATAGGATGCTGATAGAAGACTTACTCCTAATAGGCAAATTAACTGGAAACCAAAGTAGGGAATACCTAGCTTTGGGTCTAAGGAAGGGCATCACCCAACCTTAGGTCTACAGGATGCTGATAGAAGACTTACTCCTAGTAGACGAATCAACTGGAAACCAAGGTAGGGAATACCTAGCCTTGGGTCTAAGGAAGGGCATCACCCAACCTTAGGCCTATAGGATGCTGATAGAAGACTTACTCCAAATAGGCAAATTAACTGGAAACCAAAGTAGGGAATACCTAGCTTTGGGTCTAAGGAAGGGCATCACCCAACCTTAGGTCTACAGGATGCTGATAGAAGACTTACTCCTAGTAGACGGATCAACTGGAAACCAAGGTAGGGAATACCTAGCCTTGGGTCTAAGGAAGGGCATCACCCAACCTTAGGCCTATAGGATGCTGATAGAAGACTTACTCCAAATAGGCAAATTAACTGGCAAACTAGGATGGTGCCACGAAGGGCGTACTCCATCACTAGCGAATGGGAATCAGGATGGTGCCACGAAGGGCGTACTCCACCACTAATCCCCGGGTGAAATGCCAGGGTGGTGCCACAGAGGGCGTACTCCACCACTAGCGGGTCTAATCCTAAGGGAAGGAAGGACCTAACCTTAAGGAAAAGGGCGAAGAGCGTTAAAAACTTAACTTAAAAAAAAAGGTAGAATCAAGCTATAAATCGAGAAAAGAAAGTTTTATTGATTGATAAAATGAGCTACATCAAGCATAGTATTTCTTAAGGAAACGCCCATTAACAGGTAGCATTGGGTGGTTCCCTTTACAATCTACTAACTGATACGAGCCTCCTTCGTAGACAGTCTCTATAACGAAGGGTCCTTCCCATGTAGGTTCAAATTTGCCTCCCAACTTTCGATGGGCCAAGATAGGCCTCCGAAGGACCAAAACCAAGTCTCCCGCTTGGAAGGTCCTAGGTCGCACTAACTTATCATGGGCTTGAACCATACGGGATTTATACAACTCTAAACTTTGTTGAGCTTGGAGACGTCGCTCTTCAAGGCCTTCGAGTTCTTCCAATCGTAGTCTTGCATTTTGTTCATTGGTAATTTGATTCTGAACTGCAATTCTAAGCGAAGGGATTTGTATTTCCAAGGGTAGAACAGCCTCAGATCCATACACCAGTGCAAACGGGGTGGATTGGGTCGGGGTTCTATAAGTGGTACGATAAGCCCACAGAGCTTCCACCAACCGCTCATCCCACTGCCGTTTGTTATCATCAAGGGTCTTTTTGACAATTTGCACCAAGGTTTTGTTGAAGGCCTCGGCCAATCCATTCGCCCGAGGGTAATAGATCGTCGAATATCTCCAATCAATATTATGGCGCCTTACGAAACTATTGATTTTTGTAGACTTGAATGCGGACCCATTATCGGATATGATTCTGCGGGGTACGCCGAATCGATATACAATATGGTCACGAAAGAATTTTAAGACATGGTGTGATGTTACGTTTCGTAGGGGAATTGCTTCCGCCCATTTTGAAAAGTAATCAGTTGCAGCTAATATGAAACGATGACCTCTCGCGGAGGGAGGGTCAATCGGCCCAATGATATCCGTGCCCCAACTTTCAAAGGGCCACGAGGCTATCGTAGGGTGTAACACATTAGGCGGCTGATGTAAAACCACACCATGGACCTGACATTGATGACAGAGCTTTGCAGTATTCATGCAATCGTCAATCATTGTAGGCCAGTAGTACCCAAGTCTTTTAATCTTTAATTTCATTTTTGGACCCGATTGATGAGCACCGCACAGTCCTGAATGAACTTCATTAACAATTTTCTGGGCTTCTCGCTTGTTCAAACAGCGCAGCCACATGTGATCAAAGGACCGACGGTACAACAGATTGTTAACTAGTGCATATGAGAGGGCACGTTTCTTAATCTGGTTGGAGAGTGATTTATCCTGGGGAAGCTTCCCTTCCTTAAGGTAATCGACTAAGGGTCGTCTCCAATCGCCTTCTTCGTCAGTCGTCGAAGAGGCAGAAAGGATCTGAAGGGGAGTCTTACTAATATGTTCCAAGTCTATAAGAGAAAGGGTATTACGACCCTGTATCTCTATAGGGATGGAATCCTCCTCAGGACATGCAAATTCCTTTGCAAGTTTTGCTAAGGCATCCGCCGCAGAATTGCTTCCACGGGGAACCCTATACAAAGTAGCAATGGGAATTTGTTCCAACAAGTGGAGCGTGTACTGGTGGTATTTTAGGAGATTCGGATTCAAGACTTTATAAGTTCCGGCGACTTGGTTAATAACTAGTTGGGAATCTCCAAAGATCTTAATCTCTTTAATCTCCATTAGAATTGCAAGTTCCAAACCAGTTATCAGAGCTTCGTATTCAGCTTCGTTGTTTGTGCAAGGCTCCGATAAGTGGTAGGAAAAATGCATCATTCCTTTTTCTGGTGTAATAAAAATTAAACCGACTCCAGCCTTTCCAGGAATTACAGATTGTTGGGTCGCAATCCTACGAGAGGATGCTGCCCCATCAAAATATAATTCCCAGATGGCCTCGCCAGATTCCCCCAAACTCATGATTTGTTCGTCGGGTAAGTCATCGTTCAGAGGAGAATCTGCCGGCAGCGGGTGTGCTGCCAGAAAATCGGCGACAGCCTGTCCTTTCACAGCACGAAGGGGAGTGAAAGTAATCTCAAATTGCAACAATATCATAGACCAACGAGCTAGACGTCCTGACAAAGTAGGTCGGGTCATAAGATATTGCAAAGGATTAACTTTTGAAATCAAACTAATTGAGTGAGAAAGCATGTAATGCCTTAGTTTCTGAGCTGCAAAAACCAGAGCAAGACAATGCTTCTCAATTGACGGGTATCGAATTTCAGTAGGAAGGAGTCTTCGACTAAGGTAGTAGAGAGCATTCTCTTTTCCCTCGTCGTTAACTTGAGCTAACAGAGCACCTAAAGACTCATCTAGAGCTGCGGTGTAGAGGATTAATGGCTTTCCGGGAATCGGAGCTGCCAAGACTGGCGGGTTAGACAGGTATTGTTTGATATCATCAAAAGCATTTTGACACTTCTCGCCCCATACGAATTTAGTATCCTTTTTCGCAAGGACAGAAAAGGGTTGACATCTCCCGGAAAGATTAGAAATAAACCTCCTTATATATGCCAATCTACCTTGTAGAGACCTTAATTGAGTAAGGCTCTTAGGGGATGGCATATCTAAGATGGCTTCAATTTTAGCAGGATCTATCTCGATTCCGCGGTGCCTCACTACGAATCCTAAGAATTTTCCTGAAGCGACGCCGAAGGCGCACTTCAAGGGGTTCATTTTCAAGTCGTAGCGGCGCAACCGTTCGAAAACAACTCTTAAGTCATGCAGGTGAGCCTCTTTAACCTTGCTCTTGACAACTAAATCATCAATATAACACTCAACTTGATTATGAATTAAGTCGTCAAAGATACGGGTCATGGCCGTTGGTAGGTTGCTCCGGCATTCTTTAGGCCGAATGGCATTACCTTATAACAAAAGATTCCAATAGGGGTTCTGAACGCCGTATTTCTCTCATCTTCAGGGGCCATCTTGATTTGGTTATAACCCGACGAGCCATCCATGAAGGAGAAAATAGCATGTGAGGAGGCAATGTCCACCATGAGTTCTGGTATTGGTAAAGGGAACTCATCCTTAGGGCATGCCTTATTCAGATCCCTATAGTCGACACAAATCCGAATCTGACCATTTTTCTTCCGAACTGGCACGACGCTGGCCACCCAAGAGGGGTATTGTTCCTCTCGAATGAATCCGGCCTCCGCCAATTTCTTAACTTCAGAAACGACTTGTTGCTCAATCTCTAAGCGCATGCGTCGAGGAGCCTGTTTAACAGGGATGGCATCATGCCGAACCCCAAGTTTGTGAACTGCTACCTCAGCAGGCAAACCTGGCATTTCGTCATATGCCCAGGCAAAGCAATCCCTAAACTCGAATAACAACTGGATTAAGTCTTGAGTTTCACCCTCGCTTAACAAAGTACTTATAAAAATCGGACGGGGGTCATCATCATTTCCCAAGTTAATTTCTCTTAACTCATCGACTGTCGACTTAATTTCCTCTTCAAATTCAGGGGGTGCATCCCGAACTTGAAGATCATCGGGATCGTCTAAAGTCTCCAAACAGAGTCCATCCAGAGGACAAGGAGGATCTGTAGGGACATTTGGAGAATCGAGATGGTAAGTTATCATTAGGCAATACTCATCATCATCAAATGAACTAACGGTCCCAAAGCCAATACCACTTGTTGGATTTTTATTTATTTTTGTTCGCCAAATATTCTCGTGGTATCTAGCTTGACCCTTAGTCCATCGGTATGGTACAGAACCTTTAGAAAAAGTATTTTTTACACAAACAGGGAAGTAGCCGAAAGGTAATTCCATTAATTCATTAAAATCTGCCTCCTCAAGGGTTACATCACCTTCGTCCCTTGCGGAGGAGGAGCCAGGAAAGAATTTCTGGACTTTCTTAACTTCACCATCCAAGTTGGGGGCCACTTTGACTTCTAACCCTACAACCCTGCCTGCCGACAGTGGGGTCAGAGAAAGGGCCTCAATCCTTCTAGTGAGCTTTTCATACATTGTTAATTCAGGCTCGTCACTTTTAACTTTTGAAATATCTACCTCAGGGTCACTGTCCTGGTCTAAGGTGAGATCAAATTTTGGAGGAGTATTTATGCTTTGATAATCGAGAGAGAGGGCAGCACCTTGACTTTCTAGTTCATCATCGGAATCTGATTCCAAATCAATATATACGGGTGCTGCTCTCCTATCTAATGAAGCGCGGCCTCGACCTCGTGCCCTTAAAGCCATCCTCCCACCTCTTTGAGGTAATGTGCTTGGAGGTCTAAGGACAACAATATCAGAGTCGTCTTCACTACTCGATTGAATCATTTCTTGATTGATATTCTTATCTTTTTCTTTCTTTTGGTTGAATTTTTGTTCAACCATTTTCTCCTCAAATTTGATCTCTAATTTAGAACGGGACGAGGACCCTTTTGGTACGAAATATGCAGCATCTTCGTAGATCCCAATTTCTTGAATTGAGAATGGTTGCAAATCACCCTTAATCACATGTTCAATGCCATCTCGTTGATACTTAATGCATTGGTGCAGGGTAGATGGAACCATTCTATATTCGTGAATCCAAGGTCTACCTAGAAGTGCGTTAAAGGACGTAGTTGAATCAATTATATGAAATTTAGCTTCAGTTTTTAAACCTCCTATTTCTAGGAGTAGAGTGATCGAACCTAAAGCTCTCTCGCCCTTCTCGTTGAACCCACGAAGCACCAACCTGTCGGTTGAAAGCTTGCTAGTATCAACTCTGAGATAAGCAAGGGTCTTTATGTTCATCACGTTGACCGATGCACCCGGATCAACAAGGACTCTTGATAACTTGAAATTTCCCACTTCTACAGTAATGTAGAGGGGACGATTGTGGTCAGCAGTTCTCAAGAGTAAATCTTCGTCTGAAAAGGTAACCCCAGGGACCTCTTTGAAGTAGAGAGCCTCACCTTCTGAAGTTGCAGCCAACTGTGTTAAGCAAATCTCGGGATCGAGAAGTGCTTTAATTAAAGACTCCCTCATTTCTTTGGAAAGAAGGAGGGCGTCATAAATACTTAATTTTGCTGGCAACTTCCTAAGGTGGGCTAGAACATTGTAATCAACCTTAGGAACGACAGACTCGAAACCCGGAGGAATTAAAGGAGATTCTGGTTGTTGAGGGGAATCCGGACTTAAAATTTCGAATGAAGGTTGCTTGCCTTTATCCTGAGGGGGCATCCTAGGGGGTAAGACTTTACCGCCACGGAGTTGCACCTGCTCGATGTCTTCGGGCGGGCAAACTAGAGCAGTGTCTACACACACCATAGGTGTCGGATCATCATTTTCTGAAAGCGAGTCAGAATCTGAAAGTTCTATCAAGATAGGATTTCCTTGGAAATTAATTTGAGGGAAATCACTTTCTGATAAAGCTTCAAATTCGACCTCTTCTTGAATAGTCGATTCAGTGAGGTTGGTTTGATTAACCTCAATATTTGTTTCATTAGGAGTTTGATTGGAACAGGAGAGTCATCAATTTGCATTTGAGATTCATGGTTAATCATCAAGACAGAAGTAGAAGGATGTTTTTTATTCATCTTTTGACCCTTCGCCTTTGATGGGGCAAAGTAAAAGTCAGATAACAAAAGAGGGGAAAGGGTTTTAACACCACCATCCGCCATTCTAATACATCTCTCATCTACACACTTCCTCTCTACAAAATCAGATTTTCTTTTTTCACATTTTTCTCAGTAGTTCCTAAGACTACTGGAGAGGGAAGTGGCTCAACATCCTTCTGCGAAGCGTCCAGGTCAACCTTCCACACCGGGGCCTGGGCTATCGTAGTCAGCTGTTGAGAAAGATGAAAAGACTTGTTAATCGACTTTTTAAGTGCCCGGGACAAAGCAATGTCCCAACCATCTTCAACAAAACAAGAAGAGTTAAGAGGATTACCTGAAATGGTCTTAATTGAAGCCTTTTCTGGATCGACCAAGTATTCCTTAGGTATTATGATGTTACCTTGGGTGTAGTTCCTCTCAAGCCAATCTTTGAACACAACGCAGTCCTCAAGAGGGTGACTAAGCATCCTGTGGTACGGGCAATACTTGGGATCATCTTTCTTGCTCTCATCCTCAGGCCTTCTAGCCTCTGGCAACTGGAAATCCGGTTTCTTTAACAGACTCTTAAAGATCTTCTTAACTGACTCCCTTTTAAATGGATAAGGTTTTGCCAATCTCTCTCTAAAAGGGATGAAAGAGGGATCTCTGGTATGTTGAGGAACTATCTGAAAGGGCTGCTTCTGAGGCGGCTGTGGTGGAAGTGGAGTGCTAGGCTGACTAACCATTGGCCTCTTTCCTTTATCTACTGCTGAGACCACAGCTTTCTTTTCAAATGTCTTCACCAGTTTTGGACCCTTCCTTTCCTCAGACTGCTCTCGTAAGAATGGCATCCTAGGAGCCTCTTCCTGCAAATTGCTAGCCTTATTAAGAAGTTTCTCAAAAGTTTTAATAGTGAAACCCTTCAGGAGAAAAGCAACAGGACCGTGGATATTCTTCAACAGAATCTCCACAGCATGTTGTTCTTGCAACTGGGGTTCACACTTCATCGAGAGGTTTCGCCACCTCAAGATGTACTCAACTAGAGACTCTCCCGGCTTTTGCTTTTCAACCACGAGATCGCCCACGGTGGTGCGTTGTTGCGCTCCAGAAAATCTCTTAAGAAAGAGGTTTTCTAGGTCGCTAAAGGTTCTTACTGAACCGTTGGGCAGATCGGCGTACCATTCAAAAGCAATGCCAGATAGACTACTTACAAATTGGCGAAATAGTAGAGCATCTGACCCTCCTGCATTGCAACAGCTTGCTCGGAAGTGGGCCAGATGCTGTCTCGGATTTTCAATTCCGGTGAAAACTTTAAAAGTTGGTGGCACAAAGCCCTTTGGATAAGGAACTAGGTCATATTCCTCGGGGTAGGGTCTACCCTTTGCAATAGACACAGTTCCTTGAGCATGGGCTAAGGCCTCCCTTACCTGGTCCTCAATTAACTGCTTGATATCCTTCTGAGGTGGGATCGGAGGAATGGTGGAAACCGTAGGGTGAACTGGAGGTGTCTCTACTGGACAAGGGAGAGTCGCAGGTGGTGACTCGAGAGGTCTGGATTTAAGTTCTGCCCTTTTGGCCTTTTCTGTGAGCTCTCGAGCTGACTGGTGGATCGCAAAAGACTCTTGCTGTGATTTGTCCAACTTCTCTTGCATTTCTCTAACTTGTGACATCATGGTAGCAAGCTGAGTCTCCAAACTCTTTATATGTTCTTCATCCTTATCTTTCACAGACTCATCTGATTCTGACTCAACAGCATGCGGATCATCATCTTTAACAAATCGGCGTCTGCTGGGCTCAGCTTCTTTATTAGACCCTCTAGTCTCAACCACATGAATGCCTCCAACATAATCATCTTCATTTCCAAGGAGATCATCCATATCAGGGTCAAAAGAAGCCATTCCTTCTTTGTTCAACAAGATGTTTCTTATTTCTTGAACTACCTCCTCGACCGGTCTATCCCCAATTGATTTAGGGTCGAGGGGTAAGTATCCTTTATACTCAGCCATATCAAACAACTCTTCAGAATCCATAAGGGCAATGATTTCTGTAAGTTTCGGATTAGGATCTGGTTGAGACTTCGTATCTGGCTCATCTTCCATCTCTAAATCCTGGTCAACTCTCTCCTCTTCGACCATCCCAAAGCTGGTAGTCAGAAGAGTGGCATCCTCTACAGGGAGAGGGACATATTCCTCAGGGGAAGTAGGAGCTTGTAAAGTGATAGTTCCCACATCCGGTAAGGTAAGGTCCTCAGACACCTGACTAAGGGGCCTAGGAATGACACTCGAACTTTGAGGATCATCAACTGGGGTAACAGGAACGGTGACTATTGGATCCGGGATCAAACTAACTGCGGCAGGACTATCAACTGTAACAACTGGGGTACTAGCCTGAACATCCATCACTTCAACTGAACTCGGAGTAGGGTTGACTGAAACTCGTTGGAGCTGCAGAATGAACTTAGAAGTTCTAGGAGGTGGTGGCAGATTTTCCAACTTGGTCCTCTTTGGCACATATCTCCTTTCAGGAGATTTAGGTCTTTTTCCTTTAAGATCCACGGGCTTTTGAACTTCAACCCCCTTTGGTTTGACAATCACTGAGGCCAATCTCACAGGTTTATGTGGGGGTACCGGGGGTCTACCAGTAGAGTGGCGGCCTCTCTCGGACCCAGTCAACACAATACCCTCTGTTTGAGAAGACAGAGGGCGTGGCGCCCAGTGATATCCATCAACCAACACCGAAGTAGCAGGCTGTTTAGCATACTTCTTATTCTTCCTAACGAATTGAGGGGTTAAATTCTTTGCTTCAGATGCTTCTTCCTTCAACACTTCCTTTTGGAAGCGATGTGAGATCACTCCCTTTAACTGTTTCACATACTCCTCTTTAGTCTGTCCGGTCTGTGCAGCACAGGTGTGAATTATATTTCTCAAAGTTCTTGCCTTTTGAAGATGTTTTTCTTTCTGAGTCTTCTTGGTCGAGTAGTCGACCGGGCATGGTGGAGAACGGGCTATCCTAGCTACCCTCTCCTCCCCTTGGGCTGAAGCCAAGGGGTAAAAGCGACTTCCCTTTAGGAGGGGAGAGGAAGCAGGAATAGGTAGTTCCTCAACAGCCTCAGGTTCTACTTGGGCCAAGGTCTTAAAAGGTAGGACTCTCTTAGCCTTAGAGATTTTCTTCCTAAGTCTCCTCAAATAATTCTTCTTCTGATTCTTAGTGGTGAATCTAAGTCCAGAACTAGACCCTTCTTCAAAAACAGACTTAATTTCAGTGGAAGGCTCAACAACTGGTTCAGGTTGTTTCTGATCATCACTGACTACTGGCAAGGTGGGTGCAGATCCCACAATTAATTCAACTACTGGGGGAGTTTCTTTACTGGCATCTAGGCTCACAATTTGGTGTCCATCCATAGAGAGCTCTAGAGTACTAAATCCCATTCCAAAAATCACAGTACTCCCTTGGTCATTAACAGTTGAGGACAACTCTCGGTCAAAAGAGAAAATCAGTTGGCCAGCCATTTGAAATTTTCTGAAAGTTAAAGAAAACGATTGAAATTAGATTTTTTTGAAAAGAGTAGTAGAAAGTATTTTATTATTATCTTTTGAAAGTATGACATATATTAGCCCACAAGGAAATCGTATGGGGTAACATGTGTCAACTTGGAGTTTAAGAAAATCTTTGAAGAAATTTTGAAAATTTGAAATGGGTTCTATTACAAATTCCAAAATACTACGGACAGAGTTTCCCCTTGCCCGAAGGCTTATGGAATTGTGAGAAAGCCCAAGTAAAAGAATAGTTTAACCCTCCCCACCCTTAGAAGTCAAAGGAGGAATGAGGGGGTTAAAACTAGCAAGTTTGGAATGAAATTAAAAAATTTTGAATACTTTTCAATTTTAAGGATTTATATGTTGAATGAAAAATTTATCGACTATAAATCCATAAAATTAAAAAAGGATATCTAGAGATCTGATTTGACACTGTCGCCTCACAGGCTACACTGGGGCAGAAGGTCAAAATCAGAACAAAAAGTCAAATTTAGAGGTGAAACCTCTCTTTTAATATTCTGTTATTTATTTTAGATGTTGGCCACACTAACCCAAGGAAGAAATGAGCAAGGGACCAACGGAAGAAAGGTAGTTAAGACTACCGATGAAACAAAATTTTTCCATTATTAAAGATGGAGAGAGAGATTTGTCCCACCGGGCGTGCCATTTTTTTTGTTGGTGGAATTTTGGAAAACAGGTTTTGAAAATATTGGTTTTCTTTGGGGATTTTAATATTAAGGTTAAGTTCTAATTCTAAGGTCGAATCGACTCGTTAGAAAGAGTATATCACCCCGGAGGACGAAAATAAACTTTCATAACGGTGTTCAGACTTAGAATTATGAAATCCAACTTGAATATCGTGAGCGGATGCTAAAGAGAAATTCATATGACCCCGAAGGGTCAAAATGAGGTTCAACTGAATATCCAACTACAATATTCAAGAAGTGTGATCGTTAGGTTCACATCCAAAGCCTTATCGAAGAAAGATATATCTCCCTGAAGGGAGAAAATATCACTCGATGATAATTCCTTGAATATGATAATAATGATCACTAATATTTTAAGTTCTCCCAAAGAAATCCAATTGAATTTTGAAAAATCAACTTTTAAAATCAGGTGTGTGTGGTTCTAAATCTCCTACGAGCGCAAGCCCTCGTAGTTAATTACATCGTATGGAGATAAAATCTCCTACGAAAACTCTCGATTAAAATAATGGCAAAATTTTGTTTAGATTTTCTAGGAGTGATATCAAAGTATGAATAAAATTATTGGAAAATCAAAAGGGAATGGATCAAAATTGAGCAGTTATTAACGGAGTTAAAGGATGAGAGGTAGGGGACACTTTGAGATTCCAGAACCATCCGGAAATGTCCCAACTTAATCTAAGTGTTGGGCTTTATGTTTTGGACTTGAAATGATATTTAATTAGAATTGAGCATTTTATTAGAAATTTGGGACTAGATTCCCGAAATTTGGGGTCTTATAATCAAAGATCTGCCCCGGATCCTAAATCTATTTTGGACACTGGACCACAGTCGTCCGATCCTAACTAATGCAGTGCAAGGTCTGGACTTACCCCGGCCTGGATTGGGGAGCCAGCTAACCACCTAATCGATTTAAAATACATGAATCCGGTCTTTTATGAAAGAGTGGTAGGGACGTTATAATTAAAGTTTTGGAAAATTGGGGCCGACATCTAGAGATTTTCCTAATTGGCCCCTTTGACTTATGTTGGGTGCAAAATGCTAAGGACTATGAAATTAAAATTTTGACTCTTTAATTTGTATCTAATGCAATGCATGCTGGTTAACAACCTCAAATCAAATATGCTTGAAATTTTTTTAAAACAGGCTTATAAAATAATTTTTTAGAAGACTGGACTTCCCCAGGTCCGGCACCTCGTCCTCATAGGTCAGACTATCCGGACTCTACCCGCAGGCGGGGAAGGGTCTAAAGCAAGGAAAGAGTAATGCAAAAATATGCATGCGACCCCGGGGTCGATCCCCGGCTAATTCCCTAGATTCGTTATCTTTCTATTATTTAGACTCACTAAAATTTTAGACTTTTAAGATTATGAGTATAAAAATTTCACACCCTCACGAGCCTCGCGTATCCAGGCGAAAACAAAGAGCGGCATGCAATCGCCAAAAAACTAGTAAAAGCAAGTAATCCTAAAGGCAATCATTTCAACACATCAAATATAAATGAATTAATTAATAAATGTCCATAGGCAAAGTTGCCTTACTTATTACAAACCAGAATATTACAGAAAGTAAAGTGGCCGGGCACCACTGACAACAACCCGGATTCTAAGCCTAGTAATGACGCAAGTTATTTTGAGTGGGATACTCTCAATCTTCAAGTCTTCAAATCTTCAATTTCATTCTTCTTTGGACTCCTTTTCTTCAATCTTCTTGGAATCTTCGTAGTGCAGATTACCCAAATGGATAAGAGGGCACTTCCCTCTAAGGGGAAGGCCACTCTTTCCTCTTTGGGTAAGGAAGAGGTATGATCCAAATTTGGATTTCCAAATGGAAAAGGAGTGTTCCCCAAAGGGGTATCCTTTCCTCTTTGGAATCCAAACTTTGGGTCTATGTATCCCAACTCAAAATAAACTTTCACAACACTTGACACTTACATAAATTACATTGATATCAAAATAAAATCTAGACTCACCTGCAGGGTTATCCTAAGCAATTAATATAAATAAAGCAGTTATTCCCAAGCAGTTGTATATGAGCAGAAAAGAAAGTAAACACACTGGCCACGCTCTTTTTATGATTTGGGGGCTTTAGCAGCTGAAGCACTGTGCAAAGAGTTTATAATATTTATGCATTTTTTTATTTGCCCCCTTTTTATATTGCCCTGCATGAGCGTGGCCACCTGCAGAAAACTGTGTCAACATCCAGATCGTACCTAACCTAAGGGTAATCTAGTCGCCAAACACATCAATCCATCCACAGAGTACAGAAAAAGTAAGCAGACACAGCAAAGCAATTTCATCCACAACATGCAGTGAAAACTACGAAAAACCCGGCACACAGCAGTAAAGTAAACACCGGCCTAACCTAGATCTAGAGTTGGTTGTCCTAGCACATCATCTAAAGTGTGTGAGAAAGGTCGTGTGGCTGGGGTAGATCCTAAAGTGGGTTTGTTAATTGAAGTTGTCTAAAAGTTTGGATTTGTTAAGGCTTAAAAGGGGATTTAGATTAAAATTTAAATATTAATGAATTAAGAATTTCAATTAACATATTTTAAAAATTAATTGATTCGCTACCTTTGTTTCACACCGAGGCCGTGAAGTTTATTTCACCTTCCTTGGGGCTAAGCTAATAGCCTCGTAGGCCTGGGTTACCCAGTAGCAATCGGGGTTGATTAAGTTATTTAAGTTGGTTAGAATTAAAAGAGTGGATTAATATTAAAGGGAGTGGGTTGCTGATTTTAAAGCTTGATTAATTTAAGTTTGCCATTAATTGATTCGTGGCGTTGTGCCACCAGGCTCGAGGAACCAGCCTCCTTAGGACACTTAGCCCCGCAGCCCGGAGTAGTCCAGCCGATAAACCAAATTAATGTAATTGAATTAGAGGTTTTAAAAGGTTACATAATTAATGATTAATCTATTTTAAAGTTTAACACCCCTTAGAATCCATTCGTGGCGTTGTGCCACCAGGCTCGAGGAACCAGCCTCCTTAGGACACTTAGCCCCGCAGCCCGGAGTAGTCCAGCCAATAAACTTCAACTTTAGGGTGGTTGTTGTGTTTTAAAGGGTTTGTTAAGTGTTTTAAGAATTAAACCAATATTTTCTGAATTTTAGAATGATTTTGAATTTTATGAATTTTGAATATTTTAATCATTTAATTAAAGTGTTGAAAAATTGACTTTTTGATTAAGTTCAAAATCTGGAATGTTTGTATTTTATTAAAATACTAGACCTTACTACGATCAGTTAGAAGGTAAGTACGTTGAAATCGGATTTTTCTACATTTTATTACAAAGGTTTGAAGTTTTGAACTAGTTTTGACTTAAAGTTGACCGATTTGTTGACTTTTTAAAATATTGCAAATTTCTGGAATTTAATATTTTTAATAAATATTAGACCTTATTAGGAATTTAATGCAAGTGAGTTTGGGTGATTTGGATTTTATTGAATTAGTTATGAAGTTTGAAGTTTGGGTAATTATGGAATTTTAGGAATTTCTTAATTAGAGGGTCTCTTTTGTGGTTTTGCTCCAAACAAGTTCCCAATCTCTTGAAAACACCTCCAAAGGTCAGGAACAACCTAAGGAGGGATCCCCAAGTGTTTGGGAGATTTTTGGATTTTTATATTATTATTAATTAATTATCTTAATTAAATATTGGTTCTCACTTGTTGAGAAAATTAAATTAGGGTTTAAATTGCTGTCAAATCAAGGGGCTTTTAATTATCATAGATTAAGGACTGAATTCTGGTCAGTTTGAGGGTTTATATGTAATTTTTGGATTTAAATTGGATTTATTACAATTTTTAGAAGTTTTAGAGGCTTAACTAAGGGTTAAAGACTTAGAAAATCAATTAGGGGACCTAATGACCTCAAAAATCAGTGAAAATTTCCCTAGGGGCTGAGGATGCCACTAAGTTCAAATGTTCAAAGTTTCAACTCAAGGGGAAGTGAATCCTAATTATTGAAATTTTTCTAAGTTTTCTATATATGGGTCCTTAATTATTGTCCTTAATTATGTCACTAATTTTGATGGGCTTGAATCAATGTTTGAACTAACCCTTATACTCAATACATAAGACATGCATGAGTCACATAAACATAATCAACACCTAAATCTAGGAGAGCCTTAGACTAAGTGGTGTGTGCACCTTAAACATGCGATTAACTAATTAACTTAATTAAGACAAGATTAGTGAATAATCAAGGAATGATTATCCACTAAACATCCCCATTAATTCCATTCAAACATTCTCAATCAACATATAAGATCTCAAATAAAATCCTGAACACTTAAGGATTTAGATGTATATAGTTTCAAAATATATATTAAAATACATAAATATAAATGAATTTATATATACAAATAGAAATATATATTATAAAATAATCAAATATATTATCAAAATACATGTTAATGGGTTGAAGGATCCACTGATCTCCATAGAAATTTGGAAGTAATAAAATATATTTCTTGTAATTTTCAAATACTTAATATTTAATTAAATATAAAAATGATGAAAATAATCCAATAATTCAAAATACCTTTAAAACCTATTCAAATAATACTGAAAAATTTTCATGAGACCAGCCATGCACTCAACAACATGCATGCCAAATTTCAGATAAAAATACTTTGTATATAATTAATTAAAAATGAAATACACATTTCAGTATTTCTTAAATTACCAGTAAAATAATGGTCAAAATAAACTGATTTTATTTTTAAAATAAACTAGATAAAAAACTGAAAAGTTTGATATATTATACTTAATTTTTGGTTATATATTTGATTTACTGTGATTTTTCAAAGTTTTAGTAATTAAAACTAATTAAAACACAATTTTATTAATTAAATGGCGGCGGTGTGACACGCGGCGCACTGGGATTGGCGGGGTCGAAACCGCGCGGCGGCGGGGACACGCGTCGGCTGCTGGCCGCTTCACGCGGTTTCCACTTAACCACGTCAGCGGCGCGCTACAGCCGTTGGATTAACCGCGGGTTCGATCCAACGGCTGAGATCAGATCGCGCGGTCTGATTTCACCAGGAGAAGATCAGACGGCGCAGATTCGATCCCGCTATTCCGAATGGACGGCCTAGATCTCGCTGGACGGCTGATCGAGCGAGAGATCGAACGCGCGGTCGGATCAGACCGCGGAAGGGCTCGATCTGGACCGTTGATCGAACGATCAACGGTCCAGAAAACGTACACTCGCCGGAGACCGTGAGTGACGCCCTAGAAAACGTATTTCGCCTCGTTCTCTCGATCGGATCGATCATTTTACTTGAAATTTTAAACGTAGATTAAGGGGATGAACAGAAACCATGGGGAATAATTAGTTTTAGCTAAATCCCGAAAAGCATGAAGCTATTTAAATCTAACTAGTGTGACCTAGATCTAGGGTTTTAGGGAGTTATACCGTTAGATCTTCGGATTTTCTGGATGGTTGAGCTTGTAGATTGTCCAAGTGAAGATCCCCAGCGAAAATCCAAGCTCGAACGCGTCTGGATCGGCTGCTATGGGCTTGGGACGGTCTAGGTGGTGGTTTCGCCGGAGAACTCGCCGCCGGTGACGTGCAACCACCTGGGTTTTGTAGTGGGGAGGTAGAGGAAGCTCTGGAGGTTCGAAACGAACTGAGAGCTCGGTCTGGGAGGGCTTGAGTAGTGAGAGATGGTTAGGGTTAGAATATGTGTCATTAAGCCCTTTTCCCCCTATTCAAACGCCCCTAGGCCAATCGGATGGCTGGGATCGACTCACCAGGTCCTTGGATGTTGCCATGTGTCCCTGGGACAGCCAGAAGGCTGACCCAAAGGCTGGGCACGCCTCAATCCTATTGGGTGGCTTTTGGGATAGGTAGAGGGGACATTGCCACTTATGGCTAAACCAGGCCCTGAGCTTGGTTAGGAGAGCTCCAAGTGAGCTTTAGGGCATAAAGGGGTCGGCCTAAAGCAGCTTAAATCAAGGAAAAGGGTTTTGCATGTGATAAGCCCTTCTAGAAGAGGTTTAAGCTTGAGTTTGACCAAGTTGACCAGTCAACTGGTCAATGGGTGCTGACATGGCATGAGGGGAAGTAGGAGCAGCCAATGGGAGAGCTTCCAAGCCTAATCTCACACTCCTTGAGGTCAAAATGGGAAGTTTGACCACTTCAAAGAGGGATTTGGGGCTTTGTTGACTTGGTTTGACCAGTCAACAAGGTCAAAGCTAGTGATGTGGCATTTGAAGAGGTAAAAGGTCATTTAGGATAGTTTGATTAAAAGTCAAAAGTCAAAAGTCAAGGGTAGGGAAAATGGGAGCCAATGTCACTAAGAATTGAGGGTTGACTTGGTCAACTCAAGTTGAGTCAAGTTGACCAAATGTCAAGTGACACTTGATCCTTAACCAAGAATTGATTTGAGTAGGTAATAGAGGTTGAAGAGCTCAGGTGAGTTGATTTAACCCATTTAGACCCTCTAAGAGCTAATGGGTCAACCTAAGTTGACTGGGTCAACCAGGCTGACCCAATGGGTGAATCTGGGCTGGACAAATTTGAAAAGATATTTTAAGACCATTGAGGGTGGTTCCTGGGTCTGGGGAGGTCAAATTGACCAAAATCCCCATTTGAGCCCCTAAGGGCCTGTTTGGTCAACCTGGGTTGACTTGGTCAACCAGGTTGACCCAGGGTCTGGGTTTGGGCTCAACAGGTTTAAAATGATATTTTGAGGTCAATGGAAGTGGTTGGGTGACTCAGAGAGGTCATTTGGGTCAAAACACATGTTTGGACCCTTAAAGGGCCTCTTGGGTCAAACCAGTTGACTTGGTCAACCAGGTTGACTCAAGGGTTGGAAATAGGTTCAAAAGTTTTGAAATGGCATTTGAAATCTGTTAAAGGTGGTTGCATCCCATTTGGAGTTCATTTGGTTTGAAATCCCCATTTGAGCCCCATAGGGGCATTTTGGTCAATTTTGACCTATGGGTCAATTAAGGTCAAAAGGGTCTAAAAAAATGCAGTTTACTGCTCAATGAGTTAAATTCAAAGGTCTGGAAGTGATTGAAAGCTTGGATAAGGGTTCCAAGGTCAAAATCTCAAAAGGGTTATGCTCAGTGGCATAGGCTGTAAATATTTGAAGGTTTTACAACCTTTGAATTTTAATTCAGATTCTGGGGTTAGAGACCTCAGAATGAACTCAAACTTGGAGGGTAGCCTTTAGAGACATGTCTTATCACTTTGCAAGTGATAGACCCTGAATCAGAGGCCATTTGACTGGGTTTTGAAATGTTTGAAAAATCTCTGAAAAGGGTGTTTAGGACAGGGCCTTAAGACTTTGAATCTGAGTTTAAACTTCTGGATTTGGGTTTGATTTGAAGTTTAAATTAATTTGGACTTGAATTGGGTGGAGTTTGAGATTCAAATTGGTCACAGGTAGGAATCAAATTGAAATTGGAGTAGATTAAATATAGGAATTGATTTAAAATTGAGATTGATCAAGGGTGGAGGTTGATTTGAAATTGAAGTGGTTTTGAGATCTAGGAGAGTTCTAAGAACTAGGATTTAAAGGGATCCTGGGCTCTAGAATAGGCTCTAAGGTCTAGTTCTAGGAAAGATCCTAAGGTCTAGAGTGGATCCTAGGGTCTAGGATTAAATTTAGAATCTGGAAGGGTCTTAGTGACCTCATACAAAAATGAGGTCAACATTCACTGGATTCAGAAAAAACTAGGTTGTGAGATCTTGACCATTCATAGTGACTATAGGGGGGAGTTTAAAAATAAGAGATTTGGAGATTTTTGTGAGGACAAAGGGATTAGCCACAACTTCTCAGCTTTTAGGACCCCTCAGTAGAATGGGTTAACTAAAAGGAAGAACTGGACCTTAGTGGAAGCCGCTAGAGCCATGCTTGCTGAGTATTCAATTCTAAAATATTTTTGGGCTGAGCGGTTAACACAGCTTGTTATGTGTTGAATAGGATGAACGCTAGAGCCAAATTAGATAAGTCACCCTATGAGATCCTTAAGGGTAGGACACCCAATCTTTCCCATCTTCATGTCTTTGTTTGTAAGGTTTTCATTCACAACAATGAGAAGTCTCACTTAGGAAAATTTGATCCAAAATCTAATGAATGAGTATTCTTAGAATATTCCAGTGTTTGGAAGTCTTTTAGGGTGTTTAATAAGAGGACTTTGGTGGTGTAAGAGACTACACATGTAGTGTTTGATGAGTCTGATCCTAGAAAGCCTAGAATTGAGGATGATGATGATGGAGAGATTGCCACTGGATTAGAAAACTTGGAGAAGGGGGTAGAGAACCATAACACGAAAGGAGTAGGAGTGGTTACCCAATGATTAGAAAATGTAGATTTGGAGGAAAGGGTTGAACCTTCACACACTTTCCCTAGAGATTGGAGATACTCTTCGAGTCACCCTAAAGATCTAATTTTAGGAGACCCTTCTAATGGAGTTAGAATTAGACATGGACTTAGGAAGGATGTGAACCACTCTGCTTTTATCTCAATGACTGAACCCACCAACATAAACCAAGCCCTTACTGATGAGTTTTGGATCTTAGCCATGCAGGAGGAGTTGAACCAGTTTGTTAGAAATGATGTTTGGGAGCTTGTAGAAAGACCTCAGGGACAAAGTGTAGTTGGAACCAAGTGGGTCTTTAATAATAAGTTAAATGATTCTGGAGTGGTGGATAGGAATAAGGAAAGATTGGTGGCTAAGGGGTATAACTAAATAGAACGGATAGATTTTGTGGAGAATTTTGCCCTTGTAGCTAGATTGGAAGCCATTAGAGTGCTATTAGCCTTTGCCTGTTATAAGAGATTTAAGTTTTTCCAAATGGACGTTAAGAGTGCCTTTTTAAATGGGGAAATAAAAGAGGATGTGTTTGTAGAACAACCCCCAAGTTTTGAGAGTTCCCAATTTCCAAATCATGTTTTCAAATTAAAAAAGACCTTATATGTAAAGCAGGCACCCAGAGCTTGGAATGAGAGGCTTAACACATTCTTACTAGAAAAAGAGTTTTGTAGGAGGAGTGTACACACCACCCTTTTCCTGATGAAAGTAGGAGATAATTTACTCATTGTTCAGATCTATGTCGATGATATAATTTTTGGATCTTATGATAAAATGCTATGTGACGATTTTTCTAAAACAATGAGTAAGGAGTTTGAGATGAGTATGATGGGAGAATTGCCTTATTTTTTTGGGGTTTAGTATTAAATAATTAAATGATGGAACTTTTTTGAGCCAAATAAAGTTCATAAAGGACATCTTGAAGAAATTTAAAATTGACAAAGCCAAGCCAAATAATACTCCCATGACCTCAGGAATTCAGTTAGATAAGGACCCAAAACTTAAGAATCTGGTACCCTAGGCACAACACTTCTTTTGAGATTATTGAATATTCTGAATCTGATTTTGCAGGATGTAAAGTTGATAGAAAAAACACTTCTAGAATTTGTCAATTCATAGGATAATTTTTAGTCTCCTGGTCTAGTAGAAAGCAATACTCTATTACTCTTTCCACTGCTGAAGCTGAGTACATTACTTTAGACAGTTGTGTGGCGAAAGTCCTTTGGTTAAAATAGCAAGTACTGGATCTAGGATTACCTGTAGGCACCATCTCTATTCTTTGTGACAACACTAGTGCCATCTACATTTCTAAGAATCATATCCAACATTCAAAGACTAAGCACATTGATATTAGGCATCATTTTATTAGAGATCATGTGACTAAGGGAGATATTGAGTTACATCATGTGGCGTCTGAGAATCAACTGGCTGACATTTTTACTAAACTACTAGCCTTCGATACTTTCAGTACGTTAAGGACCAAATTGGGTGTGATTGTCATTAATGCATGAACTTGATTTCTACAGATGTTTTATTTGCTGATTACATTGATGTATTTTTCTAGTTTTTAGTTGTTTATTTCTAGTTTTTTTTTTTGGTACTTTAGTTTTCCACATGCCTTGCTTTGTTTTTCCTTTTCAAATTATCGCTGAATTGATATCTTATGCCTTATTTTTTATTTTGAAATTTTGGAGTTAATGTTTTACATCTCTTAAATCTGCTAAAGGGTAAAAACACCATTGATTGCATCTCTCTCTCTCTAACCTATTTTGGTGGTAAAAATTTCTTTTCAAACCATAAGTCTATCTCAAATTAACAATTAGATTTTGCAATTGAGATCTTTTCTACCTTGCTATAGTAATCTAGCTTATATCATAATAGTCAAAGTTTTTATGTTACTTTAAGATTTTTTGTTATCCTGTCAATGAATCTCTCATAAGATTTTTTATTCTATTTTGAGAATTATTCTTCCTTATATTAGAGAGTGAGTTTTTCTTCTCTAATATCTGGAAAATATACTCACAACTAAGAATACTTAAGAGTTTTTGGAAAAGAATCTAGCTTACAAAAATAATGACAAAAAGTGGCCAATGATGCCAAAAATAAAATATGCGCAATGACTCCAAATTGAATAAAAAAATAAATACAATCAAAAGATGTGCAAAGTACGCCATTCAATAGACAAGAGGCATAAAATGAGCCCATCAAAAGCAAGCTATCTTCCTTTCTTCCAACTCTTAAAACTTAGAAGATTTCATATATCACTTGAGATTTTTAAAGACTTGATTTTGAATTTCGTGATTGTAACAAATTACTTTGATATATTATTTTATAAGATATTTTTCTTAAACTAAGTCTTGATTGGATCTCTTTTTCTTATCCAAATGTTTTTTAAAGTTAGGCCTTTTGATTTCAAAAGAAGATTTTGCCCTAAAAGAAGTCCGAGCTTAGGGTTAACATGATCGAATATTTTATCATTTTTAAAATTTTTGAAGTTGTTAACTCATTAACTTACAAATTTTTTAAATCAATCACATGGAGACTATATCATATTCATGCCTTGATTAAAAAAAAACTTTTTGGATTTTGTTTTATCGTTGTTATTTTTTATTTTATCTTATTATTTTTGGGCCTTCTCTAATCATCTCCATCCCTCCTTTATTTTAAACTTTTGTCACATCGTCCTGACCAATGTTTACATCGTCCTAGATGATCAGCTTTTCGTGCTTCAAAAAACTCCATCTTCTAAATATTTTAACTTTTTGCTCTAATCATCCTGGACGATCTTTTATTGTCCTGGATGATCCTTTATCGTCCTGGACGATATGATCAAACTCTGCAATAATCATCTTAATCGTCTTGGCTAATACTTTTTTTGTCCTGACCAATGCATTTATTGGTTATTGTCCTGACTGATACACCTGTTCATCCTGGTCGATACACGTGTTACATGGGACGATCCATTTTTGGACAATTGTCCTGGTCGATCCACTATTTTTCCTGAATGATACACGTGGTGCATGATTTAAAATATTTTAGGTTTGGATGGTAAGATCCATTATTGAGCATCATCCTAGAAGAGCCACCTAATCAGCCTGGATGATATGCTTTTTTAATGGTCGTTCGGCCTGACTCCTCAGGACGATCATCTGTGTCTAATCATTCAGGCCGATGTCTAATCAGCCTGGACGATTAGACCACCTTTTTGTCCAATCAGATTGTTCACAATAATTGCACCAGATCATCCTAGATAATCCTGTGATCGGCCTGGACGATCCATCTGATTCTTTAAATACAACCAGATTTCAACCCTGTTTTCTTCACACTTCCCTCTACTCCCTGATTGCTTACTGTTTCTTGCTCTTTTCCTTCTTATGGCTGGAGGAAAACGTGTTAGACAAACCTCTGGAAGCTCCTCGAGGGCCACACTAGACCCTCATTTCAGGGAGGTAGACGATCAGGCTGCCTACCATCGTTATAAGGAGTGTGGCAATACTCTCTCACTAACAATCAATCCATCCTATCTCTCCTATCCAGTACTGGATCTTTTCTTTTGCTTTATTCTCACCCTTACTGTTCCCTTTAGTTTTGAACTTCTTTTTGAATTCTACGCAAACCTCCGCATAAATTCTTCCTATACTGCTCTCACCTCTTATGTGAATCAACGTCCTATCGAGATCACATATCAGGATTGTGCTGAACTGTTACAGGTGTCCACCACTGGGGATAAGCTATATACCCTTGTCTCTGATCCTGACTTTGACTGGTCCACTACAAATCACTTTCTTCTCCACATAAATGCACACTTTCATATTAGAGAGACTAGCTCTTTACTCAAAGATGCTAGGACAATCTAGCATGTCCTTCGCACTTATATTATTCCAAAAGCTGGGGACTTAGTCCACATCACTCCACTACTTTCACTTACTACCTTTTACAATTTGGCCTATAGGGAATTCAAAGCCACATACCTGATCTTTCGCTACATCGAGCATTTGACTACCATTTGAGATCTAGGTCATAGAAGAAAACCCAATCTTGTTCTAGGACACCTCATTGCCTGTTCTAGAATCTAAATACTAGCTTTAATATTCTGCTCCTCCCAACTATCTACCACCTTTCTACTCAAACAATTTCTTCAATGCCCTTCATAGTACTTGTCTCCACCCAGGGGATAGTGAAGCTCAGGAAGCAGAGGAGGAGGAGGCTCCCACTCCCCCTACTGTTCCTGAACCTGTCCTTCTCTGCCAGCACTCTAAGCTGGATCAGTTGGTAGAGAGATTTGATTAATTGGAGACCCTCTTTGACACGTTTGTAGCACACCAGTAGTAGCAACACGCTGAGGACGTGGCCTGGTTTGATGCCTATGTTGCACACCAGCAGCAACATCATGACAAGGACATGGCCTAGTTTGGGTCACAGTTTGCCACATTTTCCACCTTCCAGCAGCCACCACCACCCCACCTCTATCTGATGATCAGGGGCCCTCATTTTTCTAATTTTCTTTGTATTTTTTTTTCTAGTTTTAGTTTCCATTTTCTATAGTTTTTGCTTTTCTTATGTTTTAGTTTCTATTATGCTTTTTATTTGTGTTTTATTTTCCTCCTTTTTGTGATGTCAAAAGGAGGAGTAATTTCATGTATCCTATACTTTAAATTTTGAAATTTAGTAATTTTTTGTACTGAACTGCCAAAACTGTTTGAAATTTTTTGGGCATGTTTGCCATCATCAAAAAAGGGGCAGATTATTGTGAATATGAGATTATGGATTAGACTTTTGATGATAGCAAACATTCATGATTCCCTACGACTACTTTGCCTACTAACATTTTAGGACCACAAGATCGAATGCAGCTCAAGCCCGCTCAAGATTGGGTAGAGTTAGGTTGAGTCAAGTCTGTATTTTTTCTTTTCTTGAGTCAATTGTAAAAGTGGTTCCTGATACTAACTAACCTTGCACACAGACACTTGAAGGGTTTGCTAAATTTTTTGCTTTAAGTATATTGGCCTGGACAATGGTCCTATCGGCCATGACGATTCAACTAAAATCAGAAACCCTAATTTGGGCATCCTAGTTAAGCAGCCGTCATTAAGCAAATCATCCTGGATGATATGTGTATCGGCTAGGACGATAAGCTCAAATCAGAAAGAATCAGCAGCCATGATCAATTTAGGTATTCTTTATTTTAAATTATCATCCCGGACGATCTCCATATCAGCCTGAATGATACAGCACAATTATGCCTAAATTAATATGGTAATTATAGAAAGCAATTAAGGTTGATTGATACGATCACATCGGCTTGGCCGATCGCAGAAATGGCCCGGACGATGTTCTGGATGATTGACATCGGTCAGACTCTATTTAGGGCGATGTTTAGGATGATTGTACTTGCATTTGAACTAATCGGCCAGGATGATATTATATTGGTCTGGATGATGTAATCAATTTTCTTCTGATCGTCCTGAATCATCCCAGCTGATTGAGCTTATTTTGTACTTATCGTCTAGGATGATATTTATATCGGCTTGGATGATAAAGTTGGTTCTTAAAATTCTATTTAAAGGACCCAAATTTTCACATGCTTAATACCTTGAGAGCTACTGCCTTGACCTGAGAGAGCCTTGGGAGAGAGGGAGAGAGAGAGAGAGAGAGAGAGAGAGAGAGAGAGAGAGAGAGAGAGAGAGAGAGAGAGAGAGAGAGAGAGAGAGAGAGAGAGAGAGAGAGAGAGAGAGAGAGAGAGAGAGAGAGAGAGAGAGAGGAAATTATGAGGAGGAGTTTGTGAGAGGGTTCACAAAGGTTGCTCCAAGCAATGTTCCAAGTCGTCATCTCCGTTCTTCATCCTTCATCCTTAGGAGGTTAATGGGAGGTCTATTTCAGCAAAAGATCTAGGTTCTCTGTCCGCTTCAGGAGGAAGCAAAAGGAGTCGGTTCTCTGTCGCACCGGGGTTGGTTAAAAGGAGTCTGTTGTAAAGGCTTCTCCGCCTAACTGGGGGAGCTAAAGGAGAGACACTTAGTGCAATAATCGGAGGGTGCCTCCAAGGAGTGGACGTAGGTCAAGGATTGACCGAACCACTATAAATCAGGTGTGATCTTTCTTTGTTTTGCTTACACGTTTATTTATTTTTCACACTATGATTTCTGTGGTGATTTGGTTTTAAGTTTTGTTGTGCTTTGCTTAAAGATAAAATTTTTAAAATACCTATTCACCCACCTATCCTGGTTAGCCTCAGGCTAGTTCTTAAGTGCTTAACATCCCTAATAAACTTTCACAAGAGATATCTCAAAATCCTTTTCACTGCTGTCAAATGTGATTCTTTTGAATCTTATTGAAATCTAGCACACAAATAAATACTAAACATAATATCGAGTTTGTTAGTAGTCAAGTAAAGCAAAGATCCAATAATTCCCCTAAATTTCTTTTAATCAATAGATTTTCCCTTTGGGTCCTTATCCAACTGAACTGAGGAACTCATAGGTGTACTAACTGGTTTAGCATTGTCTATTTCATACTTTTTGAGGATGTCCTTAACATACTTCGACTATAAAAAAAATATTCCCTCATCAATTTGCTTAATGCGAAAACCTAGAAAGTAACTAAGATCTCTCATTAGACTCATCTCAAATTTACTATTCATTATTTTAGAAAAATCATCACAAAGATTTTTATTAGTAGATCAAAAAATAATTTCATTCACAAAAATTTGAACAATGAGTATATCGTCTCCCAATTTCTTTAAAAAGAGATTGATATTCACACTTCCTTTTTCAAAAGATCTCTCAAGTAAGAAAGTGCTCAAGCTCTCATACCAAGCCTTAGGTGCCTGCTTTAATCCATATAATGCCTTTTTTAATTTAAAAACATGGTTTGGGTATTTGGAATTTTCAAAAATTATAGGTTATTCAGCATAAATATCCTCTTGTATCACCCCATTCAAAAAGGCACTTTTAACATCCAATTGAAACAATTTCAATCCTATAAAACAGGCAAATGCTAACAAAACTCTAATTGCTTCAAGTCTCGTTACAGGGGCAAAAGTCTCCTCAAAATCAATCCATTCAATCTGATTATAACCCTTAGCCACGAATCTACTTTATTACTAACAACAACTCCTAAGTCATTCATTTTATTTTTAAATACCCACTTAGTTCTAACTACATTTTGATCCTTTGGCCTTACAATTAATTCCCAAACATTATTTCTCACAAATTGATTTAATTCTTCTTGCATTACTAATATCCAAAATTCATCCAAAAGTGATTGATTTACATTTATGGGTTATATCATCGAAATAAAAATAGAATGATTAACTTCTTTGCTTAGTCCACGCCTAGTCCTACACCCTCACTAGGTTCACCTAAAATTAATTCCTTAGGGTGGTTTTTAGAAATCTCTAGGCAACACAATTTCAGTCTCCAAATTTTCTTCCAAATTAATCATCTCAATCCTTTGAGAGTTATTTTCCAAATCATCTTCTTCAAAAGTTGGCTCTCTTGAAATTCTAGATTCATCAAATACAACATGTATGGTCTCCTCAACTACCAAAGTTCTTTTGTTAAATACTCTATAAGATTTTCCAACATTAGAGTATCCAAGAAAATTCTTTTATCTGATTTTTGATCAAAATTTTCTAAGCCAAATTTTATATTATTCTGTACAAACACCTTACATCCAAAAACATGCAAATGAGACAAATTATGTGTTCTCCCCTTAAGAAGCTCATAGGATGTTTTATTTAATTTTGATCTAATATTCACCCTATTTAGAACATAACATATAGTGCTTACCGCTTCAGCCTAAAAATATTTCGGAAGTGAATATTCAACCAACATGGCTCTAGCGGCTTTAATTAATGTTCAGTTCTTTCTTTCGACTACCCCATTCTATTGAGGGGTTTTAGGTGCAGAAAAAATATGATCAATCCCTTTCTCTTTACAAAAATCCTTAAATTTTTTATTTTCAAATTCATCGCCGTAATCACTTTGTATTGTTAAAATTTCAAACCCAAATTTCCTTTGAATCCAAGTAGAAAAATTTCTAAATTCCTCAAATGACTCCCTTTTTATAAAATAAAAAATTAACCCACATGAATCCTAAGAAATCATCCACAATCCCAAAAACTATATACCTTCCCTCCTAGACTAACAGTGCTAACCGGTCAAAAAAGATCTATATGAATAATCTCCAAAGGTTTACTAGTTCTAAGATCCTTATTTGAATAAAAAGAGGACTTCACCTATTTTCCTAATTGATATGCATTACAAAGGTGATCCTTAATAAAGCCTAATTTTGGATAATTTTTCTAATATTTTTCATGTTAGAGTGACAGAGTCTCCTATGCCATAACCATGAATCATCAAAAATAGTTTTCAAACAAAATGCATTAAGAACAAAAATACAATTCAAATCTAGCATATAAACATTATTTACCCTTTTTTATGCAAAATATCATTACCATTCAGGCTTAATATACTGCTAGTGGGAAAGAATTTTACATTGTAACCTTTATCACAGAGTTGACTTATACTTAACAAATTATGCTTTAAGCCTTCTCCGAGTAGTATATTTTCTATGAAAAAATTTTGTAAGTTTCCAATCATAACTGTTCCAACCACTTTTCTAGTGTGTTATCTCCAAGTGTAACCTTGCCTCCACTTATTGCTTCTAACGATATAAATTGTTTAGTGTCTCCAATCATATGCTTTGAGCCGTTGTCTAGGTACCAAACACTCTCACGAGGCCTTGAATAAGAGCATTCCTCTTGTTGATCTGACTGATCCAGATTGTCGTCCATTAAGTAAAAATTGATGACTTCTTCCTCTTTTTCTATTTTTGATGAATCTAAAGCTGAGTCTGCCCAAAAACCTCTCTGAAATCTCTTCTTACCCTTTTTCACATTTGCTTTCTCCTCTACCTTCTCCTTGCTAGGAGTGGCTTTGAGATTGGGGCAATCTATTTTTATATGTCCAGGTTTTTTGCATTCAAAGATAATCACATCATTAGAAACCTTAACATTTTTATTAAACTTACCTCAGTTATACTACTGGCATCTCCTCTGCTTCATTTTAAGAAAGCTCCCGAATTGCCTAGTCATCAAAGCAATGATATCTTTATCCTCAGGTTGTGACTGATCACTCTCTGATTCCTCCACTTTCAATGTTATGTTCTTCTCCTTTCATTGTTCTCTTGCATCAATCTTCTTTGACTTACTCCTTGCTTGTAAGCAATTAGCGATCCAAGAAGATTATCAATATAGTAAACATTTAAATCTTTAGACTCTATAATTGTAGTTATTTTAACATCATAAGTAGTAGACAAACAACAAAGTATTTTATTCACTAATTCATCATTCATTAATTTCATACTTAATGCATGCATAGAAGTGACTATCTGAGTGAATCTTGTATACATTTTATAAATAGATTTATTTAGTTTCATGTGAAATAATTTATAATCATGTAACAGTATATTTAGTCTAGATTTTTTTGCTTCATTAGTCCCTTCATAAGTAATACAAAGTCTATCCCATATGTCCTTTCCACTTTTACAAGTGGAAACCCACATATAATCTTCTGACTTAAGTGCACAAAAGAAAATTTTTAGGCATTTAGCATTTAACTGTACTAAGTCATGTTGTTCTACAGTCCAGTCAGTAAAGAGTGTTTAAACTCTAACACCATTAATCAATCTAGTTGGTTTTGTATACCCTTATTGAACTAAAATCCGCATGCGATAATCTAGTGATTGTAGAAAAATAGACATGCTTGTTTTCCAAAAATTGAAAGGAATATTATCAAATAATGGAGATTTAGTGATCAAATACCCTTCAGGTGTGTTTTGATTTCTAAAAGTAGCCATTCTCATTTTTTAAAAAGTAGTATAAACTTATGATTTTGAAGCAAAGCTCTGATACCATGTGTTGAAACTATATTAGGTTGTTAAGACTAAGCTATTGTCCTAAGGCTAACCAAGAGAGTGGGAGGGGTAAATTAGTAATTTAAAAAACAAATCTTGGATTTAAAATTTGAAAGCCATTGAAATTTTTAAAGCAAGTTAATTATAGTTAAAAAATAACTTTTCAACCACATATAAATATCTTACAGTAAATAAATACAGAGTTTAGAAGACATAAATACTCCAAGTGTAGGCAGAGAACCTTCATCCTTTTACACCCTCCAAGTGTAGGAAGAGAACCTTCATCCTTTCATACCCACTAAGTATCATCATAGTACCAGATCTACTTTAAAGATCTTCACACGAACAATTTAGAAAGATAAGAGGAAGATTGATAACCAAAATTATAAAGAGATCGTTACCTTTGAGTAACCTTGTGAACCCTTCACACACCACTTACAAGAAATCTCTCTCAAACACTCTCTCACACTCTCTCTTTCAATTTCCCTTGAAAAAATCATGAAGACGAGACTTTTTCACGTCAGATTTAGTGGACCTTTTAAAATTATCCAGAAAACTAAAATTTTCAATTTTGAGCATCCACGATCATGCAGTACGATTGGAGTTCGTACGTACGAACAGTTCAAAAATTGTTGCGTATGAACCTATTGTGAATAGGTATGAAATCATTTTATACATGATCATCATCTAGTACAAACCATGTTCATCCGGTATAAATAGTTAGAAATTTTTTTGAGTTCTTCGGTATTAAAAGGAACCCCATAATTTTGTGCTATAGATGGCGTACAGATGACGACGTCATTATCCGATATGATCCATTATAAAAATTTTCAAATTTATCTAAATGAAACATCAGAATGAAATGGGACCTCACAATTTTGTACTTTAGAAGGCATGTACGAACTGAGTTCGTACAGTACAATCCATACTTAAAAAAAATTTTATTTGAGCGAACAAGGACCCATCCATTTCATACTCAGAAAGGCATGTATGAATTGAGTTCATATAGTACGATCAATATTTAAAAAAAAAATTAATTTCTAATCATTCAACTGCTCATCAAGGAAAATAACTAACCATGTCATCCCGTACAAATAGATATCGTATAGTACGATCAGTTTAAGATGTGAATTTTAAAACTCTCCCCCGATGTGTGTGTGTGCTCAGTTACTCAATTATAATCACACTCTCTTTGATACTTCAATTACAATAAGTTCTAAACTGATCTTTATTTGAAGTCTTTAACAATTCGGAGTATGATTTCCCTGATATTTTAATACATATAAGAGCAAAATAATTCTTCCAAAATATGTTTGGTGAAATAATAATGAAAACAATAATATTTGGAATCATAAAAAATATACAAGTTGCAAGAATTTTAAATAAGCAAGAACTAAGTAGCAACTATCTCAACATATAGCTTATCGTATACCTGCTCCACCTCCTCACCACTACCCATTCAATGATTTGAAAGATTAGAGACTTGCCTGGATCAACAACAAACCCAACATGATAATGATATTGGTTGGTATAGGGAGTAGTTTAGAAATATCCAATAGCAGTTCACCACCATCCAGTAGCACTACGTTATCTTTAGTCAGTTCTTTCAACCACCTCCACATCTACCTCATGATCAATATCCACCACCCTTCTAGTTTTATTTAGTTTTTATTGTGTTGTATTTTCTTGTTTATCTATGCTTTTTTGTTTTCACCTTATTTTGGAATAAAATTTCCTTTCATTCCTTCTTATGTTATTTTTCTTTCTTTTTAGTCAAATGTTTTTCCCTTTTTTTTTGTTTATTTTTACTTTTAAGTGGTATTTCTTTTTCTTTCTACCAGATTTTGTGCTCTTAGATCTCTTTTATTTGCTCTTTACTTAAGAAAATTGTAGTTAAAGAAAGATGTGTTCCTGCTTATCATATTGTATGAATGAACTCCCTTTAATGCTCTTTGCTATTTATAGTAAACATCCTTCTATTCTAACTTAAAAGTTTAAATAAGTAATTAGTCGCATTGTTAAAACTTGAAGGATAAATAAATCTTATGAATTTTTCATATACTTTCTTATTTCTTTTGCATGACAATTCTTTATGTGAACTTGAAAATCTAAATTGAATTGGAGTTGAGATGGTTGAAATGAAAACATTTTCATTCTACTGCATTTTCTTTATATCATGAATATATTCATAAATTTAATAAAAGCGATTCAATATTTTTCATAAATTGGGCTATTTATTGTTATTAGAAATATTGGGTTTACTTTGTAGATTTTTCCTCCATATATATATATGAAAGTGAGGTACTCTTCTCTTCTATTTGGAAGATAATCTTTACAACTTAGGTTCTTAAAGATTAAGAAAGAATGTAATTTGTAAAAAATTTAAAAGAGGCACAAAATGTGCCTAAAATTAAAAGATGTGCAATGATGCCAAAAGTAAAAGATGCACTAAGTGTATCAAAAATAAAATATGTGTAATGTACGTCAAAAGCTGATAAAAGAGGCACAAAATGAGTTCAACTTAAATTAGATTTTATGCAGTTTAATCTTTAAATCCTAAAAATTTCTTATGCATCATAATATGTTTAATACTTAATTTTGGAAAATCTTGGTTCTTCATTAATCACTTTTATAGTTCTATTTTATTTGATATATTTCATACTAGTAATCTAAAATTTTTAAATTTCCCCATCTAATTGTAATTCTTGAATTAGGTTTTTGTTTAAACAAAGGATTTTAACTAATGAAGATGTTAAGCTAGGTGAGCAAACTCTAGAAACCAAATCCTTTGATTGCAATAAAGTCAACACTTATCTTATTTGTTCTTTCCTGTTTGTAGAGTAAACATATTAAATTTTGAAAAATGCTTACGAGAGTTCTCAAGTTTGTGATGTTTCTTTTTTTACCTTGAGTTGTTAAACATTTTGAGTCTGTTTGTTTTATGCATTTCTTATTTCTATTTTCTATTATTTTCTTCCTACTGTTTTCCCTCTTTTTGTGATGTCAAAAGGGAATTAGTATTTTGTTGTTTGTTATTATTGTTATTATCTGTTGTTATTGTTGTTTGCATATTATTTAAAAAAAAAATTACACTCCTTCTTCTTACAATTGATTTTCATATAAGAGGGAGTTTAGAGGAAAGCAACATTTTAAAAATAAAAAAAATTAATATTTTCCATCATAAAAAAGGTGGAGATTATTGCAAATCTTATTTAAGCACTTTAATTTTGATGATAACAAATAATATTGTGTATGTTATTTCTTTCTCTTATTTCTATGTTATTTTATTTTATTTTTTGTGTACTAATATTTTAGAAAATCAGTCCATTGTTCACTTGCAATTCTGATCAGCTCAAGATTGGATAGACTAGTGTTACAGTCGGTTTTCATTTTATTTTGTATTGTTTTTCTTTCTTGAGTTGTATCATGTAATTGGGTGGATATATTTGCTAAGCAACCATGCACATACAAATGGAGAAAGAGAAAAATGTTTTTTAAGTACATCATACTATATGATTTTTGCTTCATACTTTACAACCTTGTTTTGCATTGTACTATTTTAATTCATGTTGTATGATCTGTTATGATCTGTCAAAACCCTAACCACCAAAGGTTAAGAAAGATACTAATTCTGTGTTGATCATATAATATGATGTGGTTCGTACTATACACCCTAATTAAAATCTTTCTTATGTAATCCCTCAAAATTAGGCAATTAAATCATGGACAGTTATTATGACTAATTATATTGTATGATATAGTCTGTAACGTATGATTACCTCTGTATTTAAATGGTAGTACCAAAGATCGTACCAAATGAAATTTATACTTTTTGTACTAATCATATTGTATAATGTCCGCAATCCTGGATGATCTATAATGTATAAGTTTGGTCATCTCAAGGATCATCCCAAATGAACAAAATGACTTTTTACAGTTTATACCGTATGATGCTTTGATAGTATTATATGAAATATTATAAAAGTTGAATAGTTCATCTAAATGATCTTCCTGGATGAGTCTAAATTGCACTGATCATACTATATGATACGTGTATTATACTATATGAATAGAAGATGAATCTATTAAAAATTAGGGTTTCTTGAAGCCCACTACTTAAGGTTTTCTAGTACTCCTATTAGAATATCCTTGGCTATTGAGACTTTAAGAAAGAGAGCCTTGAGGGAGAGAAGAAGGAGAGCTTTATGAGAGAAGAGAGGGAGATTTTGTGAGGGAAAAGTTATAAGAGGATTCACAAGGTTGCTCTAAGAAAACATCTTGCCTAGTATCAACAAGTATCTTCCTAGATTTTCTATGGCTCCAGAGAAGAAGTTCTTCTGCAAAGATTGTGGTTCTCTAACCATCACCTGGATGGTGAAAATAGAGTTATGGTTATCTAACCATCACTAGAAGGGTGAAAATAAAGTTGTGGTTCTCTGACCATCACCAGAAGGGTGAAAATAGAGTTGTGGTTCTCTGACCATCACCAAGAAGGTGAAAGTAGAGTTGAGGTTCTCTATTTGTAAAAGATTCACAGTTCTTTGCCATACTGATTAGGTGAAATAATGTTTGTATAGGCTTCTTCACCTTGCTATAGAAGTAAAATGAGAGTCATTATTATTTAGTACAATACTTGGAGAGGTGGTCTCCAAGGAGTGGACATAGGTCAGGTTGACAGAGCCAATATAAATTCTAGTGTGTTCATTCTGATTATTTTTATACTTTGTTTTCTATAATTATATGTGTGGTTAAAAAATCTATTTTTTGTTGTAAAATTTACTCTTTTTATATCCACTATATTGATTATCGTGTATGGGTTTGAAAAGTTTTTAAAGAAGTTCTTTTTCACTAAAGAATGTTTAAGATGACTAATTCACCCCCTCTTGATTAGCCTCAGTCTAGTTCTTTAGGGTTTCACAACCCTCATGAACTTTCACCTCAACTATATGATCTTTAATGAAATTATGTATGATGTCTATATACTTAGTCAAAAGTGATTAATTACTTTCTTAGATGTGTAAAAAATACTAGTGTTGTCACATAAGATTAATATAGTGCCTACAAAGTGTAGAAGGTGAATAGTATTTTTTTTTTTTTGTTTTATCCATAAGACTTGAGCAACACTTCTTACAGCTATGTTTTCTACCTTAGTGGTGGATACAGCTACTAAATTTTACTTCATACTAGACCAAGATACTAATGATTATCCTATGAATTGATAGGTTCCATAAGTAATTTTTAGATCTATTCTACAACCTATAAAGTCTCAGTCTGAATATCCTATGATTTCAAATGAATAGTTATGTCAACCAAATACCTATATTTGGGGTGCCAGAAGGTTCTAAATATTTTTTTCACTGTTGTTATATGGATTCTTTTGGATTAGCTTGGAGTCTAGCACAAAGATATAGATTAAATATTATATCTGATATGCTAGATGTCAAGTAGAGGAATGAGACTTTTATCCCACTATACTCTTTTTGATCTACTAGTTTTCCATTTGCATCATTGTCTAATTTAATGATAGAGCTCATTGGTGTATTAAGTTTTTGAGCACCTTCCATTTCATACTTCTTTCGAATCTCCTTGATGTACTTCCTTTGACTAAGAAAGGTACAATCATCACTTTATTTCACACTAAATCCAAGAAAATATGAAATCTTTCCCATCATACTCATCTCAAACTCTTGACTCATTGTTTTTGAAAAATCATTACAAATATTTTCATTCATTGATCCAATAGTATATCATCCACATATATTTGAATAATTAGTAACTCATCTCCTACTCTATTTAATAATAGGGTGATATTTGCACTACTCTTAACAAATGATCTATATAGGAGAAATTTACTAAGTATTTTATACTATGCCCTAGGTGCTTGCTTCAACTCATATAATGTCTTTTTCAATTTGTTTATATGATTCTGAAAGGTTGAATTTCAAATCTTTGGAGTTGTTCTACATAAACATCTTCCTTGATAACCCCATTTAAGAAAGCAATATTTACATCTATTTGATATAACTTGAAGCCTCTAAAATATGTAAAAGCTAATAGTACTAAGATTGCTTCAAATCTAGCTATATGGATAAAGGTTTCCTTAAAATTAATGCCTTTAATTTTATTGTACCCTTAGCTACTAATATGGACTTAATCTTAATCATTACTCTAGATTCATTCATCTTATTCTTGAATACCCACTTGGTACCTACTATACTATAGTCTCTAGGCAAGCTAACCATTATTCCTAATAAATTAGTTTAACTCTTCTTACATAGTTAGGATTCATAATTCATCGGATAAGACTTAATATATACTTTTTGGTTCTACAATAAAGATGAATGGTGAATGACTAACCTCCTTCCTAAGTCCATGCCTAGTTCTAACTTCTATAGATGGATCTCCTAAGATGAGTTCCATTGGATAACTAGATGAATATCTCCATTCTCTTAGAAATGATTCTTGAGATTATTCTCTATCTCTTAGGTCAATAGATTTTAGTCTTTTTTTTTTTTTTTGAGAATTGCAAAATGCATTAAAAAAAACAAAGGTAAAAGAGTAGGTACAAACTAGATGCAAGGCTCACATTCCTCCTTCAATAAACTAGATAAGGAAGAAGGAATGTTAGCAAACAAAAAGTTGTCAAAACAGAAATTATTCTCAATAGCTAAAGTAGCACATTTATCCGCTACCTTGTTACAATCTCTATGAACATGATGGAAAATTACCTTTTTGAAGTCGGATAGGAAGATGAATTCCTTGTCTTCCCAATTGCTAACTCTCCAAGCCTCTATAATAAGATAAAATCCTTGTCTTCCCAATAAATTCTAGTCATTGGATAACATCTTCATCTTCTTTTCTTTTAACCAAGGTTCACTAAATTTATCAAAATCATCAAATACAATATAGGTGGACACCTCTAAAACTAAGGTCCACTTATTAAAGATCCTAAAAGATTTACTTATAGAGGAATAGCCTAGAAAGTCTCCTTCATAAGATTTAGGATCAATTTTTTGTAGAGAAGATTTTCAATTAATAATGATAAATCATTTACAACCAAAGACATAAGATGTGTAAGATTGGGTGTTCTGCCTTGAAGTAGCTCATAGGATGTCTTTTTATTTTTGATATAACTTTTATCCTATTCAAAATATAACAAGTAGTATTCACTGATTTTGACAAAAAATATTCAGGAAGAGAATATTCAACAAACATTGCTATAGAAGCTTCCACTAATTTTTTGTTATTTCTTTCAGCAATCCCATTATGCATAGGGGTCCTAGGGGAAAAAAAGCTATGTTCAATTCCTAACTTCTTATAAAAGGATTCAAAGCTATCATTCTCAAATTCTCTATCATGATCACTATGGATAGTAGATATTTTACATCCTAATTTTATTTCAATCCAAGTGGAAAGCATTCTAAATTCTTCAAATTTTCACTTTTATGAGATAAGAATCTAACCCAGGTAAATCTAGAGTAATCATTAACTATTACATATCCAAAGGTTTTCCCACCTAAGCTGGTTATACTAACATGCCCAAATAAGTCCATATGAAGAATTTTTATTGGTCTTGAGATGGTGTTGTCCTTAAGGGAATAAAATGATGATTTGAATTATTTTTCTAATAGGCATGCATCACACAGGTGGTCCTTAGAGAACTCTAAGACTACTAAAAAACTAATGAAATAATAGTGCATTTGACCCTTTTATGTTGCAATAGCTCACTCAAAAGTGGGATAGATGCTATCTTGGGTTTTCAAGCCCATTGAATACTTTAAAATAAGGTGTTACAATGCCCTTCAGGTAAGGAACTAAATCATATTCTTTGGGGTAAGGCCTACCCTTCGGAGTAGATGCGGTCCCTTAGGAATGGGCTAGGGCATCCAATACCTAGTTCTCAATCACCTGCTTAATATATCTATCGACAGGCATTAAAAGGACTACAGGAATCACTGGTGCTACTAGAAGAATTGTTGGCATCAATTCTAGAAATTTCAAGCTTGAATCTAACTTTCTGCTCTTCTCATCTACTATATGCACTACAAGTTGAGACTGCCCGGGCTAAAACTACTTTTTCTTAAAAAGTTTGATCTGTATTTCTTCTACCTTGAGCATTATTTCCTAAATTTTCTTTCAAGATTTTTAATAAATTCATCTTTGTCTTTCATTCAGATCGACCCATCTAAATCTTAGTCAACCACCGCTCTTTAATATACATATCATGGTCTAGGTACAAAGGACTCCCTTTAAGGAGGGGAGAAGAGGAAGGAATAGGCAGCTCTTCAATAGCCTCAAGCATTACTTAACTCAAAGCCTTTAATTCAACTATATTTTTTGTGTTTGTTATCTTCTTCCTAACTCCCCTCAAATAGTTTTTCCTATAATTTTTGCTGGTGATGGGGATTCCAGAACTTGACCTCTTCTCAAATATAGACTTAATTTCAGTGTCCATGACAAACTTTAATTTATCATCTTCCCTGGAGGATGCACTAGTACGAGGGAGACAACTACCTCCATTTTAGGAGTGAGGGAGTCAGTCACTAACCTGATAGTAATCTCAACCAAGGGGATGTCTTTATCACCTTAAATGGTGAGGCCAATAAGCATTCTCCCATTAACAGAAACCTAGAGGGTCTTTAATCCCATTCCAAACTGGATAGAATTATTGCAGATGAGTTTTTTAATATAAATATCATGGTCTAGGGAGAAATTTAATTTTCTTTCAATTTTAGTAGGCTTTGATTGTATGAATTTGAAGAGAGATGGTTTGCATTAGATATTTAATATTAAATTTAAAAAATCATAAGGGTTCTTATAGTTTATCACATATGTTGATAAAATGTAAAGGCTACTTTATGATTTGAAGAAAATTGAATTTTTATTGCATATATTAGGCTATCAGGAGATGTTGTGGCACAACATATGACAATATAATTAGAGTTGAATTAAATGATCTTGAAAAGAATTTTGAATTTTAAAAAGTTGATAGATTTTCTTCGTGTTTTAAACCTAAACATGTTGAGTTTCACTCAATGTTGAGGGTTAAGAAAATTGATAAGAAAATCCAGAGAATTTGGCTTGACTCTTTTATTCCACTAGTTGACTTGCGGGGGGGGGGGGGGGGGGGGGGGGGGGGGGTGAAATGTTTAAGCCTGAATTTTTCTAAAGTGTTTTGAATTTTGAAATTGTGCTTAAGGGATCTTCTTCTAATTTTGAAACTTAACATATTGAGTTTCACTTGAATATGCAAGTTTACAAAATTGATATAAAGATTCTAAAAGTTTGTGTTGACTATTTAGCTCCACCAATTGACTTGGGGGAGAAATGTTAAAGCATGAATTTGGGTAGTGGTTTCCTCACTCACCTCTATTGTTGATTTTTCTTTTTGGTGTTGTCCACACTCACCCAAGGAATAAATGGGTGGAGGGACCAACGAAAGAAAAGTAGTCAAAACTATCGATGAAATAAAATTTCTATGATTATTAAAAATAGAGAGAGAGATTTTCCCAAGCAGATTTTCTATTTTTTTTGTTGGTTGATGTTGGAGTTTAAAAAGGAGGTTTGTTTTGCATTAGAAACATGCAAAGTAGATTAGAATTAAATTTCTTTGGGAAAATTTGAGAATGAACGTAGAATACCAAAAGGAGTTATTCATGTTCAAGCGAGTTTCAACAATACTATTGTAACTGTTACAGACGTACGAGGTCGGGTGGTTTCTTGGGCTTCCGCAGGTACTTCTGGATTCAGAGGCACAAGAAAAGGAACACTCTATGCTGCTCAAGCCGCGGCATTTAACGCGATTCGTACATTAGTTGATCAGGGTATGCAACGAGCAGAAGTTATGATAAAAGGTCTAGGTCTCGGAAGAGATGCGGCATTACGAGCCATTCGTAGAAATGGGATGCTATTAAATTTCGTACGTGATGTAACACCCATGCCGCATAATGGATGTCGCCCCCCTAAAAAAAGACGTGTGTAGAAATAAGAATTCAAGAGATTCCAAGAGAACTTAATAGTTATGAAGTTGTGCGCACTATCATAAACAATATACTATCTCAAGAGGTGGAAATAAGATTTCTTAATTGTGTTCAGATATAGAATTATAAGTTCTATATTGAATATTGTAGCCAAATTCAACAAAGAAAAACGTATAACCCTGAAGGTTCAAAATGATATTCAATCAAATATTTAGCTATAATGATCTAGATGTGATATCATTAATTTCATATTCAAGATCATGAGAATAAATAATATATCTCCCAAATGAAGAAAATATCATCGCTTATCAATTATTTGAATATGATGATAATGATCATCATTGATTTTTTATTTTTCCCAAAGAGAATTAATTGAGCTTAAAAAATGGATCTAAGGTCTCTAAATCTCCTACAAGCGCAAGCCTTAATAGTTAATTACATCGTAGAAACCTAAGATTCTTATGAAAACACATGATTAAAATAATGATAGAAATTTTATTTTGAATTTTTAAGGTTTGATATCAAGGGAAGTGAGGTTTGAACTTAAACTAGGATTGGCTCAAATTTGAGCACTTATTTTTGGAGTTCAACGGAGGAGAAGTAGAAGGCACTTTGAGATTTTGAAATAATTCAAAAATGCCTTAGCCTACCTTATGTGATTGGCTTTAAATTTTTATTTAAAGAAGAATTTTAATTTAAGTTATCATTTTATTAGAAAATTAGGATTATATTTATCAAGGTGGGGACTTATGATTTTGATTCTACCTTGATCTTAGATCTATATTGGGCACTAAATAATAGTGTCCCAAACATAGCTAATGTAGCTCAAATTTGGACTTACCCCAACCTGGATTAGGGAGCCAGCTAATCACCTAGATGTTTAAAATCCTTATGTCTGGAATTTTTATGAAAGATGGGTAGGGATTTTATTAATTAAGTTTTGAGAAATTAGGCCCAAAGTTTAGAGAAGGTCCTAAGTGGCCCCTTGACTTATATAGGGTGACTGATGCTTAAAAATAAAATATAATTAAAATTTTAACTATTTTTAATTTGTTTTTAATATAATACATATTAAATGACTCTTGAATACATAAAATTGATATGAAATAGCTTTTAAAAGGATTATTTTTTTTTTTTTGAGATTACTTAACATCCCCTTCACAGAACTACACCCTAATAGTTCAAGTAGTTTGCCATAATCAACACGTGGGGAGGTTCCTAATAAGGAAGAGAGAACTCAAAATGATGTATGTGAACTCCAAGGTTGTTCTCATACTTACTTATTATAGTCATTTGATTTTTATGTGAGACTGGTATCTTTTAATTAATTAGAGTAAAAAAAAAATTAAGCGTGTCCTTACGAGCCTGCAAACGTATCCAGGCTAAAACATAGATCGACATGTAAGAAAGAATCCAAAAAAACATGAAATTTTTATTTCTCAATCAATATAAATAAATTAAATTAATTGATTGAATAAATTAAATATCTATGTGGTAAATGCCACTTAATTTATAACTCAGGATCTACAAAAATTAAAAGTGGTTGGGTACCACTGACAATAACCTTGATTCTAAAACTGAGATAAGTAACTTTGAGAATGAGACTTCTCTCTATCTTCACTTCTTTATCCTTCTACGAGCTACTTGGATTCATTGGGTTCAAGTATCCAAATGAAAAGAAAGTCCTCATTGAATGGTTATTTTCTTCTCTTTTAGATTTTTAAAGTATCTTAACCTCAATCTCCAAATGAAGATGAACTCTCCCATAAGGGATGCTACCATTCCCTTTAGATTTTAGGTTGGATAATTATTATCCCACCTCAAAATCATTTTTTACAACACTTGACTTGAATTAAATTACATTAAATCTTAAAAATTAAAAGGCTCTAGAACATCTATATGGTTATCCTAAGAAATTAATATTAAAATTGACATACCAAGAAATTATATAGTTAAAATACTTAAATTTTAATTACGGCCATGCTAGGACATGCTCTTTAAATTTTAAGGGGGCTTAACATGCTAAGCACCTATAAAAAATTTATTAATTTAACTTTAATTTTGCCCCCTTATGCTTTAGACCTGTATACGACCATGTCCACCTATTAAAAATTAGGTGATTATCCAGATTATTCTTAACCTAAGGGTAATCTAACACCTATCAAATTAATTCACAAATTATATTAAAATTTAAATAAAAAATCAAATCAATCAATCATAGTAACTAATATGTAGTGAAAAATACACAAAAAATTGGCGCATAAGAAGCAAGAAAGTAAAGAATTGCCTAGCCTAAAAGTTTTTTTTTTTTAGAATTGAGGGCTTAGCCTATTCTATTAAAAAAACCAACAGGATTACAATGAAATTAAACCAAAAAAGCATTGCCTGAATAAAAAGAAGGCAAGTAGCATTAACAAAAATTAAAACCAACTATAAACCCCAAAAAGAAGATAGTAAGACCTGTCTGGCATGGACTCAGATTAAAATTATCCAATCATGAAGGCGATCAGTCTCCTTTGGTTGCCCGTAGACCATCCAAAAGGAGTGGCAGGATTCATCATCATCCACGACCCAAAAATTAGCCTACGCAAAAACCCGAATCTAACAAAGCAGCATAAGAAGAAGGATTTGGGCAGCAATAGAGAATGGCACCAGCAAATCCAAAAGGAAATTATAGCCTGCCAAATAATTCCATCACCGTCCAGCTCCAACCCAACAGCAGATAGAGTGGAGTGCCAACTATCACCCAGCACATCAGCATAAACCAAAAGTTCTTCCATAAAAAACAAATGGAAACACAATGAACCCGTAGAAAACCCCCTCCAGCAATGATAAGAAATAGCCCAGATCGGACAGCAAACCTCTGACCAACCAACAACCAATCTGCCATAGTAAAAGACTTGCCCCAGCAGAAGGCAAATTAATGGTAAGTCACCATAAGCTTTTCTTTTATCAAATTTCCACAATTCCAACTTTCAAGTTTCAGATAAACTGCTCTATGAACTTTTTTAGCTAGCGTGACAGCACAAGCAATCCTCCCGTTATGCTTCCTAGAGTTTCGCTCAGACCACAGGAAATAAATAGTAACATTTAAAATCAGCAAAAGCCCAAGCTTAACCTCCCTAATTAAATCCAACCCAGCAATAAACTAAAGAGCTTGAGCTAGGTTAGGTCTAAAAAGAAAACAGGAAAATTGAGGAATAAGCCTACTGATAACCTGAAAAGAATAATCACATTCAAACAATAGATGTGCCATGGTTTCAGGGTGAAGATGGCAAAGGGGGCATGTCATATCCCCAACAATAATATTTCTCGCACTCAAAGCAATCGAAGCCTTAAGACCATTAGAAAGAGCCATCCAGGAGTAAATTGAATGTTTAAGGGAATGCTTTTTGTGCCACACCAGAGTAGCCCAGTCAACATCATTTTCAGAGAAGAAACATTCTTTATAAATGTCCTTGAAAGAAGCATTTTCATTATTTTCCCAAGTTAGATGTTTGTAGCTGCCATTAGAAATAGGAATGGAGTTAAAGAACTCAAAAATCTGGTAGCTAATAGAGGTAGGAAGCCATCCAGTTGGAAAGACAAGTATTATCCTGAATGATAGAGCTATAATCAAAATCTGGAAAGGACTCCAGGAATGAGCCGTTGAGACACCAATGATCCCAAAGTATAGCAATGGAACTATTAGCGAGGACATGAAATTTAAAATTGCTTTTAAACATATTAGCAGAATTATGCAAAATTTTCCAAAAAGTTGTGTTGTGACGAGGAGGCGGCTTCCAAAGAGAAGAATATCTAATTTTGATCCATCTAGAAAGTTGGGAATCTATATTATAGATCCTGAGAATAGTATCACAATTGTAAGCTGATCTGAGAGCATGTAAAGAGGCAATGCCAATGCCTCCTTTAGAGAAAGGCATAGTAGATGTTTTCCAGGAAATGAGATGCAATCGCTTAGAATGATCACCACTATGGTAAAGAAATTTGGAACAAGCCTTGTAAATAATCTTCAAAATGGTTTTAGGAATTATAGATCCTCTTATCCAGTAAGCCATAAGGTTGGTAATAGTGTATTTGATGAATTGAAGTCTACCTGCAAAAGAAAGGAATTTAGCTTTCCAACCGGAAAGCAGATTAGTAATTTTATCAATTAGAGGGGAGAAGTCAGAGAGCTTGGTTATTCCCAGGGAAATGGGAATACCCAAGTAAGGATTGGTTGTAGAGCAAGTGTGGATGTGGAGGGCTTGGGATATGGAGGAAGAGATGGTGGCTGAGGGGGAAAAAAGAGTGAGCTTTTGTTGAGGTTAAGGTTGAGGCCAGAGAAGCAAGAAAATTGCTTTAGAATGCTCATAAGATTTTCACAATTATTGATGTCAGCTTTACCAAAAACTAGCAAATCGTCAGCATAAGTAAAGTGAGTCAAATGGAAATCTTCAAAATGAAACCCTTCAAAAATTTTCATGTGAGTGTTATCTTCAATAAGGCAAGAGAGAGCATCCATGATGAAACAGAAGAGAGATGGGCTCAAAGGGTAGCCTTGCCGAAGACTAGAGGAAGAGCTAAAAATACCTTCAAGCCCTCCATCAATACAAATTGAAAATTTGATGTCACTTATACAAGCTTTAATCCATTGAATGAAAAGAGGAGGGATCCCCTTTTGCGCCATCCTAGCAAAAAGGAAATCCCTAGACACAGTGTCAAATGCTTTCATGATGTCACATTTTGTACAAAAAAGTCAGTCCTTTTGAGTCTTAGAGTTATGAAACTAAGAATCTCAGTCGCAAGGATAGTGTTCTCAGATGAGATCCTGTGGGTAATGAAAGCAGCCCGGCTTTTGTGAATGATCTCAGACATGAAAGGCTTGAGCCTTGAGGCTAGGATCTTGGCAATAATTTTGTGAAAAACTATACAAAGTGATATAGGCCTGAAGTCTTGAATGGAATCAGCATGGGTTTTCTTGGGAATGAGGGCAATTGCAGTAGCTTTTTCCTTGTCGGGAAGGTAGCACTTGTTAAGGAAAGACTTAACAGCATGACAGACCGATATCCCAGTGATTGGCCAGGTTTTTTTGAAAAATTATGCATTAAACCCGTCTGGCCTAGGAGTAGAAGAAGAGCAGCCGGAGTTTATAGCCTCCTCGAATTTCCTCATTAGTCACAGGATTTGGCAAAATAGGCTTAGCATTGTCGGACAGCATATTTCCAACTGGAATTATCTCCAAATTGTTGAGGGACGGAGGGGCAGAGTTGTAAAGATTTTGAAAGTGTTGAATAATACCAGTGAATTTAGCATTTTGAGCATTACCACAGATAGTAGAATTGAGGATACACCTATTGTGTGATTTCCTCAATTTAATCTTAGAATATAAGAATTTAAGATCCTCTTCAACATGCTTTAACCATTTAACCTTGTCTCTTTGAATGATCCATTTGGCCCTTAAGGAGTTATAAAAAGCAAGATCAAAATTGACTTTTTTAAGATAACCACAAAGTTGAGAATTGAGAGGATCTAGATCAACAAGTTGCTGATAATGCTCTTGGAGAGAGGATATTTCCATGCACTTTGCCTTCAAGGGAATAGGAAGATTCCCAGTTTTTGGTCTTAATCCCATGTTTCAATGCCTTGAGCTTATGATACAAGCTGTGAATGGGATTTCTGATAGTTGGGGAAGCAAAAGTAGCAATACGTAAATCCCAAAATTTTGGGATTTTGCACCAATACTTTTTAAACATGAACCTCTTCTTGCTAGCCCTCTTATTGTTAGATTCCAAAAATAAGGGAGTGTGGTCGAACACCAAGCTGTTTCCAACAAAGTAGTGAGAATTAGGGAAAGAAGATAACCAGGCTTCAATGATAAGAATACGATCCAGCTTAAGGTGTATGGGATTATCCGCCCTTTGATTAAACCAAGTAAAAATATTTCCCAAGGAAGGAAGATCCACTAGGTTACAATCAAAGATGAAAGAGTTGAAGGGAGCCATCCTTGAGACATTAATGTCAGCACCACCAGACTTTTTAGAATTGTACCGGCAACAATTGAAGTACCAAAAACAGCCCAAGGCATACCATTATTAGCACAACAATTCCTAAGCTCATCCCAAAGAATATTTCTTTCATCAAAAGAGTTGGAAGCATATACCACATAAATAAGAAAAGGAGAATTAGATCCATAAGTAACAATACCGGTGATAGTTTGCTTTGAGATATTTGTAACAACAAAGGAGAGCTTGTCAACATTCCATTTAATCCAAATGCGACCAGGATTAACCAAATGGAAGTTATTAGAGCTTAGTTCATTCTCAAAAATAGAGTGAGTCTTACAAAACCAAGGATCTTGCAAATTTTAGGCCATAATTCTGTTTTCAAGGATGCAGAACATGTCTAAATCATGATCAGAATTCATCTTTTTGCAGCATAGCACTTTGTAAGGGTTGTTGAAACCCTGACATTCCAAATAGCAATGTTTGGAAGGATCATGACTTACTGTTAGATTTAGGGCCTTTCTTGGAGCCCTTCCCTCTAGTGTTTTATTGTGGCTGGTCAGTAGGCATTGATGTAGAAGAGGAGGTTTTATTTCTGGGAGGTGAGCTGGCCGAGTCAGCCAAAGTGTGGTCATTGATACAAGCTTCCAAAAGGTTATTTGAGGTAGCTTCAGAGTCTGATAAAAGGTTAATAAGGTTGAATTTATTGGGAGAGGAAGATTTCAGAGGAGATTGGACAGTTGGCAATTGGTTAGAGGATTTCGGTGGTGAATATGTAGGTTGTTCTGGTGGAAGGCCAGAAGAGGAGGAGGAAGGAATATTGGGAGAATTGAGATTTGGGATAGTTGCAAGGGTAGGGGGAGTGAGGTTTGAGAAGTGGGTTCCAGGAGTGTGGTTGGGTAGAGAGGTTTCAGTGGTTTGAATAGCCACCGAGGTAGGTAAGGATGGGGATTGGACAATTGGAAGTTTGTTAGAGGATTCCGTTGGTGAAGATGTTGGTTACTCTGGTGGGGGATTGGCATTCTGCGACACGATGAGGGATTTCCCAAGAGAAGAAGAAGTATGAGGAGTCGGAGTGGGAAGAATACCTGTAGGATTTTTCGAAGGGGGTCTGGGGCCTGCGGCTGGTGCTCCTGCCACGGGGAGGTTTTGGGGGAAGAGCAACAGAGGGAATTGGATTGGATGGGCAGAGTTTGGATGATTGGTTAAAAGATTTACAAAAGTCACATATAGAGGGACGCCATTCATATTGTATGACTAAGTTGAATAGTTTCCCTTCAACCGAAATCGGAACAAAAGTAGGGTAAGTGGTGGAAGAGTCTACAAGGACACAGACTCTAGCATATGTAAGTCTGGATTTGGAGGTGGTGAGGGAGTCTATGGCCACCGGAGCTCCAATTTTAGTTGCAATCTTAGAAATCCCAACAGGAGTCCAACAGCATAATGGCAGATCTTGTATTTTGAACCAGATTGGAACACTGGTAAACTCTTCTCTTTTGGGGCTAAAGTGAGAATTCCATTTAGGAAAAATGAAAGGTTTACTGAAAATAAACCAGGCACCCTTATTCCATACCATCTCAAAATCTTCACGGTAGGAAAACTTGAACAGAAAAAAACCATCGCTATGTGAAATACGTTTGGTATTACCTTTTAGATCCCAAAGCTTCTTAACGTCATTAAGGAGGGATTCATCGAAAGGTCATTTACCCAAGGAGTATCCAAGCAGAGCTAGGTTCCATTCTTTAACTGCATATGCAATATCCAAAGTAGGGAAGTCGATAATTTCTTCTGGAGTAGGCAGAGTGGAGATGGTGAAATCTCCAGTAGCTGGAGGGTTGGCAAAAACATGATCCCACGGCAAGGCGGTAGAGGTTCCAGCAATAGAAGGAGGAGAGGAGTTGGGAAAGGCGGGAAGGATGAAGGGTGAAAGGAGGGATCCATAGGATCCATCCGGTGGAGGCAGGAGGAGGAAAAAATGCGCGAGAGCGAAAAAGAAAAAACCCTAGCAGAGTTTCTCACATTAGAAAGCTAGAGAGAGATAGCTTATTTTTTTAAATCCTAGCCTAAAAGTTGAGTTGGTTGTCCTAGCAAGCCATCTAAATTATGTGGTGTAGGTTGTGTGGTTTGGATATATCCTATTTTGGATAATTTGTTGAAGTTGTCTAGTGTTTTGATTTGTTGAAAGACTTAGGGAATTTTAGTTTGAGTTTAAGTATTAGTGGTTTAATGTTGATTTTAAAATATATTTGAAGTGCTTATTGATTACTACCTTTATTTATATCAAGGCCATGAAGTTTATTTCACCTTTCTTGGGGCTAAGTTATTAGTCTTGTAGGCCCATGTTACCTAGTAGTAACCAGTATAAATTAATTAATTTAATTTATTGGAACTTAAGAGGTTGAGTATTTTTAATTAAATTAATTAGTTGCTAATTTTAAATATTAAAATAATTAAATTTTTCATCAATCGGTCCATGGTGTTGTCACAATGAGCACAAGGAGCTAAATCTCCTTAGGACACTTAGCCTCGCAGCTCAAGATAGTCCATCCTAAAAACTTCATCTTTTGAGTGCTTATTGTGTATTAAAGGGTTGGTTGATTGATTTTATTTATCAAATTAATGTTTTTTTGGAATCTTAGTTGATTATTAAATTTTTAGAAATTTATTTTGAATTATTTAATATATGTTAAATTAAAAGGTCAAAATTTGACTTTTCAAATAAAGTTAGGTTCTGGAGTTTTGACATTTTTGCTAAATACTAGACTTTAAGAAGAGTAATTAAACACTAAGTTCACTAGATTTAGATTTTCTAGATTAAATTATTAATTTTTAAAGTTTTTAAATCAAATTTGAACTACAATTGACCAAAATGTGGACTTTTTTACTTTTACTTAATTATGGAGGTTTGACATTTTTAATAATTATTAGACCCTTAGTGGAGTCTAATTCTTTTGAATTTGTTTAATTTAGAATTTTTTAAAATTAGTTATGAATTTTTAAAATTTGAGTATTTAATTGAATATTTAAATTTAGTTAATTAACAGGGTTTTTATGATTTTGCTCCAAGATTCAAAACTTCATTAAATCACTCCCAAATGTCAAGAATGACCTAAGGGAGTGTTCAAATGGGTTCTAAAATAATTTTGAATTTTTAAATATTTTAAATTAATTAATTTAATTAAATATTAATTTTTCATAAAAAATAATTTAATTTTAACTTAATGGTTGAGTGAAGGGGCTTTTAATTTTCTTAAGTCAAGGGTTAAATTTTGGTTAATTTGATATATTTATTTAATTTTTTGGATTTTATTTTATTTAATTATGATTTTTAGATTTTTTAGGTATAATTAATGAGTTAGTTTTGAGTTAATTAAATATTTGACTTAATGATTTTTAAAATTAGTGAGGATTCACCCTAAGGTAGAAGATGTCATTAAGTTCAAGTGTCTTGAATTTCTCCCCTAGTAAATGCATTCTTAGTTTTTTATGATTTTTCATAAAAATTCTACGATTTGTCCTTAATTATTATCCTTAGGTGACATTAAGTTATGTAGGTTTGCAAATAGGACTTCAAACAAACCAAGCAGAGTCAATTATGTAAGTGTTCATGTTTGAGTTAGTTTATTATTAGCTTATTCAAGTTTGGTTTGTGTTTGATTTGATCTTTTTTTGTTTGTGCTTATGTTCAGTTTGCTTAATTTAAGGGTGTTCATGTTTTGTTCATGTTTGATTCATTTTATGCTTATTGAGCTTTAAACAAATCAGCCTTAACGAGCTATGTTTGTGAACATATTTAGAAAACAATCTATTGAAAAAAAAACCTTAAATTTGTTCGTGAACATCTTAAACAAACAATCAAATAAACATGGACAAATGTGAAATGTCTCTTGTTCATGAAAAAAAATCATTCTATTGAAGGAATAAAAATAAATAAATAAAATTTATAATAAAATCAGTTCTCTATTTAAAATGAAAATATGATTAATCTATATAAATATATTTTCAAATGATGCTTGCCTATTCTTTTTTCTATTTATATTATGTATATTAATCAATTTTATAATTAAATATTAATCGACTTTTTATCGAGCTTATTCACAATTTCTGAATCAAACAAGAATCGAGCTTAATGTCCAGCTTGTTCATAAGCTTCAAATGATGTTGTTCGTGAACATAAATGAACAGAACACATAAGTATTAAAGCTTGTTTATTTAAGGATCAAGTATTTCAAATATTGTTTAAGTTTGTTTATTTAGTTAGTTAAATAATCACAAATGATCTTTAATAGAATAGAGCAATGAGTAGCTCATCGAATACTTGGTTCGCTTGTAGCCCTACGAGCAAATCAATGTCACAAACCCTTAAGATAAGCAAAGTGCATAACACCATATCAATCAAGAAACCTAGAAGTAGTTACATGTGTATTCCTAAAAATTAAAATCAAGAAATAACTTAAGTAAATTAGAATTTAATGAGTGAGCAATTAGGATATAATTGCTCACTAATCACTCCCCATTGAGTCCATTCAAGTAGGATAAATTCTCTATTTTAAATTTTAGATCTTTCCAAAATGCATGCAAAAAGATTTGAAACTGTAATCAAAATAAATTTCCAAAATTTTAAAGGTTAAAATATAACCAATAATTTTGTAAATAAAAAATAACATTAAAATAAATTTCAAATAATTATGCAAAATCACATGGGGTTAAAAAATATGTTAAAACAATTTTACTCAAAATTTGAAATTATTTAGATTTATAATTAATAAAATACTAATTAAAAATCAAATAACTAATATTTAAATTTATTTAAAATATGTGAAATATTTTTTCTTAATTTAAATTTTAAATTAAAGTACTTAAAATTCTGAGCACAATGATATATTGCACTTATTTAAAAAAAAAAACATTTAATTATATATATATTTTTGAAGTTTTTTTTTTGGATTTAAATGAATTTAATATAATTTAAATGAATTAAAAACAAAACTACGGGCCACGCGGCGCTCTTTATAATCATTAACGGTGGCGTATTAATGACTAATGAATATGCCGCTGGGCAATCATTAACCGTTAATGAAACTGCTATGGTGGCAGATGTAGGTTTAACTTATCCGCTTCAGCACCACTATGAGACTGTTGAATTGCACATGGTTTTGAACAGACGGCTTAGATTAAGCTGTACGATGATTCAAGCAAATAGAGGCTCACGTGTAGTTGGATCAAAGCACAGAATGATGAGATCTTAGCCATTGATCAATTGATAAACAACTAAGATTTTTTCTTGTTAAAAACTTTTATAAATTAAACCCTAAGAACAAATAAATTCTTCAAATATACATGTTCATTTCACATGAAATTTTAAACAAAGGTTAAATAAGCGAACATAAATATTGGGGAAGTCATTTCGCGATTTATAAATTTATTTAAATGTTTGTGTTATAGACTATGATTTCAATTTTACCTTAATCCAACCAATGGATTTGGATGCTCTTAGGTCGGTTGAGCTTATAGATTATCCTCGTATATTCTCCTAGTTGAAGTCATGATCTAAAAAGCTTTGAATTGTACGTTCTTGTCCTTGGACGAATTTGATGCATGAATGGCCGAAGGATCATCACCGGCAGGCTTTGAGTGGTGGATTTGAACTAGGGAAAGGAAGAGGAGAGTTTTGGGAGCTAAAAAGAAAACTCAAAAGGTTTTAGAAGGATGAGTGAAGTGAGAGAGACTATCAATTGGAATTTCCCTCGTTTTGGCCTCATTGGCTTATTCAAAATCCCTAAGGTATTTACATGGATGATATCACTTTGGAAGCTAACTCAGTTGCTTGCTAAGTGTTTCAAGCAGTTTGGATAGAAGAAGGTTGTACAATTCAAGGACTATGGCATGAAAAACATCATTTGTCCTCGTATGCACATGGAGAAAATTAAAAAAAAAAGTGCTTATGGATAAATTAAACCTTAACTTAAGTTTAGGAACTTTTAAGGGATATTCTAGAAGGACCCTAAATAGTTAGATTTTATTTGAATAAAATAGATTAAAGCCTTTGAAGAGGTTTGACCATTTAACCCCTTCTTGCCCTTTTATTGATTGAATTAACTAGTCAAACAATTAAGGGTTGAAGAGGTGGCTTGTATGAGATGGCTAGATGTCAATGAGGTAGGTTGCAAAGGGTCGTGGTGGTTAAATTCCATTGTATGAATGTAGAAATGCATGTATAGAGAGGTTTCACCATGCGTAAAGGTTTGACCTAGTCAAAACCCATGGTGGTTTGACTCGTAATATATTTAAATGCATTTAAATCATGTATTGGAGTGATATCGAGAGATTAAAAAGTTTAATTTGGATGAGTGGATTGAATTGACTTATTCTGACTTGAGTTGACCATGCATACGGGTTCGACCAAGTCAAACATGTCAAACTTAAGCAATTAATGGTTTTGAATGCTTTTGAAGCTTGAAAAACATAGATTTGAAAGTTTGATGGAGTTTAAAAATTTTGATTTGATTGGGTGTATGAGATGATTTGACCAAGTCAAATTAAGTGTGATTTGACTCATGAAGGTTTTAGTTGTGCTTGGGCCATGTGATGGAGTGACTTTGAGTGAATGGGAGGTTTAATTGGATCACATGTAATGATTTGGCTCAATTAGGTCTTTTTTTACTAGACTTGGGCCTAGTAGCCCAAGTTAATTGTTGACTGGGTTAGGGTGACTAATTAGGTCCAAATCAATAGGAACGGGGATCAGGAGATTTGAATGAAGTTCATTCAGGGAGGGTTTGAAGCTTGATTGAATATGAATATGGCTTAATGGTTATTCTGATCAACCATAGTTAACTTGGTTAATTAGGTCAAACCAGAGGTTAGGCTTGGGCTCAACAAGTTTGATTTGATCTTTGGAGACCAATGAATGTGGTCTCATGGAGTGGAATGGTCATTTGAGTCAAAATGAACATTTGGACCCTTAAGGGCCTATTTCATCAACCAAGTCAAACCAAAGACTAGGTTTTGGCCCAATAGGTACAAAATGACATTTTGGACCTAATGGAGGTGGGCCAATGTAATGGTGAAGACATTTGGGTTGAAATGACAATTTAAACCCTTAAAGGGTAATTTGGTCAATATGGGGTGACTTGGTCAACCATTCTTTTCCAAGGCCTAGATATGTGTCCAATGCACTCCTAATGGTGTTTAAGATACCTTAGAGGTGGTTTCAAGGATTGATTTGATTAAGCCATGTTAAAGTTTGAATAAAACTTCAAATTTGCCCTTAAGAGGTATTTTGGTTATTTTGACCCTTAGTCAATTGAGAGTCAAATTTGAAAGTGCTCAGATGACACTAGAAAGTGCTCTGATACCACTTGAAAGTTCACTAGGGATGTTAAGCCCTATAGAACTGGCCCAAGCTAACCAAGAGGGGGGGTGAATAGGTATTTTAAAAATTTCACAAAGAATGAAAAACACAAACAAAAATCACGCTACAAACAAAGTGCGGAAATTAAATAAATGCGGAAGCGATAATAAGAAAAGAACACACCGAGTTTATAGTGGTTCGGGCAACTCGACCTACGTCCACTCCTTGGAGGCACCCTCTAAGTATTGCACTACAAAAACGTGACTCTCCTTTAGCCCCCACAGCTAGGCGGAGAAGCCCTCACAAGAACCTCCATTTTGCCACCCCAGCAAGGTAGAAAACCTACCTCCTTTTGCTTCCACCTGAAGCTGGCAGAGAACCACAACCAAAACCTAACTCCTTACCTCTACCGACCCTTCCACAGAAGAGAAACTTTAGACAAAGAACAAGCAGAGCGATCCTTGAAGCAACCCTTGTGAATCCCCTCACAAGCTCCCCCTCACAAGATCCTCTCTTTCTCCCTCTCTCTCTTTCTCTCCTCAAGGTCTTCTCAGGTCAAGGAAGCAGCCAATGGTCTTTCAAAATGTTGAACATGAGCTCTTAAATAGAAGAGCTTCAAAGGAGCTCATTAATTGCAATTTGCCAACTTTATCGTCTAGGCCGATATAGCCATCGGCCTGGCCGATCAGTACAAATCAATGAAGATCGGCCAGAGCATCGCCCTGGATGCAAAACAGGACGATTGAAAATTGGCTTGATCGTCCAGGACGATCTCACGATCATCCTGGCCGATCAGTTTAAATCAGAGGAAAATCATCCTGACAATAGCCCTGGATACAAGCTGGCCGATTTTTATCATCCTGAAGTAACTTAAGGTTTTTGACTCGATCGTCCTGCCTGATCCTGAGATCGTCCAGGATGATATGATTGTATCAATCATCCTTAATTACTCCATTGATTTCCTGAACAATTAAGGCATAATTTGTGCATATCGTCCAGGCTGATACTGGATCGTCCTGGCCAATAATTTAAAAATACAGTATACCTTAATTGTCTATGGAAGTAACTTCTTTCTGTTTTGAGAATATCATCCAGGACGATACACGTATCGTCTAGGCTGATATGTTAATCACAGCTGCCTTAATTAAGAATCCTTATTTAGACTTTCTGTTTTAAGCCAGATCGTCCAGGCCGATAGAAGAAATCGTCCGGGTCGATATGAGTAAAAACAAAAATTCTAAGTCGCTCAAGTATGTGTGTGAAGGGTTACTTAGCATCAGTCTCTTTGACCATTACAAGTAGACTCAAGAAGTGAAAAATAAAAGTACAGACTGACTCAACCCTAAACCTACGCAATCCTAAATTGGCTTCGTCTTGTTCGTCCGATCTTCGATTCCTGAAATGTTAGAAGCAATAAGCAGTCCAAATGAAAATAGTGTTTGTCAATCATCAAAACATAAACCATGAAAAATAGATTTGCAACAATCTCTCCCTTTTTGATGATGACAAAACACTAAGAAAACAAATAGTAGTAAAAGTTCAGGATTGACAAAAAAAGGAACCTCATAAACTTCTCCCCCTTTTGACATATCAAAAAGGAGGGAAAAGAAAGACAAATAACAAATGATTTTTTTTTTAAACAAGGTATGAAAATGACATAGTATTCCATGTGATTGATTTAAAAACTTGTGAGTTAATGAGTTACCAATCTCATTAATTTATAGAATAGTAGAATATCCGTTCATGATTTACCCATAGCTCAAACGTTTTCTTAGGGTAGAATTGTCTTTTGAAATCAATGACCTAACTCAAATAATTAATTGGATATGAGAAAAAGAATCCACCCATCACTTGTCTTAAGAAAAAGATCTTTATAAAATAATAAAGTAAGGTAGATTTGTCACAATCGTACAATAATCGAGATCAAGCCTTTGAGAACCAAAACTTCTAAGTTCTAAAATATTTAAAAAGGGAGAATAGCTTGCTTTTGAGTGGGCTCATTTTATGCCTCTTGTTAATTTGGTGGCGCTTTGCGCATCTTTTTATAGATTTTTCAATTTTTGGCGTCTTTGCACTTCTTTTGTTGGCATCATTGGCCATTTTTTTTATTTTTGCAAGCTATATTCTCTTTTATAATCCTTAAAAAAATCTTAGTTGTGAATATATCTTCTCAGATATTAGAGAATAGGAGCTCTCTCTCTAACATAAGGAAGAATTACCATAAGCAGGATTAATAATCAAAGACAAGAGTAACGATGGATCTTGATGTGACAAAAAGACTTTAATCATTATAAATACAAGATAGATTTGCTTAAGCAAGCTTTAAGAAAAGATCTTAATTTCATAAACAATCTTTTAATTTGAGATAGACTTTTGATTAGAAAAGAAAACTATGCCACTAAAATAGGTTAGAGAAAGAGACACAATCACAAAATATTCCTACCATCTAAGAGATTAAGTAGATGAAAACATATTGACTACAAATTTTCAAAAAACAAGGACAAGGAATATAATACCATATCAGCGATGATTTTGAAAACTAAGTAAAAAAAAAAAGACAAAAGAAAAATAAAACACACTAAAAACTCAAAACAACATAAAACAAAAAGAAAATAAAAAGTAATAGAAAATAGCTAAAAGTTTCATGCATTTATGTCAATCACACCCAATCTGGTCCTTAAAGAACTGAAAGTGTCGAAGGCCAGTGGTTTAGTAAAGATGTCTGCCAGTTGGTTTTTAGTTGTCATATGGTGTAACTCAATGTCTCCCTTAGTCACAGAATTGACTGATGCTGAGCAAGTTGTGCTTCAATCCATCTACAAGTAAAACATTTTCAATCATAAGATTCTTGGAATTACCGATTATACCTGCTCCTACCACCTTCTTGGTGGTGTTGTCTCCAAGAGTAACCTTGCCTCAAGTCCTGGACTATAACAATAAACTGGCTGGCATCACCAGTCATATGCCGAGAGCATCCACTATCTAGGTACCACATACTCTCACGAGGTATTTTGTGAGAGCCCTCCTGCAAAATTGTCAAATGTTAGATTTAAGAACCCAAGCAGGTTTGGGTTCCTTCTTATGAAGAGAAGAATGCAATGCATGTGTGGTATGCTGTGGATCATGCACCTTAGGTCTCCACACCCAATGTGTACTATGGTGAATCATGCAAGTGTGTGAGATGTGTCCTAGCATGCCACATGAAAAACATCTAATTCCAGGAAAGGGATTTCTTAAGTGGTTTGAGTTATAATGCCTCTTCCTAGGTTTTGGCAATTGATCAAAAGTAGATGTCATCTTAGTTTTCTTACATGCTTCTAAATCTTCTTGAATCTTCAAATTAGTACTTTTTAAAACTTCATTTTCAATCCTCAAATTTTTCTCTATCTCCTTAGACTTCTTAAAATCTGATTCAAGTGATGTGTGTGAGACATTTAATGCATCATGCTTTTCAATTAACTCATCAAATTCATCAAGTAAAGTCATATGATTTGAATCAATTGTTTGATGGTCTTTAATCAAAATTTCATGCTCTTTTTGTAGATTTAAAAATTCTAATTTCAAGGTAGCATGTGTTTTCTTTAATTTCTTATATGATGCATGAATTTTTTCTAAATCTTCAAGAAGTTGATCGAAGGAAAGTTCACATACCTCATCTTGATCAGGATTGTTGTCTGCCATCAAGCACAATTTTGATGTCTCATCTTCTGGTTCTGTCTCTGATGAATTCGATGCCGAATCTGCCCAAAATGCTTTTTGTACTCTCATCTTGTCCTTCCTTGGCTTAGGTTTCTCCTCACTCTTTCCTTTGCTTGAATGATCTTTAAGCATAGGGCAATCAGTTCTCACATGTCCAGGCTTCCTGCATTCAAAGCAAACAACATCAAAAGATCATTTAACATGTTTATGATCCTTACCTTTTCTCCAACTTTGATGATGCTTTTGTTTCTTCCTTAGAAAGATTTTGAATTGCCTTGTGATGAAGTCAATTTCATCGCTTTCAGACCCGGAAGATTCATAATCCGATTTGTGCGCCTTCAGTGCAATTGTTTTCTCCTTTTTCTTCTCACCTGCATCAAGATTTCTTTGATTCACCCCTTGCTCATAAGCAATGAGTGAGCCAAGTAAGTTAGCAATAGAATAGGTGTTCAAATCCTTAGATTCAATGATTGCAGTGATTTTAGCATCATAAGACGAAGGCAAGCATCTCAAAATCTTGTTTACTTTTTCATAGTTTGAAAGTTCTTTTCCTAGTGCATGCAGTGAAGTAACTATCTGAGTAAACCTAGTGTACATGTCAGAAATCGATTCATGAGGTTTCATATGAAAAAGTTCGTAGTCATGCAAGAGAATGTTTAAACGGGATTGTTTAACCTCATTAGTACATTCATAGGTGATGCACAATTTATCCCAAATCTCTTTACCAATTTTGCAAGTTGAGACACGCATGTAATCCTCAGATTTTAAAGCACAAAAAAAATAGTTTAAACATTTTTGCATTTAATTGAGCAAAATCACGTTCATCAAAAGTCCATTCAGTAAAAGAAATTTAAGTTTTAATGCCATTAATTTCACGAGAAGGTGGAGAATAACCTTCTTGAATAAGCCTCCACATGCGATAATCAGTAGATTGTAAAAAAGTTGACAAGCGAGTTTTCCAAAAATCAAAAGGTAGGTTATCTAACAGGGGAGGTCGGGTAATAAAATATCCTTTCGTAGTGTTACGATTCCCAAGGTTAGCCATGGATCTAATTCAAAAAGTTTTCAAACTCAAATTTTCGAATCCGGCTCTAATACCACTTGAAAGTGCTCAGATGACACTAGAAAGTGCTCTGGTACCACTTGAAAGTTCGCTAGGGATGTTAAGCCCTATAGAACTGGCACAAGCTAACCAAGAGGGGGGGGGGTGAATTGGTATTTTAAAAATTTCACAAAGAATGAAAAACACAAACCAAAATCACGCTACAAACAAAGTGCGGAAATTAATTAAATGCGGAAATGATAATAAGAAAAGAATACACCAAGTTTATAGTGGTTCGGTCAACTCGACCTACGTCCACTCCTTGGAGACACCCTCCAAGTATTGCACTACAAAAACGTGACTCTCCTTTAGCCCCCACGGCTAGGCGGAGAAGCCCTCACAAGAACCTCCTTTTTGCCACCCCGGCAAGGCAGAGAACCTACCTCCTTTTGCTTCCACCTAAAGCTGGCAGAGAACCACAACTAAAACCTAACTCCTTACCTCTACTGACCCTTCCACGGATGATAAACTCTAGACGAAGAACAAGCAGAGCGATCCTTGAAGCAACCCTTGTGAATCCCCTTACAAGCTCCCCCTCACAAGATCCTTTCTCTCTCCCTCTCTCTCTTTCTCTCCTCAAGGTCTTCTCAGGTCAAGGCAGCAGCCAAAGGTCTTTCAAAACGTTGAACATGATCTCTTAAATAGAAGAGCTTCAAAGGAGCTCATTAATTGCAATTTGCCGACTTTATCGTCCAGGCCGATATAGCCATCGGCCTGGCCGGTCAGTATAAATCAATGAAGATCGGCCAGAGCATCGCTCTGGATGCAAAACAGGACGATTAAAAATTGGCTTGATCGACCAGGCCGATCTCACGATTGTCCTGGAAAATCAGTTCAAATCAGAGGAAAATCGTCCTGACAATAGCTCTGGATACAAGATGGCAGATTTTTGTCGTCCTGAGGTAACTTAAGGTTTTTGACTGGATCGTCCTGGCCGATCCTGAGATCGTCCTGGCCGATCCTGAGATCCTCCAAGATGATATGATCGTATCAATCATCCTTAATTACTCCATTAATTTCCTAAACAATTAAGGCATAATTTGTGCATATCGTCCAGGCCGATACTGGATCGTCCTGGCTGATAATTTAAAAATACAGTATACCTTAATTGTCTATGGCGGCAACTTCTTTCTGTTTTGAGAATATCATCCAGGCCGATACACGTATCGTCCAGGCGGATATGTTAATCATGGCTGCCTTAATTAAGAATCCTTATTTAGACTTTCTGTTTTAAGCCAGATCGTCCAGGCCGATAGAAGAAATCGTCCGGGCCGATATGAGTAAAAATAGAAATTCTAAGTCTCTCAAGTATGTGTGTGAAGGGTTACTTAGCATCAGTCTCTTTGACCATTATAAGTAGACTCAAGAAGTGAAAAACAAAAGTACAGACTGACTCAACCCTAAACCTACGCAATCCTGAATTGGCTTCGTCTTGTTCGTCCGATCTTTGATTCCTGAAACGTTAGAAGCAACAAGCAGTCTAAGAGAAATAGTGTTTGTCAATCATCAAAGCATAAACCATGAAAAATTGATTTGCATCAAAATTGGTTCCACCAAAATGCTGGTTAATGTTTAAAATGTTGTAACAAAAGTCATAGACATGGTCAAGGGTTTTGGGAAAGGTCCTAAGGTCAAATTCTATAAGGGGGCATGTCTAGTGGCATAGGCTGTAAATATTTAAAGGTATTGCAGCCTTTGGACTTCAATTGAGTTTAAAGGTCTAAAGGTCTCAAATTAGACTCAAATTTGGAAATTTGATTCTATGGGAATGTCTAAGAAATATGCAATTGATAAATCATAAAAAAGGGATTATTTGAATGGGTTTTGAAGTGATTAAAATCACTCAAAGAGGGTTTCACAACAAGGGACCTTAACCTTAAATTTTGGTCTGGAAATTTGGATTTGAATGCAATTTTGGATTTAATTGATTGAATTTGAATTATTCACACCAACCATAATCAAATGAATGATTATTGGGGATTGGATATAATTAAAGTTTATTGAAGGTTGATTGAAGATTTATTGAGGGCTGGATTGGAGTTTGATTGAAAACTGGATTAAGGTTTGCTTGAAGTCTTGATTGAGGTTTGATTTAAGACTACATTAAAGTCAGGATTGAAGTTTGGAATAAAGACTAGACTGAATTCTAAATTGAGGTCTTGATTGAGTTTTAGATGATTGACAACTGGATGATTGTCGATCACCGAATCAAAAGCAGGGGTTTTGATAGGTCCTAGTGACCTCAAACATAAATGAGGTAAATAACAACACTCAAATTTAATAGGATTATTGTGGAGCAATTGATGAAATATGAAGCCACACTGATTTAGCAGAGCAACACACCAATGTTTCCAACAGACCTGTCGAGTTAGTATAATGCTGCATAGGAGCAAAACCAAAAATGCCAAGGCACTAATTTATCTAATAATATCACAATACCACCATTTCAAGTTCTGTAGTTCCTGAGGTTATTTATAAACTTTTAGTTCTTTTATTTTGGAGTTTTATCACATTCGATAGAGTTCTATAATTTTTAGTGTAGTTATTTTGTACCCCTTTGAGTAAAGCCAAAGGGAAGCTAATGCTTGTCTTGTTTGTGCAACCCTATTATTGGAGGAGGAAGAGTGTGGAGAAGTCATTTGTACTGTCCTGATAAAAATTTTCCCTATTATTTTTCCTATATCTTTTCTTGTATGAGTGAAATGAAGATGTGTTTGCTTTCAAATTTATCAATGTCTAACTAATTGCTAAGTTTTGGGCTAATGAGGTGAACATAATACAAGTACTAATGTAAGCTCGTGCCTTGAATGAAATTATGGAAGCTTTTAATTTTTCCTAATCTTTATTTAATACATATAATAGCCTTGTATGTAGTTAATATCTAATGTGATATATTTACTCAAAGGAGGAATAGTGGAATAAATAGGAGTTTTTTTAACTTTCTTTAGAATAAATAGAAGTATTAGAATGGAATTTTTGCATGCCAAGACAGAATGTTATACCTTTTAGATCTTTTGGAAACATTAGAATTTTAAGAAGGTCATAAACCTCCCTTTTCATCCTATAAGCTTAACAGAAATTTATGGATGTATAGTGGGTAAACATTATTATTTTATAAGAATTAGTCCAAAATGTATTTTATATGAATTGTTATATCATCATCTTTTTACATTCTTTGTAAGTGAAAGAAATTCAAAACCCTTCATTCTTGTTAAGTAAGATAAACCTTGCATATGTAATAAGTTGTAGTAGCTTGACTACAATATAGCAGAATACTTACCTGTGGGGTCGACGTTCTCAAAATCACTTTATTACTTTATTCACAAGTATACTTGCATGACTAGTGGGAAACATCATATCAAAGATAACATAAGCATATTCATACATACATTGTTCACCAGTATAATAAAAAGCAAACACCCGCTCAAGTCGTATAATGCTCGCATTAAGAAGGTGTAAAGAGATTTGAATTGCCAATATTAGGTTAGAAGAATATGTGTTAAGAAAAATGTGTTATTATACCATGAAGAAATATATCAACTACATTAAAACAATAAAGAAAGAAGAACAAAGATGAAGAAGGCGCAACTATATTAAACTTCCATGTCCTTTTCCTGTAGAGAATAACAATATATATAGAACTAGCTTAAATATGAAAATTACAGGATTTCCCTTTGGCTGACTATGTTAAACAATGAGGATTAAATGACTCGTAAAGTAAAGTTTGTATGCAAAATAGTGGTGGAAAGTAAATCAAAGATTTTGAACTCTAATTATAAGTGTAAGTGATCAGTTGGAGAAACTGTTGTTGGCAACAATGCTTTCATGTAAAATTTTATATGCAAGTTTATCTTGAAAAATGATTATTTATTTCTAGCTTCTAGTCTTTTGATGTGCTAGAATGGTGAAATATGAATAAACTTTAGTATATTTGCATGTTTATTATAGTTTCTAATGTTTTATGAGTACATATAGTTATTGATGCATTATAATATGCTTTTAGTGTTGGCGGTAGTGTTGGATTATTATAAAAGCTACTTATTAACAAAAATAATAAATATTACAATTTTTGCATCTAATTAAATTTGGGCCAACAACCTACAAAAACACCCTTGTTAATCTCTTTCTTAAATGTAATTTTGACCATTCATAAATCTTGCATCCTGGAATATTTGCGGTGATAGAGAAATATGTAGTTTAATATATGAAGATCTAGTACACAATCAGATAAGAGAGAGGGTGTAGTATTTAAAGAGACTCCAAGATTTTTATGTGGAAAACCATGAATAAGTGAAACACCATAGGGTCTGGCCAAGTTTGAATGAGTCCACTAATAATTATCATTGATTATAAATGAGGACCTACATTGGAGGGAAGTCCTTGGCTTGATGTAAAAAATATACATCATATAAAATGCATTACAAGGTGGAAATTGGAAGAATTAGAATTGATATGTTCATTTGGTCGCCAGAACCATAGCAAGCCGGTGTGGAGGTAAAAAATGTTGCGAATCTAGGCCCAAGTATAGTGATTTTGATGATAAAAAAATATTATTATGTCTTTATTATTGCTATTCTTTCATATCTATTTTATTTCCCCTACTCACTAATCTTTCAATTCCACAAGTTCACTTGTAATACAAATCAGCTCAATATCAGGTAGACCAGGGTTACGTCTATTTGTAACTTCAATTTCAATATACTTTTTACCTTTCTTTAATCAAGTCTTGTATTTGGTGGACCCTAATAAAAGTTCACAAGGGTGGTTAAACCCTAAAGAACTAGTCCCGCGGCTAACCAAGAGGGGGGTGAATTGGTTATTTTTAAAATTTCTTAATCAAACAAAAAGTTAAACCTCTTGATGCAGAAACAAAAATAATTTTACAATGAAAAAAAATAGATATTTTGATCACATATATAATCACAAAAAGTATGAAAATTAAAATATAGAAAAAAAATAAATAAAACACCAAATTAAAATGCAGAAAAAATAAATAGAAAGAACACACCACAGTAGAGTGGAGGCCTGTACAAACACTGTTTCACCTCCTCAATGCGGTAGAGAACCATGACTCTTTTACAAGCAAAAAATCTTAACTCTATTTTCATCCACCAAGTGATGGTTAGAGAACCACAAATATATTTTCACCGTCTAGGTGATGGTCAGAGAACCACGATCTTTACTGAAGAACTTCTCTGGAGCCACAAAGATTTCAGGCGGACACTTGTAGGTACTAGGAAAGATTCTTGCTTTGAGTAACCTTGTGAATCCCCTCAAAACTTTCTCTCACAAAAATCTCCCTCTCTTCTCTCACCAAACTCTCCTTCTTCTCTCCCTCAAGCTCCCTCTCAAGAAGGCTAAGCAGCAAAAGATGTCTACTGAGAGCATTAGAGATCCTTAAATAAAGGGTTTGAAAAAACCATAATTTCCAATCCATCCATCTTCTATTTTTACAGTATGATAGATGTATCGTAAGGTATGATAAATTCAATTCAGAGTCATCCAGCAAGATCGTTCAGAGAAACTGTTCAATATTTATAATACATAGTATAGTACAATCGCAAATCATGCAACACGATATGTAAAAAATCCTTCTATTCATGTTGGACGATCCTTGGGATGGACAACTTCATACACAGGTGATCATCCAGCACTTTAGACATTGTACGATATGATCAGAATAAAAATCATGGATTTTTTTAGGTATGATCAAGGGGAAGACCAGTTTTGCACATGGGTAATCATACAGTATGAACTATTTCATATAGTACGATAAATTATAATAAATGTCTATGATTTAATTTCCTGAAAATGCATCATTAATTAAGAAATATTTTAATTAGTGTGTACATTACTATTCAAATCATATTGTATGATAAGTATAGAATTAGAATCTTCCTTAACTTTGGCGGCTAGGGTTTAGCAAAGTACATCAGATCATATGGTATGAATTAAAAGCGTAGAGTACGATAGACATATCATACTATATGAAGACAAATTATACAATATGAATTACTTAAAAAAAAAAAGACAATCTAAAGAAAACATTTTTATCTCTCCCTATGTTTGTGCAAGGTTGCTTAGCAAAGATATCCACCCAAATACATAATATGACTCAAGAAAGGAACAAATATAATAAATTAAAAATAACATACCCAATCTTGAGTTGATCATAATTGCAAGTGAACAGTGGAGTGAATTCCTAAAACATTAGTACACATAGAAGAAAACACAAAATCAAAAAATTAATAGAGAGTAATATAAGACATAATAATATTTGTTATCATTAAAATACAAATATAGTACTTTGATCATACTGCAATACCCAAGCTAAGTAACCAATCACACACACACACACACTCAAGGAGATGAGTTAATGAATTAGGAGAAAATGGATTTCTGAACTAATTGTATAGTACGATGCAAATCATACTGGATGATCAAATATAGAAAAATCCCTAATTAAGGCACCCTGTTGTTAAGTAAGATTGTTTAAATAATCATATTGGATGATTCAAGATCATACATGATGATCAGTTATAGACATAAAAAAATAGCCACCAATCATAATTTTGGTAATATTTTAAGTTTTCAATTTTGTTTTAGTCATACATGATGATATGCATTATTACGAATGCTTTATAATAATCATGCCTAAATTGATTCTTTGATTTTTTTTTAGAAAGCATAAAATGCAATTTTATTAAAGGAAAAAAAACCTAGAGAAAGCAACCATCCGATTCCTCCTTTAACATTTTAAGAAAAGTTGGAGGAATCTTATTCGAGTTTACATCTTCCCAAACAAAAGAAGAAAAAATAGCATAGTTAGCACAAAGATCCACTAACTTATTACTATCACGACCAATCCAATTACAAATGACATAATTGAAATTATTAGTAAAGGATAAGCCTTCCATACCTTGCCTTCCATCTATGATCTCCTTATGAATGAATTTAATGATGTTGATATTATCACCTTCGATGATAATACCTTTAAACTCAAGCATCCAAGCTTTAATCACTTCATTAATTGTTGTAATGGCTAATAACTCCAATTGGGCTATATTCCAATGAACACAAGACTTTCCAAAGGCTAACAGCAACCTGCCTTTATGATCACGGCAAATACCTTCTACACCTCCTTTATAAGAGCCAAGCAGTGAAGCTTCAACTGGAAAAAATTTCTTAGCTTTGATCCTCAGTTAGACTACCTTCAGGATTTTTAATTTGCTTTACAAAGTTACTGCTATGTCTAGAAGAAGCAACAAAGTGGAAGTATTCTGAGTTGGAGTCACACTATTTATACCACTTCACTTTAGCTCTTTGTATCCACCAAGAGCTTAGCCTTCCCAAAGTAGAATTCAACTCCTTCACTTTAAATCTTAACAGAGAAATTTTCTCTTTCGAGAGACCTTCGGAACTGGCTTCCTCCTCTTGCAAAGCAATGATCTCTGCCTTCAAGTTTTCTTTCAAATTTTTTAGGTTTGTGTGTTTGGCTTTACTCCAATGAAATAAAGCTTTAAGAACTCTCTTGAATTTAAGATTCAGTTTTTGTACATTATCCCCACCAACTGTTTTCTTCCAAGAATTGGCAACAATTCCTCTAGATGCTGGAAAATAAGACCAAAGTTCTTCAAACTGCAATCTCTTAGATCTTCTCGACGCCGTACTGAATAAATGGATGGCTATTGGGCAATGATCTGATGTGATTCTTCCAGGATGTCGAATTGTTGTAGGTTGAATGATCCTCAAAGTTGCAAAATTCAATAAATAATGATATAGCCTTTCAAGAATGCGTGCTCCTCCTTTCTTATTGTTACACCAAGTGTATTTTGGACTGATTATCCCAATGTCATGAAAATCACACCTCTTCATACCCTTGAGAGAAAACAAACTTCTTCCCACCACCCTTCTCCTCTTGAGAAAGAATGCAATTGAAATCTCCTCCTATGATGAACGAAATATTGGAATTCAAAAAGGCTTGGAGATCCTCCCAAAGTTACCTTCTCTTATAAATGTCTTTTCTGCCATAAAAAGTGGAAATATGCCAATCACCTTTATTTTGAATTTTAAACAAACCAATAACCACTTGAGGAGAAGCATGAATAATAGAAAAAGGGCAAAAGATGGACATCCAACAAATTAGAATTCCTCCAGACAAGCCTTCATATGGGACATTGAAGAAACCTCAATTACTGCCAACTAATTTGTTAACTTCTTCTCTTCCAAAAGATTGAACTTTTGTTTCAACTAGCTCAACATAAAAAACATCAAGATATTTGACAAACTCCCATAAGTATCGAGAGGCTTCAATCTTTCTAGCCCCTCTACAATTCCAAAGAGAGACATCATTTGGATTTAAAATTGGGATTACTCTCATTTTTATTCTTCTAAGTACCTTCTCCTTTCCTTTTTTGAAGTAAAATGTTGTCTTTTCCCAATGAATTAAGCTCTTTAAGAAGCTTACCTTTCCTTTTAATAGATTCATCCATCCTCTCTATATCAGTAACAGTAAGGAGAGATTTGGTACATTGGATTTCTCCTTCTTCTAGATCTCCTTCTTTGTTAACAAAGCCAATAATTCCTTCTACATCAGAAGTGTGATTGCTAAGAACTTTGAACATATTTTTATCTTCAGTTGAATTTTGAACTGTTTGATTAAAACACGGAATCTCATTAGCTCTAGACAAAATCCTGTTATCTTCTACTGTAGCACCATTCTTCTTGAAATCAACTTTCAATGGACCATCCTTGGTAGCATCAGAATCTGAAACTTCCTTCTCCTCAACTGTAACTTCCTCATCTACTGTTTGAATAAGAATGTCTTCAACAGTTCTTCCTGGATCCTCTATGATTCCCCTACCAACATTCTTATCAAGAGAATGTTCTATAGAAGGATTGGAGGAAGATTGTGCACAAACACTGTTTTAGTTTATCTGAAGTTGTTATTTTTCAAATTGATCTTACCCATTTCAGGTAATGGCTTATTCTTTCTTCTCATATTTTGGACAAGAATCCATGGCCCATAGATTTTGTCTTAATCTACTTCATGCTGAGGTTGAGGGAAATTAGACTGTATTCCCTTTTCCAAAGAATTCACTGGTTCCTTTTGATATGCCACCAAATCATCTTTACATTTATCATCTAGATGGCACACTTTTTTATATTTGAAACAAAAAGTAGAAACTTTTTCATATTCTACCTTTTGGAAGAAACAACCAAAAGAACCTTCTACCCAAACTCCAATTGGAAATTGCTGATCCAGAGGCATACGAACACAAACTCTAGCATACTCCCTCTTGCTCCATTGAAACATGTTGCCATCGATACAAAGAGGGATTTTGATCTTGGAAGTTATTCTAGCTACATTTTCTTCATCCTAACAAATTAAAGGTAGATGAGGAAATCTGACCCAAATTGGGGAAGTTAAGCCTTTTAATGAGGAAGGAGAAAAAAGTGGAGACCATTTATCAATTTCCACAATGTGTCCATTGACATACCTCGAACCACCTTCTAAAACTTTGTCTACTGATTCCTTATCAAAGAAGGAACATAAAATTCAGCCAAGTCCAAGAGAAGTAATATGAAACTTCCCAAACTAACTCCATTGATCGCGAAGTTCTCTAGCAATCCCAATGACTGGTGCATTTTCACCAAATACCTTCACTACCAATGATAATTGTAGTTTATCAGCATTCATCTTCAAACAGGATTCATTATGTTTGATTTATTCACCATCCTAAGAAAGAAAAGATTCGTCTCCATAACACGAAACTTTCATGTTCGGTTTCCTAGACCATGAGTTAATAGGATTAGAATCTGAAGCTTTTTTAGTTACTTCTTCCTCGATATTACGTCAATATCTGGTGTGTTCTCCATCAGTTTTTGCAAAAAGGAGACTCCATTCTAAACAAACTGATATTTACCAACTGGGTTATTAAATTTGTTCACAAAAAGCTAAATTCTTCTTATAACCGCTTGATGACTTAAAATTCTTCATAGGAGTTTGAGTCACAATCCCTTTTCCTGGAACAACCGTTGACTTCTTCAGAACTTCTAGTGAGATTTTTGAGAGAACCATCAAGGTGAACAAAGTTCAAATAAGTATCGCCGGGAGGAATCTGACGATCAGCGATGAACGCTGCAGCTTCTTCCATCGTCGACAGTCAAACAACCAAAAAAATGGAATGAAAAAATTTGAAATAAAATAAACTTTCTCTCACTAAATTTTGGGAGCTTCTCTCTATCTATCTGGAAGATATACTCACAACTGAGAATACATAAGAGTTTTTGGAAAAGAATCTAGTTTGCAAAAATAATAAAAAAAATTGGCCAACGATGCCAAAAGTAAAAGATGCGCAATGACGCAAAATTAAAAAAAAAATATACACTAAGTGTATCAAAAAATTAAAAGATGCGCCATTCAATGGACAAGAGGCATAAAATGAGCCCATCTAAAAGCAAGCTATCTTCCTTTCTTCCAACTCTTAAAACTTAGAAGATTTCATGTATCACTTGAGATTTTCAAGTACTTGATTTCAAATTTCATGATTGTAACAAACTACTTTGATATACTATTCTATAAGATATTTGTCTGAAACCAAGTCTTGATTGGATCTTTTTTTCTTATCCAATTAATTTTTTATGAGTTAGGCCTTTTGATTTCAAAAGATGATTTTATGCTAAAAGAAGTCAGAGTTTAGGGTTAACATGATTGGATATTTTACCCTTTTTTGGATTTTTGATGTTGTTAACTCATTAATATACAAATTTTTAAAATCAATCACATAGAAGACTATATCATGTTCATGCCTTGATTTCAAAAAAAAAAAAAAATTCTTTGCTAGTTTTTTTTGTAGTTTGTTATTTTAGTTTTTATTCTATTTTTGTTTTTGTTTTGTTATTTCTCTCTCCTTTTGTGATGTCAAAAGGGGGAGTAGTCTGATGTATCTTGTAATTTGATTCTGGAACTTAGTGAACTATTTTTTTGTCACACTATTTTTATTAGACTGCCATAAACTACTTGAACTTTTCTGATTATGTTTGTCATCATCAAAAAGGGGGAGATTATTGTAAATTTGAGATTTTGGATTAGACTTTTGATGATAGCAAACATTCATATTTTTCTACGACTGCCTTGCCTACTAACTTTTCAGGTCCACAAGATCGAGCGCAACTTAAGAACAGCTCAAGATTGGGTAGATTTAATTTAAGTTAGTCTGTAATGTTTTCTTTTTCTTGAGTCAATCGTAAAAGTGGTTCCTGATGCTAAGTAACCTTGCACACACACACACACACTTGAGGGATTTTTTGTGTTTTTCTATTTTGAGTACATCGGCCTGGATGATATTCATATCGGCCAGGATGATCCGACTAAAAATAAAAACCCTAATTAGGGCATCCTGCTTAAGGCAGCCATCATTAAGTACATCATCCTTTTATCGGCCAAAATGATAAGCTCAAATTAGATATAATCAGCCGCAATATCTATTTAGGTAAAATTTATTTTTGGACATCCGCTAGGATGATCCATTACATGGTCCAGAACGATACAGCACAATTATGCCTAAATTAATCTGGCAATTATGGAAAATAATTAAGGTTGATTGATACAATCACATTGACCGGGCCGATCGCAAGATCGACCGGGACGATGTTCTGAACAATTGACATCAGCCAGACTCTATTCAAGGTGATGTTCAGGACGATTGTACTCAAATTTGAAATAATCAGCCAAGATGATATTGTATCGGCATGGACGATGTAACTAATTTTCATTTGATCGTCCCAAATCGTCCTGACTAATTGAGCTTAATTTATACTGATCATACAGGATAATAGAAATATAATCCTGGATGATAATTTCGATTATTGAAATTCTATTTAAAGGTCCTGAATTTTCTCTTGTGAAAAGACCTTTAGCTGCTGTCTTGACCTGAAAGAGCCAAGAGGAGAGGGCGAGAGAGGGAGGAACTTGTGAGGGGGAGTTTCTGAGAGGGATTCACAAAGATTGCTCCAAGCAAGGTTCCAAGGCATCTTCTCCAGTCTTTGCCCTTTATCCTTAGGGTTCAAGGAAGGTAAGCTTTAGTAATTGGTCGAGGTTCTCTGTCTGTTTCAGGAGGAAACAAAAGGAGTTGGGTTCTCTGCCTACTTTAGGAGGAAGCAAAAGGAGTTGGGTTCTCTGCCTCACCGGGGTTAGCGGAAAGGAGTTTTTGTGAAGGCTTCTCCGCCTTGCTGTGGGAGCAAAAGGAGAGTCACTTAGTTAGTGCAATACTCGGAGGGTCCCTCCAAGGAGTGGATGTAGGTCAATGTTTGAATGAACCACTATAAATCTGGTGTGATCCTTCTTTGTTTTATTTCTACATTTATTTTTCCGCACTTTGATTTCTATGGTGATTTTGGTTTGTGAATGTGCTTTGATTGTAAGAAAATTTTTTAAATACCAATTTACCCCCCCCCCTCCCCCCCTCTTGGTTAGCCTCGGGCTAGTTCTTAATGGCTTAACATCCTTAACGAACTTTCACCAACATATCCTTTAAAATTCCATTATTCCTAAAGATGAGGATCGAATTCATATTACACTTGTACTTTCACTTACCACTTACTACAACATGGCTAAACTAGATTTTAACTCATTTGATCATATCATTCATTATGTTGAACATTTAACATGTATTAGAGATCCTAGCCATAAAATAAAATCAAACCTAGCCCTAGGACATCTCATTGATTTTATCCTTGATTAAAAATATAATATTCAATATCTAGCTCCACCTGATCCCCATCTAGTTTTCTACTCCAATGGCTCCTTCCACACCCTTCACAGTACTCGTTGTCACAATGTGCATGATGAGCCTGGGGAAGAGGAGGAGGAACCTATCCCCGCACCTGCCACTATCCCCCAAGAATCTCACATTGATCAACTAGTCCAACAATTTTATTAGTGGGAGGCTAGGTTTAACTCATATGTAGCTAAGCAGCAGTAGCAGCATGATCAAGACTTAGCTTGATTTGAATCCTATATAATACAGTAGCAACAGCAACATGGCCAATATATGGCCTAGTTTGGTGAGTAGTTTGCCTCTCTTCACCATTACTTTCAGCCACCATCATCTCCTCCTCCTGACCAGGGTCCAGATGGGTTCTAATCTAATTTTGTTTATGTTGTTATCTTTTCTGTATGATGTATTTACTATTTCTATATTTAGTGTTTTCTTTCTCCTCCTTTTTGTGATGTCAAAAGGGGAAGTAGTGTGTTATTTTGCATCCTTTGCTTTAGTGAAATTTACTTCTATTTTTGCTTTAATTTTTTTTTCTATTTTTGCTCTATTTTTCTTTTGTCTCATATTTCCTTAAAAAAACACCCCTTATTTTTAGAATTCGTCTTCTAAGGTGGAGTTTAAAAAAATGTCAAAGAGCTTTGAAATTTTTTAACAATAATATTTATTATTATCAAAATAGAGGAGATTATTATTAATCTGGGCCCAAGTAAAGTGATTTTGATGATAACAAATATTATTATTTCTTTACTACTTCTATTCTTGTATTTTTATTTTATTTGACCTCCTCACTAACCTTGCAGGTCTACAAGTTCACTTTCAATGCAAATCAACTCAAGATCGAGTAGACCAAGGTTGAATCTATCTATAACTTAAATTTCAATATTTGTTTTACCTTTCTTGAGTCAAGTCTTATATGTGGTGGTCCCCAAGCTAAGTAACCTTGCACACACACACAAGGGGGTGAGTTAGCGAATTAGGATAAAAATAAGTTTTTAAACTAATAGTAAAATATGATGTAAGTTGTATTGGAGGATCAACTATAGAAAAATTCCTAATTATGACACTTGTTATTAAGTAAGATTGCTTAACTAATCTACTAGACAATTCAAGAACGTATAGGACAATCAGTTATAAACATGAAAAATAGTCACCAATCATAATTTAAGTAATATTTTAATTTTTAATTTTTTTTTTCTAATTATACAAGATGATATACATTATCCTGGATAATTTATGATAGTCATGCCTAAATTGATCTTATGATTAGAAGACTAATTATGGTTAGAATTTCTTGATCAGATCATACATGATGATCTACTTAGATTGTACTAAATTATATATATATATATATATATATATATATATATATATATATATATATATATATATATATATATATATATATATATATATATATATATATATATATATATATATATATATATATATATATATATATATATATATATATATATATATATATATATATATATATTCCTATCATCTAAGATGAAAACCATAATTTTCTTATAATTATGGGGGGGGGGGGGGGGGGGATCATACTAGGCATCCTGAGAGGTTTGTGGGATGATATCTAGATTGCCACCCATCATCTCATGTCGTACTAGAAGATTAATACAGTATCATGAACTAATCATCCTAGATGATCGTAGAATCATATTGGACGATCTGTACAAATACTTGAATTGATCATACAGGGAAAAGCTGATTGTACTGGATGAGGGTAATTTTATACTAGTCATATAAGGATCTATCAATTGTACTTGATGATCGTTGATGAACAGCTAAAATTTAGGGCTTCTTTTAAGGCTCTCTATTTAAGCTCTCTTATTGTCATTTGATATAATCTTTTGCTATGGAGTTGATATGAGAGAGAGCTTAGAGAAGGAAGAGAGAGAGAGAGAGAGAGATCCTTATGAGGGGGAGTTGTGAGGGATTTACAAAGGTTGCTTCAAGAAAGATTTCTATCATGCTCTTCAAGTTGCTTTTCTGATTCCTTGGTGGCTCTAGGGGAGATATTCATTAGCATCATATATATGTTCTCTACCTTCACTAGGAGGGTGAAAAAGTATCTAAAGGTTCTCTGCCTACACAAAGACAGAGTAAAAGGAGTTGTAGGATCTCTGCCTACTCGATGAAGGAGTAAAATGATTCCCAAGTTCTCTAGTTACTCCATGAGGTAGTAAAAGGATTCAAGGCACTCTGCCTTGCCAGATTGGTGGAAAGATTTTGTAAAGGCATCTCCGCCTTTCTAGGTGGGCAAAAGGAGAGACACTACTTTTAATGCAATACTTAGAATGGAGGTTTTCGGGGAGTGGACGTATGTCAAGTTGACTGAACAACTATAAATCTTGTGTGTTCTTTCTATTTACTTTTCTATATTTAATTTATGCATTATTTAGTGATTTGTTCTGTGGTTGAAATTTTTTTTTTTATTGAGAAATTAGTGTTGCTTCCTCATAAATCATTTATTTTAAAAAATTCAAATAGATTATCTTTTTCTATTAAGAAATTTTTTAAATAACCAATTAAGCCTCATCTTGGTTAGCCTCGGGCTAGTTTATAAAGGTTTAACAACCCTCACAAACTTTCAGAAAAGTTCATATTCAGGTGATGGTGGTCGAAAGGACCATGTTTGGCGGGTGATAATGGTCAAAAGGACCATTATCAGGTGATAGAGAATTGAATAATCATTATTGGCGGGCGAAGGAGGATGGAAAAACCATTGTCAGGAGATAGAGGTTAAAAGGACTATTGTCGGTAGGCAACAAAGTATGGAAAGACCATAGTCAATAGGAGATAGAGGTCGTAAAGATTGTTTTCTAGAGATGAATGTTAGAAGGACGTTGTTAGTGGGCAACAAAGGTCGTAAAGATCATTGCCTGGCAACAAATAGATGTCTAATGACGGGCAAAAGTCTGGTGTCGAGTGGAAGTTCAATGAAAGTCTAGTGATAAGCATAAGTTTAATGAAGGATTGAAGTCTGGTGTCTGGTAGAAATCCTGTGATGGGTGGAAGTTTGACATTTGATAGAAGTCTTATGAAAGTCAGTGGACGGGTAAAAATTCAGTGTTAGTTGGCGGCTGGGCATAAGTTCGACATCAGACAATGGATGGGATGAATTTTGGTATTACTTGGCAACCAGGTGTAAATATGGAGTCAATTGGTGGTCGGGTGAAAGTCTACGGTAAGTCGGTAGCCGGGTGAAAGTCTGGCGGTGGTCGAGGAGTCGTCTAGTGACAAGAGGGCTCTCTTCCTTCTCTTATTTGCTTGGGCCCCTTCTTCCTCCCCCATCCATGAGAAATGAGGGGTCTACTTATAGTTTTCCAAGAGTGGCATGGCCATTAAATAGGAGGGAAATCAAGGGTTATTTTGGAGTGGTTTGAATGGGCCAATGTTGATTCCCTTCATCATATACCATTTTATTGGGCATATTTATGTCTTAATGATATCATAATTCAGTGATCTTGGGCTCGTTGGATTTATCTTGTCGAGCCACTCGATTTGATTATAAGCATGTTAGTTTTGGAAACCATTTGGCAATTCAAAAAATAATAAACACTAGTTATAATTAATTTGTCTATATTTATAAATTATTTTAAAATCAAATAATTACCAAAAATATATTAAAATTCACAAAATTAAGTTTTTATGAAGACTTTTATGAGATTCAGCATTTATTTTTTATTTCTAGAACATTTATATGTTAGCAAAATATATAATTATAGTAATTAGACTAATTTTATTCTGAAATTATCATTGCAACATTTCTCTTCTATCTATGTTTGGCAGTGTGGTGGTATGCGCAATGTAACTCTCTTGTAAATTGTTATTAAGATAAAATGATAGAGGAATTTGATCTTAAAATGTATATACGTGTTTCCAACAACTTGATGTGAAAAGAGTCATCATTGGTATTATCGAATGAAAGAGGTATGCCCATGAGTCAACTTAAAGTTTGACACAAAGCTGATGATGGGTGATATAATGTTTATAACAGCCAAAGTAATATTTAGTGGTTATATGATGGTTTGCCAATATTTTTTTGGGGTAATATTAGCAGTGATAATTATTGGTTTAACACTAAAAATAAGGATTTACTCGTATAACCATTATACACCTTTGGCATACCACCTTAATCTAATAAGCCTTACAAGTTTAGCTATGGAAAGTTAATGTTAATTTAAAAGGAGAAAACTTGTCAGAGGTGGCCTGTGCCGTCATGGGGATGGAAGGACGAGCACCTTGAGGGGGCACAACTCTCAACTGCAGCCGATTAATAAATTCCCCCCATTTTGTCCAATAAATAGGCCTCTATGGAAAATGAGAAAATTGCTCCTCTCCTTCTCCCTTCTCCCTCTAACTTTCTCATAGTTGAGGTCTTCTACTATCTTTTATAGGTTCCATACCCTATCAAGTATAAGTGCCTCTCTCTTGTGTAGAAGTTAAAATTTTTCTCCTCCTTCCTTTTTCTTCTTGTAAGGTTTTCTTCTTATATTAGAAGTATTCCACTATCTTAGATAGGCAGCATCCCCTATCAAAATTTTTGTGCTCATCTCTTATGTAGAAGTTAATTTTTTTTCTCATTTCTTTTTCTTCTCCTTTGGTCTTCCTCTTACATTAGAGGTATTCTACTGTCTTAGATAGGTAGCAACCCCTATCAAATTTTAATGTCCCTCTTTTATATAGAAATTTTTTTTCCTAATTCTATTCTCTTTTCCTCTTACATTCTTCTTACATTCAAAGAATTCCACTATCTGAGATAGGTGGCATCCCCTATCAAGCTTCAGTGACCCTCTTTTATATAGAATAATTCATGATGAGAGCTTCCCCTCTCAATAGTCTGCCTTTGACAGATGAAGATCAACTACATCTTGCATGCGAGGATGATTTGAGAATATCTGGTGGGGATTGTGCCTTGGAGGAGAACTAATTATTGTCAGCAGAAGGGGAGAATTTTGATGATGTTTAAGCAGAAGTTTGTTGGTGATCAATAATAGAATGGAAGTATGATGTCGATCGATGTTTGGTTGGAGAGCTAAAAGAGACAATTGGAGAGTGCGTTGTTAATAATAGTCGAGCGAGGAGCCAATAATGGCTAATATGAAGTAAAGGTCCAATGGAAGACATTAGCAAAGGGTTGATGATGGCGGTGGCTGTTGACCTCATTTGTACATGAGGTCAAAATGATCGATCTAAATCCCATGTATACCCAGACCCTAGATTAATCTAGATCTCAGATCAATCCATTTCAATTCCATTAAGCCCAAACCCAACTCTTGAGTCAACCTGGTTGACCAACTCAACCTTGGTTGACCCAATGATCCCTTAAGGTTTAAATGGGTCAATCCAACCCATTTAACCAAATAAAACATTTCAAATCCCTGAAATCTATTTCAAAATATGATTAAAATATTTTCACATCCTTTTGAAGTCAAATTACTTTGAGTTTGACTTAGTTAAACCCAACTCCATAGTTAAATCCTATCTTCCACATGTCCTTCTATTCAGTTTGTTTCAAGGGACTTCAAGCACACTCCATTCAATACTTTGAACCTTCTTTGATTCAGTATGAGTCAAACTCAAGCTAAGTAAACACATCAAGTCTTGGTCAAAGTAGCTCAAATCCCTTCCCATGCATTCAAACTCCAACTTGCAAGCATCAAACATGTCCAAACTTACTTAATCAGCACATCATACCACCTTCCATGCTTAATCACATGAATTGAACAATTAACTGGTCAAATCAGTCAATAAATGGTCAAGAGGGATACTAAATGGTTTAAACCTTTCATGACATGGCATCCCCTTCACTCCAATTCACTCCAGTTATTGGGAGATACTCTAAAACATTCTCAAATCATTTCCTAAGCCCTTGGATTAGGATTAAATGGCTACTATCACTCCCATGTGCTTATAAGAGGATAAAAAGACCTTTACATGTCACTTTTCCTCTTTTCCTTTGATGCTCTGCCATCAAAAAAACTCTAGGACACATGGAAACATCTTAGCTAGCCCCCAAGCTGATCAAGACCGTCCATTCAATCCGGGGAGGATTGAATAGGGAAAACCATACCTTTGAGCTCCCATTCTAAACCCTAGACTCTCTCTCCACTCTAGCTACCTCAAGCCTAGATTTTAGCTCTTTTGACCTTCAAAGGCATTTTAAATAGTGATTTCTTCAAAGAAAACATATGAGGACAATCTACAATCTCAACTGAATCGAGATCACGAAGATCCAATGGTTAAAACTCTTGAAAACCGTAGCCCTATGTAACAAGAATTATATTTAAATAGATTTTTATTGTGAAATTTTCAAACAGTCAAAAACCTCCCCCATTATTTTTTTTCATAGTGGCTAGCTATGTTTAAAATTTTATTGAATTTGGTGCACCTGATCGAACAAATGAGCTCAAAAACCCACTCTTGGGTTCGATTTACACAAGCCTTAATTGTGCAAAATTTGGGTCATTGATCCTTCGATCAACGACATAGATCTTACCGTTCTGCTGTTCTTTTGACCGTATGGGTTAATTTGCAATTTCATTTCCTATCCGACATGATATGAGTTGTCCATCCAAAACTTTGGAATATCCAACGATGCTTGGGATGCGCTGACGTGGTTAAGTGAAACTTCATTCCACAATTTTGATTAGCCATTCATTGGCAGGCTTCGCAATGATTTTGCCATCGGCCAATGATTGCTCCGTGGTTCCATAGACCAATCTTGGATTGCCACATTGCCATCTACCATCGTTGGAGCCACTGGAGCTTTTTCTTTATTAATAATTTGTTTTTAATTTTTTTAATTAGATTTTCTTCAAAAAATCATAGAAAACTAAATTTTAATCTAAAAAATACCTATAATATATCAAATTTCTCAAAATTTTAAGCTCTTTGTTTTAAAATATTGTTTATTTAAAATATTTTTATATTTTAAATTATTTAAAATATTAAATACTAAACATTTTTTTATTAATATTTACTTAAAATAGTTAAGATATCTTCGAAATTTAATTAGTATATTTCAAATATATTCTCTGGATTTTAATAAATTATTTAAAAATTATATTAATTTAATTTTAAAAGATATATTTTGTTTTTAAATTATTTCAATTACTTAAATATTTTTAATATCTTATTAGTATTTAACTATTTTAAAACATTATTTTTAAAATTAAAAAAAAAAACTATTTCTAATTATTTTAAGTTATTTTAAATAACTAGAGGATCTCTCAAAAATTTTAAAATTATTTTAAGATATTTTTTAATATTTAATTTTTTGACTTATATTTTTATATATAGGTTAATATATGTATATTTTAAATTTATTATATATATATATATATATATATATATATATATATATATATATATATATATATATATATATATATATATATATATATATATAATTCTTTAAATGTTGAGAGATCCCTTTGAAATCTTAAGCATAAGTTGAGTATGTGAATGGAATTCTTGGGGAAGGATTAGTGAATAATTTTATTCTAATTATTCACTAATCAAATCATTAGTCCTATTAATTAGTGTTTAATCCTTACATGCTTAGGATGTATACACCACTTAGCCTAGGCTCTCCTTGATTTAATTAAGGACTTGAGTGTGATTATGTATGTTTGTGTATATGTATGTCTAGGGTTAGCAAAATATTTATTTAATTCTACTTAACTTAGTGACCTCATTAAGGATAATAATTAAGGATATTTGTCTAAAAAACTTAGTTTAATTTTAGAAATTAGAATACACCTCATATTGACATAAAACTTGAACCACTTAAACTTAGTGACACTTACAACCCATAGAAAAATATTCACAAATTTTAAAAATCATTAAGATAATTAATTAATAAATTATTTAATTAAGCATAAAACATTTCACAAAATTCTAATAAATTAAATTTAAATCTCAAAATTTCATATAATATCTCAAACATAACAAAGTTAAATTCTTAACTTAAGAAAAATAAAAGCTCCTTGAGTGGACTTTAAATTCAATCTTAATTTAATTTTAATTAAAATAAAAATTTAATTAATTTAATTAATTAAAAATAATTAGAAATTCCAAAACATTCCTAAACATTTAGGAATCTCTCCTTAAGTCATTCCTAACCTTTGGAGTTGATTTTATGGATTTGGGAGTTCATTTGGATTCAAATCATTAAAAGCTCTCTTAATTAAATATTTAAATAATTCAAATAAATAGCAAACTTTAAAAATTTATAACAAATTATAGAAAACTCCAAATCTAGCAAACTCAAAACTTAATTACTCATCAAAAGGTCGAATATTTAACAAATGTATCAAAACTCTATAAATCTCTTTGAATCTAAAAATCACATTTTGACCGCTTTAATTAAATATATTAAACAATTCAAATAATTCTAGAAAATTCAATAATTGATTTAAAATTCTAGGAAATCTTAGTATAACTTCAAAAATAGCAATCAAATAATTTTAATTAAAAATCATCATCCTTTAAACCTTAATTAATTTAATTCACTTAACTATATAGATTACTACTAGGTAACCCATGCATTTGAGACTATTAATTTAGCCACAAGGAAGGTAAAATAAACTTCATGTCCCTGGTTTAACAAAAGTAGTAATCACCCAACCTTTAAACACATCTTAAAATCAATCTTAATTCTTAATAATTTAAACTTTATTTAAATATTTCCTTAAACCTTTCAACTAACTAGAACATCAAACAACTTTAATCAATTACTCTACATAGGACATATCCAAACCACACAGTCTTTTACACACACTTTAGAAGGTTTTCTAGGACAATTAACTCTAGTCTTATGCTAGGCCGGTGTTTACTTTTCTACTGTGGGCTAGGTTTTTTTTTATTTTCACTACATGCTGGTTATTGATGTTGATGTGATTATTTATTTAATTTTTGAACTCTATGATGTGATTTGATTGCACGTTAGATATACCCCTAAGTTAGGTATAATTTATATTAATTCAATCTTATGTAGGTGGTCATGCTCATATAGAGCATTGATTAAAGGGGGAATAAAATTAAGCTTTAAATTGACAATGTTTTCTACAAGTGCTTCAGAAATTACTAAGTCCCCCTTTAAAATTAAAAAAACATGGACAAGTGTAACTATGTTTTAAGTATTTAAATTTTTAATTGATATTAACTTTTTGGGATGATTCAATTATAACTATGTAGGATAACCTTGCAAGATAAGTTTGAGTATAGATTTTCCTTTTTATATTCAAATATATATTGAGTTGTAATTGAGTTATAATTTTAAAAGTGCTTTAAAATGGGATTAAACATCTAATTTGGAATCCAAAGAGGAAGGGACATACATCCCCTAGGGGATAGGCCCTCTCCATTTAGAGATCCAAATTAGGTGACTTCAAAATATCCAAAAAGAAAAAAATAATACCCATTCCCCCTTTAAAATTAAAAAAGCATGGACAAGTGTAACTATATTTTAAGTATTTAAATTTTTAATTAATATTAACTTTTTGGGATGATTCAATTATAACTACGTAGGATAACCTTGCAGGATAAGTTTGAGTATATATTTTCCTTTTTATATTCAAATATATATTGAGTTGTAATTGAGTTATAATTTTAAAAGTGCTTTGAAATGGGATTAAACATCTAATTTGGAATCCAAAGAGGAAGGGACATCCCCTAGGGGATAGGCCCTCTCCATTTAGAGATCCAAATTAGGTGACTTCAAAATATCCAAAAAGAAAAAAATAATACCCATTCTGAAGGAGAGTTTCTTTTCATTTGAATGTCAGACCTGATGATACAAGGAGCCTCACAGAAGGATGAAGAAGTGAAGGACGAGAAGTCCAATTCTCAAAGTCACTTAACTCTTAGGATTAGAAATTTGGGCTTACTATCAGTGGTATCTAGCCACTTTACTTTTCTGCAAACCCTGAGTTGTAATATTAAAAGGCACTTGCCTATGGACGTTCTTACTTATTTAATTGATTTAATTATTCAATTAAGTGCTTGATGTTAATTGTGATGTAGGATTACATGCTTTTATTAGTTTTGTTGGGAAAATGTATAATTCTATTATTATAGTCGAACATTTGATTAAATATCACTTTGACCATCTAGGGACGTATGTTGTCATTTCCTGAGTTGATTATAATAAATATGATAAATTTAAAGTTTTAGAATTTGAATTTATTAGGGAATGATATGTTCCTCCCGAGGTGATATATCATTCATAAGAATGTGTTTGATTTTGAAATGAAAATCCAAAAATTTAATTCTCCCAAAAATAATTAACTTTTTCAAACGGTGGTCTAGTTGCATTCTACTAAGGTAATATGCATCTATACTGACATGTACGGAGATCAGATATACCTGATTAAAGGGTTTGAAGCAGTGTGCCATATTAGTAGTCAGATGACACACAAATAGTGTCAATTAAGTGGAGACCTCATGAAGATCATATTGTAATTTTTCTTTGAAAAAGAAGTTGTAGGAAATACTTATATGGATGATGTAGGTATAACTTTAATTTCATCTTCATGCAAAAATGAATGTATACTTGAAATTTATATGGAATCCATGTAACTCTAATTATATTTGAAGTTGAGATTATTATATGAGCTCAATGCTTATGAACTTATCCTCTAATGGAAACTAAATCATTTATGCATCTTTGAGATATGATTTGATATATTGCTTTATATACCTTTTGAGGCTTTTTAGCTTACTAAGATATTCATAGGAGTGATGACTTTATCAACCACATACTCTCATAGAGTCTTTTTAGTGAGGATCTTAACCATTACTAGCTTCCTTTTGAGCCTAATTTATGGGTGGACCTTCTTGGGCTATTTGTCAAAGCATTGTTTAATGACACTAATAGATTGATAAGAATCCATAAAGGATAATTGACCCATTTAAGGTTGTTTGTATGAGCATTGCTCGATGATGTTAACTAATATGAAAGAGATCGAGATAATCCACTAATGATGAAGGTTGTATGTTCAGACAATTGCTCGATGATATTAACCTATATGGAATAGGCCTTTAGAATCCACTAAGAATGTATGACCTATCTAAGATTATATGTTAAAGCACTGCTCGATGAGGTTAACTTATATGAAAAAGGTTGAGAGAATCTACCAATGATGTATGATATATCTGAGATTATATATTAGAGTGCTACTCGATGATGTTAACTTATATGGAAGAGGTCGAAAGAATCTAGCAAGTATAGATGACCTATTTGAGGTTGTATGTTAAAGAAGTACTCAATGATGTTAGTCTATATGAAAGAGATCGACGGAATCAACAAAAGTTATATAACATATTAGTGGTTGTATATATCAGAGCATTGCTCGATAATGTTATCCTATATGGAAGAGGTCTAGAGAATCTACTAAGGATGTATGACTTATCTAAGGTTGAATGTCAGAGAACTGCTCGATAATGTTATCATATATAGAAGAGGTCAAATCTAATTCTCCTGGGATCAATTTTGCCTTGATTAGGAGGGGGAAAATATCATGTATTTTGAATTAAAGGTGAAGAATGTTCTATCTTTAGACCATTACTACCTTTTTGAGATCAAGATTAAGATCTTGCACAAGGACTAGAAGCCCATCTAGAGATTATGTAAAGCTTGAAATTTATTGGAAGCATTGTTGCATTTTCTAAAAGCTTTATGATCCCAAGATATTATCTTGGATATTAGAAGAGTTGTAGGAATTTTTTAATGATGGCTATAATAAAGGTTGCCCCCCTCCATATTTAATTCCCATGAAATTGATGCAATAATAGCTATTGCATGAAAGTTTGTTAGGGATGTTAAGTCCATGTGAACTAGCCCTAAGCTAACTAAGAGGGGGGAGGGGGGTTAATTGGTTTTATAAAAATTTCTCAAACAAGAATCATAATCTTAAACCAAACTAATGATCACCAAAGGAAAACTAAAGTGCAGAAATTAAATACGAAAAAGCAAAAAAAAAAGAATACACGGATATTTATAGTGGTTCGGTCAACTTGACGTACATCCACTACCCCGAGCCAATCCTCCTAGTATTGCACTAAACTTAGTGACTCTCCTTTTGCTCCCATAGCAAGGTAAAAAAGCCTGTACAAATATCCTTTCTACCAACTCCGGTGAGTAAGAGAACCCAACTTCTTTCACTTCTTCCTGAAGCAGGGAGGGAACCCAACTCCTTTTTCTTCCTCCTGAAGCAGGCAGAGAACCTTGATCAATTGTTGAAGTAGACTTCTCTTAAACCTCCAAGGAACTAGGGATAATGACTGGAGAAGATGACTCGGATCCTTTCTTAGAGCAACCTTTATGAATCCCCTCACAAACTCCTGACAAAATTCTCTCTCTCTCTCTCTCTCTCTCTCTCTCTCTCTCTCTCTCTCTCTCTCTCTTGTTCTCCTTCTCCTCTTGGCTCTCTCAGGTCAAGATAACAGAAAAAGATACAATCTTTGGTAAACAAGATGTCTTATATAGAAGAGCTTCAAATTTGCTCTTAATTACAATAAATCGATATAGATCATCCAGGATGATCGACGGATCATCCTATACGATTAGAACAAATTCAACATAATCATTCAGGATGATCTAGGAGAGTATGGATAATTAAAGGACTTATTTGTTCTGATCATCCAGGACGATAAGACTTCATCCTGTATGATTAGTTAAAAATTATTAAGTATCTTCAAGAACATTACCCTGATTGGATATTTGGATGATGGAAAACTAAATTGATCATCCAGGATGATTTTGGATCATCCTGGATGATTAGTGCAAAAAAATACACATCGTCTAAAACATCGTTCTAATCATCTAGAAGGAAACTAAGGTTTGTTTAATTGATCGTCCCAAACAATCTTGCGATCGTCTATAACGATATAATCAAGCATTCAAACCTTAATTGCTTTCCTTAATTACCAAACTAATTTAGGCATAATTGCTATGCATGGATGATGTCCAAAAATAAAATATACCTAAAAAGATCTGGCGACTGATTTTCTCTAATTTGAGCCTATCATTTCAGATGATGCTAATATCATCCAGGATGATTTGCATAATTGTAGCTGCCTTAACCAGGATGACCTAATTAGGGTTTTTATTTTTAACTGATCATCAAGGATGATTTAGAATCATCCCAGATGATATGATAAAAATAGAAAACTCTAAACATATAGAATTTTTCCCCCTGAGTGTGTTTGTGCATGGTTACTTAGCATCAAGACCCACTTTGTTACAATTGACTCGAGAAAAGGAAAAGACCCTTGACGTACACTTATAGACTGACTCAATACTAATCTAAATAATCTTGTGCTGACTTGATTTGCAGTTTGATCTTGTTGACCTGAAATGCTAATAAGCAAGGCAGTCGTAGAAAATAAAAGTATCATAAATTTTTGCTATTATCAAAATTATAATTCCTGAATCAACATTAATAATAATCTCCCCCTTTTTGATGATGGGAAAAAAAAATTTAAGCAATTTAATTGAAACATCACAAGGAAAGAATAATGTGAATCAAGAAGTTCAAATTTTAATAAAAACAAACTGATGTTACAAAAACTAAATGGAAAATAGTACAATAAAATAATATAAAACACTACCACTATGCCCCCTTTTGATATCACAAAAAGGAGAAAACTATAAAAGAAAAACATAATAGAAACTACCAAAAAGAAATAAACTACATCATAGAAAAAATAACATAAGGAAACAATAGTAAAAGATAAAAATAAAATAACAAAAATATGATAAAAATGACAAAAGGAATGAAAAAAAAAATGTTTTTTTTATCAAAGAATGAACATGATAAATTCTCCATATCATTGAATTAAAATTTTGTAAGAATCAATGAGTTAACATCATTGAAATCCAAAAAATGATTGAACAACTGATCCTGTTAACCCTAGCTTGGACTTCTCATAGGGCAAACCATCTTTCGAAAATAAAGATCTAACTCAGAAAAATTAATTGGATAAGAAAAAGAGATCCGTTTAAAACTTAGTTCTAGAAAAATATCTTGTAAAATAATATATCAATGTAATTAGTCACAATCATGAATTTCGAACACAAGCCCTTGAAAATATCAAGTGACATGAATTCTTCTAAGATTTAAAGGTTTGAAAGAGAAGGAAGCTTATTTTTTATGGGCTCATTTTATGTTTCTTGTCAATTGATTGACGCACTTTGTGCATCTTTTAATTTTTGATACACTTTGTGTATTTTCAATTTTTTGCGGTTATTGTGCATCTTTTCAGTTTTTATTCTTTTTGGGCTCATTTTATGCCCTTATCATTTTTGCAAGCTAGATCCCTTTCGAAACTCTTAAATACTCTCAATTGTGAGAATATCTTCCAAATATTAGAGAAGAAAATCTCACTCTCTAATCTAAGAAAGAGTAAACCACAAAGCATAACTAAATTCATATGATAAATGCAATGACATGATTATAAAAGCTTAAAAATTATTTAATGTCTTTAAACTTTATTTATATAAGATAGATTAATATAGCATGATAAAAAAGATATCAATCGCAAAATCCAATTGTTAATTTGAAATAGACTTTTGTTTAGAAACAAAAATTACACCGCTAAAAGAAGTTAGAGGAACGGAAACAATCAACAGTATTTCTCCATTTAACACATTTAGAGATGTCATTCATTGACTACAATTTAAAAAAAACAAAAATTTGGAATAAAATATCATCTTAGTAGTGATCAGAAAGAAAAAAGAAAAAAAAAAAAAGAAAATGATAGAAATAAAAACATGAAAAGAACAATAAAAATAAACAACTAAAACTAAAGTCAACATAAAGAAAAGAAAACAACAAACAATAGATCAAAAAATAAAATTTAGAAATCAGTAAGCATCAAGTTCATGCATTTATGTCAATCACTCTCAATCTAGTCCTTAAGATGTTGAATGTGTCGAAGGCCAATGGTTTAGTAAAGATGTCAGCCAGTTAATTCTTAGTTGCCACATGGTGTAACTCAATGTCTCATTTAGTTATATGGTATCTAATAAAGTGATATCTTATGTCAATGTGTTTGGTCATTAAATGTTGGATAGGATTCTTAGAGATGAAAATGGCACTTGTGTTGTCATAAAGGATTAAGTCCAAGAAGTGCTCTCCATCCTACATCATGCAAAATTAGAATCAGAATATCTAATAATCTCAAAATAAGTGTTGTGCCTAGGATACCAGATTCTTAAGTTTTGAATCACAAAGAGATATATAAGATTTCTCTTAACTATAGTTAGGTGGGATTCTTTAGGATTAGCTTGAAAACTAGTATATGGACAAACACTAAATATTATATTAGGTTGGCTATTAGTCAGGTAAAGTAAAGATCCAATCATTCATCTATACTTATTTTGATCAATATATTTTCCATTTGGGTCCTTATCCAACTGAACTTTAGAAGTCATGAAAGTATTTATTGGCTTGGCTTTATCCATTTTATATTTCTTCAAGATGTCCTTTATGTAATTTGATTGACTTAAAAAGGTTCCATCATCCAATTATTTTATGCTAAACCATAAAAAGTAAGACAATTCTCCCATCATACTCATCTCAAATTTCTTATTCATTATTTTAGAAAAATCATCATATAGTCTTTTATTACAAGATCTAAAAAGTATATCATGAACATAGATCGGAGCAATGAGTAACTCATTTCTTACTTTCCTTAGAAAAGGGTGGTGTTTATGCTCCCCTTAATAAACTCCTCTCTAGTATGAATGTGCTAAGCCTCTCATACTAAGCTCTAGGTACCTGTTTTAGTCCATATAAGGCTTTTTTTAATTTGAAAACATGATTTAAAAATTGAGAACTTTCAAAACCTGGTGGTTGCTCTACAAACACATCATCTTTTATTACCCCATTTCAAAAGGCACTCTTAATGTCCATTTGGAAAAACATAAATCCCTTATAACAGGCAAAGGTTAGTAGCACTCTAATAGCTTCTAATCTAGCTACAAGGATAAAGGTCTCTTTAAAATCAATCCCTTCTATCTGGTTATACCCCTTAGCCATAAATCTTGCCTTATTCCTAACCACCACACCAGAATCATTCATCTTATTCTTAAAGACCCATTTGGTTCCAACTACACTTTATCCCTTTGGTCTTTCTACAAGCTCCCAAATATCATTCAAAACAAATTGATTTAATTCATCTTGCATGGATAAGATTCAAAACTCATCAGATAGGACTTGATTAATATTGGTGGGTTCAATCATTGAAATAAAGGCACAGTGGTTCACTTCTTTCCTAAATACGTGCCAAATTCTAACACCATTAGAAGGGTCTCCTAAGATTTGTTATTTAGGATGACACGAAGAGTATCTTCAATCTCAAGGAAAAGTGTGTGTAGGTTCAACCCTTTCCTCCATAATTGTGTTTTCTACTCCTTGGGTAATCTCAGTACTCCTTCAGTATTTTGGGGCTCTACTCTTTTCTCTAAATTTTTAACTCTTTGGGTAATCTTTTCAACTTCATCTTCATCGTCAACTCTAGACTTATTAGGATCAAATTCATCAAACATTATATGAGTAGTCTCCTCCACCACCAATGTCCTCTTATTAAACACCCTAAAGGATTTCCCCACACTTGAATATCCTAAGAACACTCCTTCATCAGATTTAGGGTCAAATTTTTCTAAGTGAGACTTCCCATTATTAAGAATGAAAACCTTACATACAAAGACATGGAGGTGGGTAAGGTTAGGTGTCCTACCCTTATGAATCTCTTAGGTTGTCTAATCTAGTTTAGCTCTAATATTCACACTATTCAACACATAACAAGCTGTGTTTACCACTTTAAACCAAAAGTACTTTTAAAATGAATACTCAACAAGAATGGCTCTAATGGCCTCAACTAAGGTCCTATTATTCCTTTTAGCTACCTTGTTTTGCTGAGGGGTCTTAGGAGCTGAGAAGTTGTGAATAATCCCTTTATTCTCACAAAAGTCTCCAAATCTCTCATTTTCAAACTCTTCACCATGGTCACTTTGGATGGTCAAGATATCACAACCTAGCTTTTTATGAATCCAAGTGAAAAATGATCTAAACTCATTAAAAAAGACTCACTCTTATTTGATAGAAATTTAATCTAAGTGAACCTCGAGTAGTCATCAACAATCACAAATCCATAGACTTTTCCTCCTAAGCTGGCAATACTAATGGATCCAAACAAATCCATGTGAAGGACTTCTAAAGGTCTACAGGTGCTATTTTTCTTAATGGAATGGAAAGAGGATTGGAATTCTTCCCTAGTTGGTAGGCATCACATAGGTGGTCTTTGGTGAACTTAAGCTTGGGGACACCACTAACTATTTCCTTTTAGGTCGCCCTCCTAAGGGATTTCATACTAGCATGACATAGCCTTCTGTGCCACAACAATAACTCATCAGCGATAATTTTTAAGCAAAATAAACAGTACCTTCAATGTTATTTAAATCAAGCATGTAAATGTTTTTAATCCGCTTTGCCTGCAAAACAATATTGTTATTCAAGCTAATAATGCATGTATTTGCCAAAAAATTTATGATGAAGCCCTTATCGTAAAGCTGACTGATGCTGAGCATGTTATGTTTCAATCTATCTACAAGTAAAATATTTTCAATCAAAAGGTTCTTGGAGTTTCTCATTATACCTGTGCCCATCACTTTCTTGGTGGTGTTGTCTCCAAGAGTGACCTTGCATCCAGCCCTGGCGTCTAGTGAAATGAATTGGTTGACATCTCCAGTCATGTGTCGTGAGCATTCGTTATCCAAGTATTACTTGCTCTCATTAGGACTTTTGTGAGAGTAGACCTATAAAATCATCAAACATTAGATTTAGGAACCCCAAAAAGTTTGGGTCCTTCTTATGAAAAGAAGAATGCAATGCATGTGTGTTATACTGTGAATCATACAATTTGAGTCTCCACACCCAATGCATACTACAATGAATAGTGCAAGCATGTGAAACATGTCATATCATGCCACATAAAAAATATCTAACACCAAGAAAAGTGTTTACTAACCTATTTGGGTTATAGTTTCTCTTCCTAGATTTTAAAACTTTTGGCTTTAAATCATGTGTGGGTGTAGTCCTATTTTTCAGATTCATCAATATATGTTTTAAAATCACTTTCAAGTGATGTGTAGGATACCTTCAATGAATCATACTTAATAATCATCTCAGAATGCTTTTTATTTAACTCATCAAACTCATCAAGTAATGATATATGATTGCTATAATTATGGAGTGATCTTTAAGTAAAATTTCATGCTCTTTTTGCAAATTTAAAAGTTTCAATTTCAAGCTCTCAGGTCAAGACATCAGCAAAAGATATAATCTTTGGAAAACGAGAGGTCTTATATAGAAAAGCTTTAAATTTGCTCTTAGTTGTAATAAACCGACATAGGTAATCACATGCGATCGATGGATCATCCTGTACAATCATTACAAATTCAGCTCAATCATCTAAGATGATCTGGGAGAGTTAGGACTATTAAAAGGACTTATTTGTTATGATTGTCTAGAATGACAGGACATCGTCCTATACTATTAATTCAAAATCATTGAGTATCATCTACAATATCATCTTGATTGCATGTCTGGATGATGGAAAAGTAAATTGATCATCCATGATGGTTTTGGATCATCCCAGACAATTAGTGCAAAATAATACACATTGTCCAGAACATCATTCTGGTCATCTAGGAGGAAACTAAGATTTGTTTAACTAATTGTCCCTTACGATCTTACGATTGTCCAGGATGATATGATCGAGCAATCAAACCTTAATTGATTTTCTTAATTACAAAACTAATTTAGGCATAATTACAATGCATCATCTAGGACGATATCCAAAAATAAAACACGCTTAAAAAGATATGGCGGCTGACTCTTTCTGATTTGAGCCTATCATCATAGATGATACTAATATCGTCTAGGATGATTTGCTTAACTACGGATGCCTTAACCAAGATACCCTAATTAGGGTTTCTGTTTTTTACTGATCATCCAAGACAATTTGGGATATCCCAAACGATTTGATCAAAAATTAAAAAAAACTTTAAACATATAGATTTTTTCCCTCTAAGTGTGTGTGGGAAATGTTACTTAGCATCAAGACCACGTTGTTACAATTGACTCAAGAAAAGGAAAATACCCTAAACGTACATTTAAAGACTAAGTCCTAATCTACCCAATCTTGAGCTGACTTGATTTGTAGTTTGATCTTGAGTATATGAAACGTTAATAGACAAGATAGTCATAGAAAAACAAAAATATCAGAAATGTTTGTTATCATCAAAATTATAATTCCTGAATACAAATTCGCAATAATGCCAAGATGTTGACATGAATAACCTTTTGAGATTTAGAGCAAAAATTACCCATAGTCAGGAACCACTTTTTCACAGACGGCGTTAAACTGTTGTGTCCTGGAATATTTATGGAGATAGAGAAATATATAATTTAATGTCTTAGATTTGTACGAAGATCCAACACAAAATCACATAAGAAAGAGGGTGCAATCCTTAAGTTGAGAAGAAAGTTAATTTAAAAAAAAAAAATAATACGAGCCTCCATATTTATAACACCTATGCTTAAAATTGCTGGAGCTTGACACCCTTATGTTTTCATTATAATTCTTTGTTATAATTGTTAGAACCTAAGAGACATAACATATTGTCAGCAATGCTGTATTTATTTTGAATGTTCGCTTTTTTTATATTTAGAGGGTATGAATGCTGGATATTTGAATTCCTTCACTCGATTTGAATTTTGACCGTCCGTTTCTCATAATTACTTGAGCATTTGATGCTGAAATAATCTATTGTAACTATCGGATATAGCTTCCTTAATTTAGGGTAGGTTTTATTTGATATAGTTTTCTTATTGTTTAATGAAATAAATTTTTTATACAATTTTTTTTTTTTAATTTGAAATTTTTATAAAAAAATTATTTATAAAACAGTAAGAAGAATGTCCCAAATAAAATCTTTATATATTACAACTATTTTGGATGCTACACTTTTTTTCTTTCGTTGGATTTCGGATGCCGTTTTTTTTAGATTTGATAGTTAGTTTGATGTTGGAGCCAAGAGATTTGCTTACCATTGTTTTCAATTTTGAATGCCCATTTTGGAGAATTGCACCCTTTCGCTATTTTTTTCAACTCTACTGTTGGTATTTAATGGTAGTTGGATACACATTTTGGAGATTTACAAATGGGCAATGATTATTAATTTAACTTGACTATCATTAACTTATTAATGGTGTGCATTTTATTGCTTGAGAAATAAACTTAAAATGTCCTCTATCGATGTTTTATGCATGTTAAAGAAGTTTAAACTTGAGATTTAATTGAAGCTTCTATATATTGACTAAATATTTTAGATGTGATCTACTTGAAAAAGCATGGTAATTGATAAAATATTTTGTTAATAACTTCACAATTTACGCAACTTTTAAATTTATTTCATTTTATAATATGAATTAAAAGGTCTTGCAATTACTCAGTTCATTGTCACATGAAACTGGTGACTAGAGAGTATCTATCAAAATTTAGTGTTGACTGTAATTTTGCAACATATTTATAACTGAATAGACTGCAATTAAGTGATTTTTTGTTGTGTAATTTGAGTTAGATATTTTTATTGTAAGTATATATTTTTAATAATGATTATTATTTCTGTTTTGTTCTATTATTTTAGTGTAAATCTATACACAAAATTGTAAATTATTCTAATAATTTGAACAAATTTAAGATTAACGAGCAGAGCAAGCCTACTTTTATTAATATAAATCGACCATGAACATAATGAACAATGTAAAACACAAATCCAAATTCAAAATAAAGAAAATTTTGAACGAGCTAAACTTGAACATACAACTAGCTCTCAAACTTTGCTCATTTACACTCCTATACAAGTAAGAAGCAAATAATCATCCACAAATCCATTATTAGATCTAAATAAAATGTTTTGACATATCACGTTTGTGAAAAAATGTGGATCAAAATTCTAATAGCATGATTTGGCTTCCTTATTTCACAATCATCATATTCAATCATCATAAATTAAGCAAAAATCAGTGCTACTAGCAATCATTTCTAAAAAAAAAAAAAGAGCATTTATAGTGTATTGTCAGTTTATTACCTCACCAAAGATGTACAAAAAAAAAAATCATCACTAATCATATATACACTATAGTCAATTCATAATCAAATTAGCAAATTCAAAGCAATATTTCTAGTTTTAGCCAGTAGTTCTGGTGCTTGGCATACACACATTTTGAATTTTCCATGCAAAAACCATATTTTTCACCAAATTGCATCATGCCTTGTGAAAACAAGATTAAAAATCAATTTTGAATTTCCATAGTTTCCTTTACCGACCAGAAACCATTGTCACGATGACCAATCTTCTATTGCTCCACTGTTGGATCATCTGTGGAAGAGCCAGTAGCCGGCCGAGCAGACAGCACCTTGTCTAAAGTTTGGTCTGGAACCTTAACTCCACTAGTTTCCATGAAAGCAACAATGGCAATGGCCGCATCTACTTCTCCAAGATCCAGGCAAAGAAAGATGATTTCATCGTACAATGGGCTGGTTCAGATTGGAAAGAAAAATAATTTACGAAAGGGCTTTATTAAATTAAATTCACTAGCAAAACATGAACAGTCAACCAAAGTATAAAGGAATAAAAAAAACTTCAATGTGTCAATTTCAAATTTGTGAAGCTGTTTATCATAGAATAAAATAAATGCACGATGATTTGTCCAATTTCTATAAATTAGTTAACCAAGTTGCCATGCTATTATTTTTTATTCATGAAACAGCTTGAAGGCAGCCTCTCTGACTGTTAGACAAGATTATTTTCATGCTCCTCTGGGTTGTGCCGTTCTCGTCCCATAAAAGTTCACTAGGTTTGCAATTTTAATCCTAAATGGTGAAAACGAAAGGCCATTTCGATTTAGGCACTTAGTAGAAATAATTGACTATTAGACCCTAAGTTGCAATTTGACCGTTTTGGACCCCATTCATGGACAGCCATTTATTTTGTATAAAGAATTTTAAAAGAGGAGAAATTGTTCAACAGAGCTCTACGTGTAGAATCCAATCACAATGTGACAAATGAGTTTGTGTGTGTCTGTATATATATATATATATATATATATATAGTCAGAAAGCCCAAACCAAAGAGAAATTATTCTGTGTGGACTCCGATCACAACGATGTGTTCGGTCTGTAACAGTAGCCAATAAAAATAAAACGCGTGGCGTGCTTACGTGGAAAGTTAAGGCCCGACTAGTTTGTAGGCCCGCCCAGTATATACAATGAAAAAGGCGGAAAAATTTAACATTTTCCAAATTCCACATTTCGGCTATTTGCTCCATTACTCCCGAGCTTCCAGCAAAAATCTCTCGCTAAATTCTTCCAGCAATCTCTTCTTCTCATCATGGACGTGGAAAAGGATTCACCTGCAAAGAGAAAGGTGCGAAAATTCTTACATTGACATAAAATGTACGGATATCTTTGGTATTCAACGCGTATTTGCTGAAGAAACCAAAAACTAAATTTAAATCATTCCTAGTAACTATAAAAGTTTAAATTTATCTCACCATTCTCGTTCTTTCTGCGTATTTTCTTTGTACCCAATGTGTATAATCTGCGTAAACTTCATTTATTTTCTGCGTATATGTTGAAGACAAAACCTAACTTTTTATAATATGTACTTTTGATCTTTAAATCATAAAACTAAACTTCCAATAAACAAAAATGACTAATGTACCCTAAACCATAGATTTCTGGTGATATTTTACTCATCCTTTGCGTACATCGCGTATGGTATGCGTACACAACGCGTATGGTATGCGTACACAACGCGTATGGTATGCGTACACAACACGTATGGTATGCGTACACAACGCGTATGGTATGCGTACACAACGCGTATGGTATGCGTATTTTTTGTTGCGTTTTATATGCGTACTTATAATATGCTTCTCTAAATTAATTATAGTTTCTTATTCTACGCAGATTTACGTCCGTCCTATATCATATAGATGCTATGTTTCAACTTTCAGAACAATGTGTGATACATTTTCAGATATAATTCCTGTTGAAGTTGAAGAAAAATTAAAGGAACTTAATATTTATCAATTTCTTCAATTTCCTGGATTTGAGCAAAACGCCCCACTTATCTACCAGCTGCTGACAATGTGGAACATTGAAAAGCAAAGCTTCATTATAGAGGGTCATGTTGTCCCTTTCACAGCTGATGAAGTGGCCCTCCTCACTGGACTACCAAATAGAGGGGAGGAGATTACTTGGATGACCTTGCCGACTTTAACAATCAGCTCAAAGGATATTAAGACTGAAATGTTTGAGTTGACTAGGGAAAGCTCCCCAGATACAATGTTGAAAACATTTATTATGTATTTGTGTTCTAATTTATTTTTCCAACAAAGCAACTTTAAAGTTCCTAAGATGCTTAAGACAATAGCAAATAATGTTGATGATTTTTCATCAATTAACTGGGCATGGGCAATTTGGGAATGCCTAGTTACAGATTTTAATAATGTAACTATGAAGATCTCAAAAAACAGGCCAGCGGGTTATGTCAATGGATTTGTGCCACTGCTTATTGTGAGTGCTAAAAGAATTCTTATTAAACATTTTAATTGACTGATTGTTTTGCTAAAACTAACTGAGAATATCTAAATTTTATGCAGGTTTGGTTTTTGGAGCACACTTCCATTCATCTCCCAAAGTATCCTGACAGAAGGCCCCGTTTCCTTCGATGGTCTGATGATATTGTATATAACACTGAGAAGACTGACAAATTATTTAATTTAAAGAGAAGACAGGTATGTATTGTAAGAAGTTTTACATATTTCTTACGAATTACGTACGGAATGCGTATACTACGCGTATGTGTTGCGTACGGTATGCGTATACTACGCGTATATGTTACGTACGGTATGCGTATACAATACGTATATAGTGCGTATATTATTGCGTTTAGATTGCGTATTTATTTGAGAATAATTTTTCACAGATTTTTGTTGACATCCAAGGAGTAACCCCTGAAGAATGTGATCTCTTGGGTGTAAAGAAATATCCATCAACTCCTCTTTCACCCATTCAAACTAACACACCTGAACATCATCTCCCCCCACAATCTCCTCTGCAGCCCAAATCCGCCTTGAAACCCCAACCCCAACCCCAACCCCAACCCCAACCCTTAGATGAACTTGAAAAGAAAATAATAGGGATTGTGCAGGAGTCCATGGTCAACCTCTTCCAGGAATTTGAAGGTAGAATGATGAAGAATTTTGAACAAATTGTGAAGAGAGTTGATCTTATTGATGAGAAGCTCCAAAATTGCATTGTCCAAGGAATTATTAAGCCTGATCAGCAACCTGCTCACTCCTCCTCATCATTCATTCCCCATACAATTCCATCCCCCAACAATATTCAGATATCATCTGAACACACCAAGACCGACGCCCCAGAGAAAAGGAATGATGTTGAGATGACCCAGGCTGCTGAAAGGGTTAGCAAAAAGAATAAATTAGAGATAAAATCAAGCCAAAAAAAGAAGAAGAAGCAGAAAAGGGTACACCACATCCCTGAGATGACCCAGGCTGCCCAAGAAATAATTACCAAAGAAGCTCCCCCCCAACAAGAACAGTCCAAAGAAGCTGCCAAAGAAGATCCCCCCGAAAAAGAACATGTCAAAGAAGCTCCCACCTAAGAAGAACAGTCCAAAGAACCTCCCACCCAAGAAGAACAGTCCAAAGAACCTCCCACCCAAGAAGAACAGTCCAAAAAACCTCCCCCCAAGTAGAACAGTCCAAAGAACCAGCTGCCAAAGAAGAACAGTCCAAAGAAGCACCCCCACAATAACAACCTTCGAAAGAAATTGTTCCATTCCAAAAAGTTCCCCATAAAGTTCCTCAAACTACAGAAATAATCAATGTTGATGATATTGTAATAAAGGGTTACCCTGCAAGTGCCACAGTTAATTACAAAGGCGTGGAAATGTTGAGTCCAGCGCAGGAAGTTTTTCTTCGGGACAACATAAAGAAATATCTTGACAGGTAAATTTTTTTAGTATAATGCGCGTATGGTATGCGTATTTTTTTGCGTATGGTTTGCGTCCGTTGTGCGTATGATGCGCGTACCGTGTGTGTATAATGCGCGTACCTTATGCGTATTGTTTATGCGTATCATGCGCGTATCTTATGCGTATTTTTTGTTTAAATATTTCAGTAGCATGCGTGTATTTGAATCTGGGAACGTCATGATTTCAAGACGCATGGTCGACGAAATATTATCAGACAGTTACCTGGACAATGACCATATTGATGCTTTTGCCATTTTACTAAATGAGAAGACTAAAATTTCTCCAGATCAGTATCAAAAATATCTATACATCTCACCGATGTATTGGGTTAGTATACTAGTTTATTTTATATATGATTTTTTATTTGAACTATTTAATTCTTATATTTAATTGTTTGCAGCATTACAAGGTAAAGGATGTAAAATCAGTGTTGTTCCTCGAGCACATAGACTACAAATCTGTTCAGTCAAGCAGTCTTATAATTAATCCAATTATTCACGGAGAGCACTGGACCCTTCTTGTTGGTTACATAAAGCAGAAAAGGTGGGAATTTTACGACTCCATACCCAACCCTATGCATAGAGCTGTTGCTGTGAAGATAGTGAGTTTGATTCTAACCTTGAATTGTTTACAAATTTCGTGATTATGTTTTTTAATTGACTTAATTATATTCCATATATTGTTCAGATTGCAAGTTTAAATAAGGATTGCAAAAAAGCCTTCCGTCAAAATATCACTAAATGGAGCTTCAAGACAATGAAGAAGGCGCCATTTCAGACCAACAATACAGATTGTGGTATGTTCGTCTGCAAATACATGGACAATATTGTTCGACAAAACAACTCCAGCTGGATGCAGAGAACGGATTGGCAAGAAAATATGCCCAAATATAGAGCAGAATTTGCTTACGGATTGTTGTGTGCTGCATTGAAATGAACTTTTATAAAATTAAATTTATGTACATAGCTGGTATATTTTCCTTGTAATTAAGAAAGATTCTATGTGTTGAATATAATGTTTCTCACCATTGATCATTCATTTAAATCGATTAAGAAATTTATAAAACTAGCAAGGCTCGTCTAATATAGGTTTTTCAACCCCTGATCCTTAATTCAAATCGATTAAGAATGTTTTCATTAAGGTTTATGAATACGCACAGTATACGCTTTTCGTACGCGTTCCAAACGCACTCCATACGCCTTCTATACGCATACGACAGTTCTTGGTTTTTTGATTAAAAATTCAAATTAATTAGGATTTAAATGATTCGATGCATCCTTTAGGTATGAAACATCCAAATACTCATTCAAGCATCGTTTGAAAATGATTTGAATGAATTTCCCAATGATACATCAAAACATTATGAAATGCAATAGAGGAGATCATAAATTCATAATCGATGTTCACAAGCTTTATACGCGGGACATACGCGCTGTATACGCGGGACATACGCGCGGTATACGCGGGACATACGCAAATTAAATTTGACAGCTAAAACAAATCTTCTTACAAATAAAAATCCATCAACAAATATTCTTACAAATAAAAATCCATCAACAAATATTCTTACAAATAAATATCCATCAACAAATATTCTTACAAATAAATATCCATCATACAAATATTCTTATAACATAGATTTCTCTGTTTTAATTATATCCATCATCAACTTCAGGTATTTTGCTGATGGCTTTTTGGAATGTACACCTGTTATGTGTTCCTCAGTGAAGCATTTGGGTATGCTTGTGAAATTAGCATGCTTTGCTCGCTTTACTGATGGTTGACTGGACTGTTCCCCGGCTATGAAATCGTCTGTCATGCTCTCAGGCATGCTGGTGAACTGCTGTACTGATGCTTGACTAGACGGGCATGCTTGTGATATGAAATCCTCCGTAAAGCACTCGGGCATTCTTGAGAAATTGTACTGCTTAGCTGGAGATGCCTGACTGGAATATACAGCATTTATGAAGTCCTCAGTGAAGCATTCGGGTATGCTTGTGAAATTACACTGCTGATCTGATGGTTGCTTGGAATGTACAGAATTTATGAAATCCTCACTTAAGCATTCGGGCATGCTTGAAGGAGTCTCAAATTTCGTTGTGTATTTCTTCATTGGTGGTTTCCCTGTTAAAAAAATTAATAACAATATGTCAAAATAGGCAATAAATAAAATTATTCAGAAAATAAAATATCATACTCTTTGTCTTTTTTTCCCAATGGCTTTTCAGCCTAGCATTGGATATGCCTTTAGGCCTACGCTTTAGAGGGTCTTTCAGTTGTACACTGTCACCCTGTGTAGTCTTGTATGTCTTTCTCTTCCCAAAAACAACCAAATCGAGTTTTACAGATGTATCCTTCATCGCAGCCATTAGGAATTCTTCACCACCCTCATTCAGCTGCGCTCGTATGCTCATTTCATATGCAAACCTGCTTATATAATTTCTGAATATGAATCCACTACTAGCTTCAGAGCTATTCTGAGAATTTTCTTTCAAATTTAGACCAGCATATATATCTTGTCGAGCTCGTGCTGACCATCGCAACAGTAGATACTTCTCGGGTATTTTCCCAATAGCCATTTGCCTCAAAACTATTATGCAGTGAGAACACAATAAACCCATTGTTTCAAACTTTCTGCAGGAGCATTGAATGTTACCATTTTGTGCATCAAAATCAACAACCCATGGTTTAGAGTGATCCTTGGTCTCTGTGTAATAGACAAAAAATTTAGAAGAATCACTAGACTCAAGCTCTACACTCATTACACCTACACCTTGTAGAAATTCTTGTTCAAAAAATGAATATAGTTTCTTTGAATAAAGTTGAGCAGCTTGCTTTAATATTGAGCAGTTTTTTATTACAGGTTCTATTTCGGAGTGGCTGCATCTATAATCCTCATCCTGTTCATTCCGGCGCCAATTCCTCATCAACTTCTCTAAACCCAAAAAGCAATCAGTTAAAGAACTTGTGGGCTTAGAAATGCCATGACACACATTATTAGTAGACTCGCTACGTTGTGTGGATAGAATGTCCATGCTAAAATAATCCTTATTGAAGGCAGTTGACCACTTATTCCTTATCCTATAAAGATCCTGCAACCAAACATGATCTTAGAGGTTCCCTTGTATGATCAATTCAGCCCATGCATTCTCAAACTCCTCCTCAGAGTCACATCTGCTCAAACACTTATTGAAGAGGCCTTTGACTTTGTTGTTGGTATTGTAGCACGATACTTTTGATGGAGCCTTTTTTCGGATATGCCATTGGCACAGTCTATGACGACTGTGAGGTAGTGCAACTTCTATGGCCCTAGCCATTGCCTGGTCTTGATCTGTATAAATTGTTATTGGCTGTTTATCACCCATCATTCGAACAAAAGTTGTAAACACCCACGTAAATGATTCAATTGTCTCTTCGAACAAGAAGGCCACCCCAAGCAAAATGTTTTGCCAATGATTGTTAACCCCAACAAATGGTGCACATACCAAATTATACTTATTAAGCCTATAACTTGTATCAAAAATTACCACATCACCAAAGCAGTCATAATCTATCTTACCAATCGCATCAACCCAAAAAAAATTTAACAATCTATCAAATTCATCCTTCTGGACATCCCAAGAGAACATGTTATCATTAAGTTGTCGTTCTTTAAATAAATCAATCAAAGTATTAGTGTCCCCAAGTTCAATCTTAGCTCTTTTTATTTTTTGAATAAAGTTGTACGCATCCCTCCTTGTGAATCCAACATTTTCAACACCTCCAACTTCATCAGCAAGGAAGGAAAATGCATCAATCGTTCTTATCCCAGCATCTGTCATTGCTTTAAGAACAGAAGCTTTTTCATCACACATATTCCTGCATGATCTAAGAAGATGCCGGTCTTCTGGCCTAGGCAAATCATGATTGTGATTTTCAATAAATTTTTTCACCTTCCAATATCCAGCTTCATCCACTGTAAACCTAACCATAGCTGGACAACCAGTTCGAGTATCTGATCTACGATATTTCCTTTGGATATTAAGATCAGGCAACTTCTTGAAACCAGCTTTTGAACAAACAAAGTCCTTGGATTTTAAATTTCTGGAATTTGGCCAGTAACTGTGATGATCCTTACGAACACTAAAACCAAGATTATATCCATAAGAACGATAAGCCTCGTATGCTTCTTTCTCGTTAACATAAACATCCTGAGAAATACGCAATAAGTGAATGATAAAATACGCAACCAAAACGCAACATATACGCAAATGATACGCAGAAATTAAGCAACACATACGCAAGGTATACGCAATATATACGCAATATATACGCAATATATACGCAAATATATACGCAATATATACGCAAATATATACGCAACAAACCTTTGAAATAAGAAAATCGAACTACAAAATCCTTATTGTAGCCTAGATCAACAATGCTTTAGAAGAAGACAACATCGAATATTCTTTTTAAATCAATTGCAATTTTACATTATGCACATTGTTGATAAAAAACCGCATCTTTGCTAAACACAATAAATGCACAAAGAAAACTTGAAGGAGGCGAACTTTACCGAGATGCTGAACTTTTCGTCCAAACCCACTGGTTTTACGTGTTCTGCTTCATGTGCGCTTGTTTCCGGGACGTCGGCAGTCTCAAGGTTATCGGCTTCCTCCGAGACCTGCGAAAAAATTGTCTGCTCATAAAAACCAAATCCTCCAGATTCATCGGCATTTTCTCTGCGATATTTTTGGCTTCTCTGTGAAAATTTTGGCTCTAAGCTTTATATATTGCGATGATTCGCGCGCGACTTAAATTCTCAAAAAAGAAGCGCCAACCTAAATCTCCCGGGTCGGGCTGGAAGACGGGTCGGGTTTACGAGGTTTACGCAAGGCAATTGACCGTTTAACCCTTTCCACGTAAGCAACCGAACACATCTTTGTGATCGGATTCCACACGCAATAATTTCTCCAAACCAAAACTTAAAAGTTTATTTATTTATTTTCATAAATTTCAGCCTCTTCACAGAAACATAAAAAGGGAGCATTACAGTTGATTTCAGAATGCTACAAATTTCCATGTATATTAGAATTTTGCAATTTTCTACTATGAGAACTAGGGGTGTCAATTTCCGGTCACGGGTCGGGTTCGGGTCGAACCCGAACTAACTCGGGTGCGAAACAGGTCGACCCTAACCCGACCCGGGTAGAGAAACGGGTCGAAAAACCGAACCCGGACCCGACCCGGCGGGTTTCCGGGTTGACACGACCCGACCCGGTTTGGGTGGCCGACGCCGGAACGGCGGCGGCCGATGGCGGCAGACGCGAGCGCGGTGGGCGGACGCGAGCGGGACAGCGGGCGAGGTCGGGCGCGGGCACGCGGGCGAGCGGCGGCACGTGGGCGTGCGGCGGGCGCGGTCGAGCGCGGGCACGCGGGCACGCTGGGGGGCGCGCAGCGGCGCGGTCGGGCGCGGGCACGCGGGCAGCGCTGGCAAGCGAGGGCAGACGCGCGCGGCGGGCAGCGCGGGCGATCGTGCGGCGGGCTGCGCGGGCAGCGCGGGCGATTGCGCGGCATGCAGAGCGGGCAGCGCGGGCGATCGCGCGGCGGGCAGCGCGGGCAGCGCGGGCGGGAAGACGCTGGCAGCGCGGGCGGGCAGGCGCGGGCAGCGCGGGCGGCAGCTCGGGCAGGCGCGGGAAATGCAAAAATTCAAATTTTTTTGAATTAAACGGGTTGGCGGGTTGACCCGGCAACCCGCCGGGTCAACCCGAACCCGACCAGTTTTTAAAACGGGTCGATTTCTGGAACCCGAACCCGACCCGTTTTGAAATCGGGTCGGGTTCAACCCGGATTTTTCGGGTCGGGTTTTCGTGTCGTGTCAAAAGTTGACACCCCTAATGAGAACCACTAGTGGAGTCAGGCATAATTTCAATTTTTTTTTCTCAGGCTTAGGACCGGTATTGGGAGTTATAAAAATTTTGTTTATAAAATTTATTAGTTTAAAAAGATAGAATATTAGTTCAAAGCAATGTACAATTTAATCATTCTTATACATGAACTCTAACAAAAGCACTGTCGACCTATGTTATAAAAAATAAAAGAATAATAGAATTAAAAAATCGCCTAAATCATAACCTATCTCTGCCCACGCCACCTGCTACAGTGTCCCCTATCCCTTGCAAACGACACCATTTCAAAGCAGGATATGCATATATCATGCATTTGTCTCGATCGAACAACCCCCGTCGCGTATAAAATGAGAATGGGCGAAGCTCTCATTTTCGGGACTTCGACTTGCTCACGAGCCTTCCTCTTCTCACACGACACGCAAAACTCCTACTAATCCTCCTCCATTCCGATCGGAGTCTCCAATTGAGCGATTTAAGAGCTTCCTCCATACCTAGCCGCATCATCCTCCAAGCCAATCACCCCAGCCGGCATCCTCCATCTCTTTCGGCGACGTTCTCTACTGTTGAATCGGAAGCTACAACATTTTGATTGGAAGCAGTGATAGGAGCCTGGTCGCAGTGAAGGTAACGTCCTCCCTTCCTCACTTTTCTTCGGCTTCTTCGTGGTTATTCGAGTTGACCTTCTTCGACGACATCCCTCTTGTCGGATCAGAAGCTACGACACATTTGATCGGAAGCAATAAATGTAGTTCGCTGTTTGTGAAGGTAATTTTTTCCCCCACACATGCTTCTTCGGCCAAGTCCAATAAAGCTGCCAAGGTAGGGGAGGGGGAGAGATTAAATAATTTTAATTAAAATTAATGTTAATTAATTTTAATTAATTAATTATAGTTAATTTTAATTAAATTTAATTAATTATAAGTAAATTTAATTAAAGTTAATCTTAATTAATTATAATTATTCTAATTAATTATAATTAATTATATTAATTTTTATTAGTTTTAATTAAAGATTATTTTAATTAATTATAATTAATTTTAATTAATCATAATTAATTATGATTAATTTTAAGTAATTAATTATAATTAATTATAATTAATTATTATATTTTTAAATTAAAATTAATTAATAATAATTAATTAAGATTATATATAATTAATTATTTTAATTAATTATAATAACTTTTAATTAATTATAATTAATTAAGGATAATTATAATTTTGTATTATAATTAATTATGATTAATTATAATTAAAAAAAATGGAGGAAATATAAATAATTGACCTCTCATGCCTCGATCCACATGGCAACACCACCGACACTTGCAAATGTATAATTCCTAAACTTTGAAACCCCGTTTCGACATTTGCAATGAGACGAATAACCACATATACACGCTTTTCTCTAGCATGGTGGGTGGGAATTAATTGCGATGCTTGTGACGAGAAGGACAATCTCCTGAAACCTCATTTTCGGCGTTAGCAGCGCACCGGAAAACCAACTCATGCTCGCTTTTCTCTAGGTGGTGGGGAGGGAACTCAGTGCGACGCCTACGGCGAAGCGGAGTCAGATATAAAACTGTGCATTTTAAACCGGTACCCGAAGACCTATGCACGCCTTTCTCTGGAGTGGTGAGGGACAAAGACTACGGCCGCGGTGTCCCACGACACCAACTCTAGCGTAGCGGGAAGCCCAGACTCCTAGAATTTCCCTTAAACAGGGGAGACGCCGGGAGGCTGCCAAAATTTCGGTTGAAGAATAGACCACACTTGAATTGATTGAAAAAATGAGACTTAAATGAACTCAAATTTAAAATAAGTTTGAACTTAAGTAAATAATGATGGACTTAATGTGAGCTTGAAAGAACTTAGATCCATATCAACGAATAAATAAGGGTCCAAAATTTGAACTAAGTGGGACTCGAGCTTGAACAACAAGAAAATGGACTTGAATCACTCAGCCAAGCAGAGCTTGATTTGAGCTTGGACATGAACTCAATTTGAACTCGGACTTGAACTCTACAATACAACATGGGACTTGAATTCACAATTGATTTGAACTTCAGATGAGAGGGACAAGGACTTGGATCAATGTTGAATTATACAAGACTTGAATTTGTTTGGACCACGAAGAACTATGATTGAACTTAGACTCAACCTTGGACCAAGAGCTTGATTTGAAAGATGACACAAACAAGCTCAAATAAATCATAAATGACATAAATGAATCATAAGGAATAAATTTAACATGTCAAGCAATAAATCAGAATTTAATGTGACATGCACAGAGCAAAATGAAAAATATGAAGTATTGAATAATGATCTAAAATATTCAAATAATCATTAATGGATTAGCATCAAGTACCCACGTGTCATAACAAAGCATTGTTGATCAACAAGAATGTACAACCTAAGTTGCAAATGGAGGCACAAGAATCTTCCAATGAGCATTACAAGTCATATGCAAGATGACTCATTTTACATTGAAAGTGAAAACCAAGTGATCATCAATAAGGAGCAAGGAGGATATGTAACTTGATTGCAACTAAACACTTGAACAAGAAAGACGTACACGAATAATAGGGATAGGTGTATGGCATCTACATCGATCTTATCAAACAACAACGGATAGAATAAAATAAAATATTCTTGAGTAATATCAAGAGGTATACAGTGAGAGATTCAGGAATGATATATAGTAAATGCAAGTACCTACGATCCATTATAGTAGATCCGCTATATACACCCATGTCATTTGTGGACAAATACAAAATGGACTACAACAAACACAAGCTCCTGCAAATCATCGTAGGAGACCTACCTTATGCACTAGATGCCATCTACGAGCAAAATGTCTAAAGACTACAACAAGTGCATCGACCATAAGGACACATGATAAGTGTAATTTAATTTCTTTCATCATCAACAATTCGAATATTTTTAAATAAACTCATAAACTCTGATAATGACCGTGTTGAATGCAAATCTTAACCGGAGAGGTTAATTCCATATATTTCAAATGTCACCCAGATAACCAAAATTCAAAAATTTCAAGAATCATCCAAGTCTAGAATGTTTAAAATTGAAATTCAACCCATTAAACGTTTAAAGCAAAATCCATCCACCCTCCACAACAATTTGCCGGGGTGAACAAATTAAAATTTACTTCAGCTCACATAGTACTAATGCCTAGTCGAAAATATTACTAGGATCCATTCTCAAATAATTTTCTACCAGTAAGGACGTGGTACATGTCTTCTAATCGACGGTTTCGCTGCCAAATGGCACCTCAAGATAGACGGTTATGACCCGGGGCCCTCTGAACCGAGTGGTTTTGCTGCCAAATGGTCCTACGAAATACCGGCTATGGCCAGAACCAATACGCTCCTTACTAGCATCAAATCCTTGAGATATAAATCAATAGGATATGATTGATAGGGCACAAAGCCCTCTATTAGCTAAGGTGATTCAAATTTATTCCCTTAGACAAAAATTCACCCCAAATCTACAAGGTACCGTTGGACGAAGAAACCCATATTTTTTTCAATCACTGCACTATGAATTTAAGCGCATATTATTGACTTTTAGAAAACATAATATATATCATTCAATGCCATCACAACCAATGTATTTCTTAGAATCTTACCTCCCAAAAGTAAAGCCAAGCTTATGAGTTTCTTGCAAAATTGTCAAGAATGCTGAGGGAAGGGGAGCTCTTAAAGCAGCGCGTAATATCATTGCACAGTCTCCAATGGTTGGCTTTCCACCTAATTCAATCACCTGAAATTTCACAAAGTACTTATAAAAAAAACATTTTATATTCAGTTTCACTAGGGAAACATCGATGTGAAATCTTCAAGAAACGTACAATCACTCATAATCGGGGATGAAAAAGAAAGGAACCAAGCTATATATGGGTTAGAATAAAGATGTCAATTTGAGTGTGAACACATGATCCACAAACAAACAAACAAGTATGAAAGGCTACTAAAAAAATGCGTTAGACAAATTTCAAAGCACGAGAACTTCAGCAATTTGAAAAGTGACTCGCTGGTCTCCAGTTTCTCCACTAGAATTTTTTATATTAAGCCGAACTTAGTTCATCTGTCACACTCAAATGTCACTTCAGGCAACCCTACCAAATAGACAACTAAGCGCAACTTGCAAGCGAAATATACAAAGTCAAAATACGGTGACTTATATTTAGGCACATGTTATCTTTATTGCGACCAAATTCAATCCTGTTTTTCTACTTTAAGGGATATCAAAACACTTATGTCTTGATTTTATATTTTTTATATATACGGTGAATCAAAACAACTTGAGCTTGGAGAACTGATATCAATATCTAATTCTATAAATGAGTTTGGAGAAACACGTTTCCTTTTCAATATTATATAATCACAAAGTTGAAAGTAATGACCATACCACATTCTAAAATGAAAATTAAGGCCCTAACTAGCAAAGTGGGATCACCGTGATGAGAACTTGGTGTACAATGAATCTGACAATTTAGCTAGCTTCTTGGCATTGACAATGGTATTCAGTTTGAATTTATCTCGTATCTTTCTTCTCTTGGCTTAATCAGGTCATAATTTCATATTAATCTCGACTAACTGTGTCATCTTGCACAATCTCACCACAGATCATTTTGCTTGGATTGGTTCCGAGAATGTCAATTAATGCATTATGCTAACCAACTGAATTACAAATTAATATGAAGCTAAGAAAACAAGTATAATCTGTTTATTTATAGCATTCACGGACAGAGAAGATGTTGCATGTGTTTAACCAAATCAATTACCAAAAAAATAACATACCGCATGAACTTGAAGTATACCAATTAAGCTGGTGACAGTGATTATAATGGAATAACTATGAAGTGGGGGGGGGGGGGGGGGGGGGGGGGGGGGGGCGTCTAGACGGGGATAGAACTGAAATGAAAGTTACTGTGCAGCTAAGAAAATAAGTCTAATCTGCTTATTTATAACACCCAGTGATCGAAATGATGAAATATGAGTTTTACACTTAAACCATATCAATAACCAAATAAATAATCAGAGTGCAATGCCTACCACATAACTTGGACTAAGGATACCAATTTAAGCTGATAAAGATGTAATAACAATGAAGTAAGGGGGTATTGGGCTTAACCAGGCTAGTCAATTCTAAGTGAACTCAGTTCCCTAGCCAGCTCTGGCCAGCTGGCTTCACCCTCTGACCACTACATCAGATATTGGAGCTGGTTGACACAAGGTGACAACATCAAGGAACAATGCTTAGGAAGGACATGGTAGTCAGTGGTGCATTAAACTCTACTGTCACTGCTGCAATCTTTGTCATTGTTGACAACACCATCATGCTTGCTGCTGCAGGTGCCACCCCCATCTTTGGTGCTACAGTCAGAGACAGTATTTTTGTTTCTTCTCATCTTCCTTACGTCCATCAAGCAGTCATTTTCTTCCCTCCATCGAGTGTCACCACCTCAAATATATTGCATGGAAAACAAAAATAACCTCCTATAAAATTACATAAACATCACATTTTCAGCCATCCTTGGCACCTATAGCAAATCCAGAGATCAGGAGATAAGTTTAGGCGACAGGAGATTCCTTCATGCCCATTAATTATTCTTCTCTAATCAACAATCAGCAAAAAATAAAAAAACATAATAACGACAAGCAAACTAAGAAAGATAATAATTTAATTCAATTAGAATTTAATCTTATGCTCTCCATATGGAATTAATAGTTTGGCTACTCTCTAGTATGTCAGCATGTCTAAAAAACAGAACTTATTGCAACTGATAACCCTATTACTCTTATAGGCTTAGCTACCATTTCCCAAGAAGACTATACTGTCTTCTTGGGATGACGATTTCAGTTCATCGGTTAGGTTCAAAGCTATGAGAGAGAGTTATGGAGCATAGGTTGCAGCGTGATAGTAATGTTTCTCATAATCAATTTGGATTCATGCCGGGTAGGTCTACAATGAAGCTATATATTTAATGAGAGAATAAGTAGGATCTACATATGATATTTATTGATTTAGAGAAATCATATGATAAAGTTTTAAGAGAATTGTTATGGAGAGTTCTAAAAAAGAAAGGGGTTAATACTACCTATATTCAAGCCATTAAGGATATATAAGCATGAGCTATTATTTGTGTTCAAATACGTGGTATATCCACGACAAATGATGATTAAAAAAAAAAAAAATTAGCCTTTTTAGTTATAAGATGAATCTGCATGTTCACTGAATGCCTTAGCACTATCTTGTCTATGGAGAAAGGCAATTGATGTTCAAGGATAATTACATATCTAACAAAACAAATGGAGACATCCTGAGAACCTCATGAAGTGAAAATATATAGTTCCGTAATTAATAATCATGCTTTAAACTAAACTAGGGGTGTCAACATTTGACACGACCCGAAAACCCGATCCGAATCCGACCCGAAAATTTCGGGTTAGGGTCAACCCGAACCCGAAACGGGTCGGGTTCGGGTTAGACATTTCGACCCGTTTCAAAAATTGGGTCGGGTTCGGGTTAACCCTTTGACCCGAAATTGACCCGAAAGTGACCCGATTTTGATTCGAAAACCCGATTTTGACCCGGTAACCCGAGATTGACCAGAGATTGACCTGTTTTTGACCCGAAAAGAGGAGTTTGACCCGTTTTTGACCCGAAAATTAGCCATTTTCTTGTTGGAAACGGGTCATTCGGGTCGGGTCGGGTTGACCCGGACCCGAAGCGGGTCGGGTTCGGGTCAGGAAAACTGACCCGTTTTTAAAAACGGGTTGGGTTCGGGTTGACCCGAATAGTGTCGGGTCAGTTTCGGGTTCGACCCGAACCCGACCCGTGACCCGAAATTGACACCCCTAAACTAAACCATTGAAATCCAAAGCTTCCTGGTCGGTTTATAACTTCATTCCAAACATTGATTGAAAAGGCTAGCATTAGAAAACTTGAAATAATACTTGCAACAAATGCAGAAATCACGAAGCCACTTGAGTTTACAAACTACAATAATCTTTTCTTCCATAGGTAAGCTATAAAAGAAGAGTAAATCTCTCTTTCACCATATTAGTTACAGAAGGCAATAAGATTTGCTAGAATGATAAAGCTTATAGATATTAATTATAGAGACATTTCATTATGAATTGTTTCTATAATATAAGAAAAAAATTTTTGTGGTGGGTTACTGAGATGTAAAATTTGATTATTCTCTCGCACTCTAAACCTCAACACTAATTACAAACAACAATTGTTGGCTATATGCAACCCGTACTATGAATTAACAAGTTTATCATCGAGCATATTTATCCTATAATGATTAAAAAAGCAACAAGAGAACAAGTAACTTGCCTTCTTCATAATTTTGATTCCCAGATTAACTTCCCATTCTTGTGACCATTTCAATGGCTTTCTTGACTTTTGTTCTCTTTCCCAAGGCCAACCCCATGCATCCGCAATAGTATAGATATCTGATACATCAAATATTTTCCTTTCTCTCATTTCTTTAAATGCTTCATGCAAATCCTCTGGGAACCAGTCATCGTCATCATCATTCTACATTTAAATGAGATTATAAATATTTACTTAAATAGAAGGCTAATTCTTACCTTCTTACTTTTTATAACCATATAATACAAATAAAAAAGAATAAAAAAGGACACTGCGTATACAATCTAGAATTAACTCATAATATGAAAATTTGAATGCTAATTGAAATATGGAGTTAACTATAACATGAAGGAACTCATAATATGAAAATTTGAATGCTAATTGAAATATGGAGTTAACTATAACATGAAGGGAAACCAAATATTTCATGTTCATGCAGGTTCCCAAACATAAAGAGTTAAATGATAGGAAAATGTAAGGAAAAAAACAGTAGATAAACATGAATTGCATGCAAAAAACGAAATCTACAAAGAAGGATACTCCGTAATAGAAACAAATTAGATCATAAAGCATACCAAATATATTAGGACCCACAAAGAATCAACAATTCAGAGGTACTAGCCTAAGAATAAACTGGACTGCCTCGCCTATTTTTTTTGTAATTTAAATATGGTTAACAAAATATTGCAAGCCTTGCTGCTCCGTTAAGCTGACCGTTTCTTTTGAATGATTATGAAAATTGTTCAAAGAGCAGAATATTTTGTTATCATACTCGCTAGAGAACCTGATGGGGACATCGGAGCTTGCAAAGTCTATCAGAGACGTGGCCGTCGATCTATGACCATGATTGAGTCGAAGTACTTTTGAGTCGTATTATGTATTTTTCTTTATTATTTTATGTTGTATTTGTTTTATTAGTGTTTTCATTTTTACCCCTTAAGGGAGGTCGTATGTAAGCCCAGATGACATCGTTGTCTTTTTATTTTCTTGAGTCATTTGTACGAGGCTATATATATCCCTCTTGTTCTCTTTGCATGTTAATGGTTGAATGATAAAATAAATTTCCCATTGCTTGAGTTCTTTGTCAGATCTTGAGTATTTGAAGAAAGAAATCCCTAGGAGAGGGAAATAGGATCACCCACCAACCTTGGAGATGGCCGTATTCGTGGTTCGTTCTATTATTTCATCTTTTCCTCTTTCCCCCACCCTACACCACCCCTCTAACCATCCAAACCGCCGGCCATATTAGCCCCACTCTCACCTTATGCTAATTTTCCCAACTCCACCCCATCTGATCCCTCCTTTGATGCCCCCACAACCAACCATGGTCACCACACAAGCCGTCGGCCCCACCCCCCACTTGGCCTCCTCTTCATCATTGCTTACAATTACTCCTTTCCTAATTGGGTTGAATAATTTAGGTAATGTTGACCTGCTATGCCGTGCAAAAGAAAAAAAAAAAAATCAGATCTTACCTGCTCTCCGTCGAGGCCACGACGCACGTCGTGCGTTCGCACGTCGAGCACGACTTCCTCCCACGTCGCTGGCAGATCGACGTCTCTTCACGCACGATCGAGTTCGGCATTAAAACGAGACCGAGCTCGTCATTCGCGCGCGCTGGCTTTCTTTGTTCTTCCCTGGCTCCCGAGCTCTCTCTCTCCCGTTCTCTCCCTCTCGCGCCTCTGCTCGACCCCACCTGCTCGACGACGTTCCCTACATGTAAGATCGGAAGCTACAAGAGGAGTTTGCCGGCCGTGAAGGTACTTTCTCCCTTGCGTGCGCTGCTTCGGCTCCGTCGTTGCTAGCCGGACCTCCCTCCTCCGACGTCGTCCCTTCCTTGAGGATCGGAGATTACGCCAGTTTGATCGGAGACAAGCACAGGGGCTCGCCGGCTGTGAAGACAACTTTCTCTCTTTCGATCGCTACTTCGGCTCCTCCGTGCTTGAACGACTTCGCTCCCTTTGACGACTTTCCCCTCCCCTCCGATCGGAAGTCTGACATTTTGATCGGAACCAGAGCAGGAGCTCGCTGCTGTGTAGGTAACTTTCTCCCTACCACATGCCTGTTCGGCCAAATCCCGTAAAAAAAAAAAGGGGGTTTATATTTAATTATAATTATTTTAATTAATTATGATTGTTATTTTTTTTAAATTAATTATACTTATTATAATTAGTTCTACATAATTTTAATAAAGTAATTATAATTAACTTTAATTAGAATTAAATTTAATTAATTATAATTATAAATAATTAATTAAAAAATATTTTCTTAATTAATTATAATTAATTAATATTAACTATAATTAATATAAAAGAAAAATATACTTGTACCTTCTCCCGCCTCGATCCACGAGCCTACGTCGCCGATCCCGAAGGTATAATCTAAACTCAGGCTTCTGTCCTCGGCGTGTACAACGGGCCGGTAGACCACCTAAGCACGCCCTTGTTGAGTGTGGTAGGAGGGAATCCGGTCCGACGCCTACGACGAGGTGGACAGTAGCCTCCCCTCTCGCTCTCTTACTTTGACATGCGTGTCGAGCCAGTAGACCACCTAAGCACGCCTTTAGTGAGAGTGGTAGGAGAGAACCCGGTGCGACGCCTACGACGAGGTAAGTAAGCGACCCTCGCCCTCCTGTCTCGACATACGAGCCGAGCCAGCAGACCACCTAAGCATGCCTTTAGTGAGCGTGGTAGGAGGGAAGCCTGTTCGACGCATACGATGAGGCCAGGTGAGCCTGGTGTACTCTCTTCTTTGCGTGGCCGAAACAATTCATAAGTACCCCCGGGCGGGGGAAAAGCAAACAGCTCTTTTCTTGTAACAGGTACCGTCAAAGACCCCATGCATGCCTTTATTGCGCGTGGTGGGAAGAAAAATTACGGCTGCAGTGTCCTCAAAAGAGGGCACCTACCATGCACGCGTAGTTTTCCCCTAAACGGGGGAGATACTGGGAGGCTGCCGAAATTTCGGGTGAAATATTACTACACTTGGACCTGTTTTGAACTCAAAAGAACAAGAGCTTGGACTCAAATGAGAGAGGACAGTAGACTTTTGAACTCGATTGAAAAATGTACAAAGGACTTGAACAAAATTCAAATGACCAATAAAGACCAAATTCAAATGAAACAAAATCAAATTGGAACTAAACTTTAAGTCAAATTGAGTATTCAATTGAAATCAAAAGATCTCAAAACACTTTAAGTAATCATTTGAATATACACTCGGGCTCAAATTCAAATTTACTAAGTGTGGAGGACACTAAAATTGAACAAGACTTGAACTATGGGGGATATAGAACTGAGCTTGCACATTAAGCTCATGAACCTGATTTAAATCGGTCCTGAAGAGACTTGAATTTGAGCCTGGCTTGAGCATCATCGCCCTCTCATATTCGACGCCAGTCAAAACTACCACCTGAGATTGGTGAAAAATGGTTTCGATGTAAAAGTAAGGGCTCTCCTATAAATACTGCTAGGAGGTCGTAGCGGATACAACTGATCCACAACAAATGGATACTTGCGGATAACAACAGTGTGTATGTCGTATGCACAATGAACCATTGTGAACACAAGTATGGATCCCTGCAAATGGATACTCGTGGATAAGAACACTAGGTATATCGTAAGCACAACGAATCACTGTGGACACAAGTACGGATATTACCTACAACGACGGTAACCAAGATTTACAAGTGCGTTGGGTACAAGGGCGACTCTATGCATGAAAAGGACACCCCCTGACAGAAGTGAGGAAATGTTTGAACAAATTAGAATCAAACTTCCTGGTGTTCCAAAGTTTCCTCCTTGTCCCATCCTTAGGAAGAAAACAGTTCTGATGTCTACAAATACCGAAAATAACGAGTCCGCTACACCAAAGATCCTGAAATGAGTTCTTTCCAAACCAGCAGTTATTGACTCCGAAGTTCAGAAAAATCCATCCCCGGTGATTGAGAAATGGGGGACAATATCAAGATGAGGAGATGCCTCATAACATCAAGATCATAACGCCACCGGATCTGCAACACTTATGCAAGCAGACAGAAGACGTCCATAAATTATAACTCCACGCCACCGGATCTGCAACACTCATGCAAGCAGACAGAAGGCGTCTACAATCTACAACGTACGTCACCAGATCTGCAACAATCATGCAAGCAGACAGAAGGCATCTACAAATACTTTCAAAATACCCATGCACGTGCACCATAAATTGTATACACATAGGTACACAAGGGGTAAATACAATCTCAACCCGCATGGGCCCCGGCGAGCATGCTATTGGTACACACGTGACGCTTAGGGATGCTACGCGGGTCAACAAGTGAATTCAGGTACGAACCTGATCCTTCTATACGGGTCAATAAAAGTCGATAGGGTTCGAACCAACAAACAAAAATGTGGCTGTGGTGGCTAAAATATTTGTTTTAATACATTCATATTAGGCATTCAAAGCCTAAAATCAAGAGAATTCACTCTAAAAGGCATAAAACCTACGAAACCCGATCCTTGATTAATAGCTTGATCGAGTTGACAAGGTTTAATTCATAAAGAAAAATGACCTCAAACACCCTGATGATGGCCGTGTTAAATGCAGATCTCAACCGGAGGGGTTCCAAATATTTTTTTTAAATGTTTCCCAAATATCCAAAGTCCATTTCAAATAAATCAAAGCTCCACCCAAAATCCCAGAAAATTTCAAAATTCTCAAAATCCCAAAAATATTTAAAATGAAATAAATCCACAACCCACTTAAAGCAAAATTCATCCGCCATCCGCAATAGTTTGCTGAGGTGGACAAAAATAAAAATTACTCTAGCTCACAAAGAGCCAAATGCCTAGTCGAAAATATCACTAGGATCCATTCTCAAAACAGTCTCCTGCTAATAAGGACGTGGTACGTGTCCTCTAACTGGCGGTTTTGCCGCAAAATGGCACTGCAGGATAAATGGTTATGACGATCTGGGGCCCTCTGAACAGAGTGCTTTTGTCGCCAAATGGCACCACGAAATACTGCTTATGGCCAGCGCCATTATGTTCCTTATTAGCATCAAATCCTTGAGATATGAATTAATAGGATATAATTGATAGGGCACAAAGCTCTCTGTTAGCTAAGGTGGATTCAAATTTGTACCCTTAAACAAAAACCCACCCCAGGTCTACAAGGTATCCTTGGACGAAGCAACCCATGGCTGCCGACAAGGATCCTTCTGTCAGGTTGGGTCGACTACATCCTCTGACTAAGTAGACCAGGGACCACGATTGCCCGGGACGACGGAACCATGGGATCTTGATCGGGTCCATCATCCATTCCCCCACCATCCGCTTTAAGTGAAAGATGATGGAAATTTTTATTTTAAATATCAAATCTTCAAACTTCCAACCTCCAATATCAATGTCTATTGCTGCTACTATATGTCAGATAACACATATCTCTACGTATCTGATCGATGACTATCCTTAATCGAAAGTTCTCTCTCGTGATCGGGACAGGTAATTAACTATAGGGGCTTGGGCCTATAGGAAACCAGAACTCAGATCATAAAGTCCTCACAAAATGAGGGTGAAATCTCTGGGTAGTGTCTTATCTACAAACCCATCTGCCTTCCAAAATTTACCCCGGAACTTATTCCGTTAAAACTCCCTCGCCGAATAAAAAGAAAAAAAAAAACGCAGCGGCGAGGGGAGGCCGGGGCCGAATTTTCGAAGCCCACAGATTTCTGGCGACTCCGTTGGGGAATGATTTCTCTTTCCATCTTTGGCTAGTCACTTATATGCTATAGTAGTAGCAATCAAATCCATATGGTTTAAAATTTTAAATTTCCTAAGATTAATTTTTTAAGTAAGATTTTTTGAAAATTCAATCAGTAGGGTTTTAATTCTATTCTAACTCTCCTATTTCTATTATTTGTTATGCGTTATTTCTGTTTTATGAAAGTGTGGGGTGATGTGTTAATTCTGATCACTAACCCCAGCCATTCATTTGTGCAGAATGAAAATGCAGGACACTCCAATGACCGTCCAACTGGGACGAGGAGCCAGGAAACAACTGGCGAATGTTGTCATAGAGATTGGAAACACTGGAGCCAACATCCACTTTGGTGGACTCGAATTCTCAGCAGCTACTAAAAAGGCTGCAGCCATCCCTGTGTACAGCGTAAACTTTGAAGAATTTTCTGGAAGATCTCACTCAGCAAGGATTACTACTAGAGGCGCTGCTCAAGGAAGAGCCTCTGTATTTGAAAGATTATCCTAGCCTAAAACCCTTACTGCAAAGAGGGTTGTTCATGGAAGGAAGGTTTCCGTGGTGACTGCAAACACCACTACCCTGCCCAGAGAGCATGTTGCACCTGGGAGGTATGATACTGAGGCTTCCTCATATGGAGGAAAGCTCAATAGAAGACAGAGGAGGAAGAGAAATGCAGAGCTATGTGCTCAGCAATTACCTGTACCAGTCAATCCCTCCAATCTGTCAGCACAAGAACCAGAGATTAATATTCCCACCCAAAACATGTTCGCTAACCTGAAGTGGGTAAAAAGAAATAGCTCTTCTGGTGAGCTCAAGTAATCCTTCTGGGAACGTCAACCTGAAGTTTCAACCCCTCAGAAGATAAGAGAGCCCGAACGTCTGTCTGCCCGGGTACACCGTGTACTGAAGACAATCAAGGAGAAGGGTTTAATGAAAAAGAAGTTTAAGAGGCCACTGATTGTTGAGGCCTGAAGAACTCCAAGAGATAGACTATCATCTACTGTGATAGTTGAAAGAAGATATTACCGACAACAAGCTTCGCGCGGTGAACATCGGGGCGTGACACCTGAACCATATGTTCTGGGATCCGCCGTCGAAAGGTCCCGGCGGAAAGGCAAACAAATATGAAGGCCAAAGCCTCGAAAAGAAGAAGTGATTGAAGAAAGAATTAGTTCGGGTGTGACATCTGGAGCTGTCTTCTGGAGATCCGCCCCTACTAACAGAATTCGTCAGAAATGGGTCCAAAAGAAGACCTATAATGACAATTATAGTGACGGTCGACATCCTAGAGAGTCTTCCAGGAGATCCCGTCATTCACCTCCTCCAGCCAAGGAAGGAGTTCAATTCGATCGTAGCCCGCAGATCGAAGAAGTAATCATTCCAAGCCAAAAGATGAAATTCAGTGGCGACGCCGCTCAGAAATTCAAGTACAAGAAGATGAAAAAAAATGGCAATAAAGACACTATGGAGATCGAGGTGGTTCGTATGGTCAGCCACACTGATGTGGAAGATGATGATGATGAAGACGACCAAGAATCACAGCCCCGTACACGTACTTATCGTCGTCGCCATAGGGCTCGATCTATTGCCAGCCAAAGTGCTCGCTCCTCAGAAGAAGGAGAAGAAGAGGAAGAAGTTAGAGAAAATCCTTTTGCTGGTGAAAACATTACACTCGCAGATATGCGGCGACAAATGAGGCAACATATGCGAAACAAAGATAGAGAAATCTCTCAGATAAATGATAAAATGATTGAGATGATTACTCAGATGACAGCTATGATGGAGATGATGCAGAAGACCACTTCTGTGGGTCCTGAACCAGCTCAACCCGTTAACCAAGCTGCTAATTCTCAAAATCTCCAAGCGCCTCAAGCCTTAGGAGTGAAAGGTGTACCTGAAGGTGGCAAAGAAATTGATGATCCAGTCCGCCAGCGCACTCCCCAAAATGTGGCGAACGCCTCTGAACCTGTAACTGCATCGCAGTTGGAAGGCTTAATCAGTGAAAAGATTAAGGCCATTATAGCTGCTGAACAGGCAGAGAAGTTGGTAGGAAAAGGTCGCCCATACCCAGCAGAGTACGATTAGGTGCCATATCCAAAGGGATATTCTGCGCCGAAGTTCAATATCTTCGATGGCAATAAAAATCCCAGACAACACCTGGCGCAGTTCAAAGCAAGCTGTGGAAATACAGGAGGCAATGATGCTCTATTATTCAGGAAATCCGTGAGCAGCTTGAGTGGAACTGCCATAGCAAACTACCAAATGATTCTCTGAAGACCTTCACGGAACTAGAAGCTTCATTCGTGAAAAGGTTTACCAGTGCAACAGAGAAGACTACTATCGCTGACCTCACCTTCGATAAGAGGAGAAAGGATGAATCAGTGACAAGATATATAACACGCTGGCGCAATCTCAATATGAAGTGCGAGCAGCAACTGGAAGAAGAGCATGCAGTCCAATTGTTGATGGGGAATATTGATGATAAAATGCAACCCTTCCTGAACATGGCTTCAATCACTACCTTCCAAGATCTATTGGACATGGTGGCAAAATTTGAAAAGTTGAACTTGTCAAAGTTAAAAAGCCTCTCTGATAAGCCCAAAAAGGCTAAAGCTCCTGATGCCAGAAAGAATGAGGTCTACTCCGCATTCCCTCCTAGGCCTGATAAAGGTAAACGGGCGGTGTATAATGTGGATAAAGGAAAGCAGCCTACGCAGCATGAGGAAAAACTAGGCTTACGATCCAATCCCTCAACCAAAATTGATTCTTGGAGGAAATGATAAACCTCGAGCCTTTCCTGGTGGAGGAGAGCGCCAGAGGCAAATAATTGGAACTGGTGATAGAACGTTCCCTTCCCTCAAGGAGAAAATGAATAAAGAATATTCTTTTAAAAGGGAGAGTGTCGCTAAACTATTTCGACAAGCACTCAAGAACGGTCTGGAATTGCTAGAATTCAAAAGACCTGAAGAGTCCAAACACAGTGGCAATCCAAACTACTGCCCATATCATCGGGTAGTTAGCCATCCAATTAAAGATTGTTATGTCTTCAAAGATTGGTTGGAAAAGATGTATAAAAAGGGAGAATTGACATTATCATATAGTATGTTAGTTCGTCCCAGAAAGGAATCCACCCGGATAGTCACGTCCTTTTCCGTACTCCCGTCTAAAGAAACAACAATAAGAAAACATGTTCAAGATGAGCAATGGGAGACTATGGTCTCCAAGAAGACAACCAACATGTTGAAACAGCTGGAAGGAGTTCTGGGTGTCAAGTGGAAGTCTCCTACTGAACCAGTACTGAATTTAAAGTGGTTGCCTGCATCACAGACATCCACCTCTAAGTAACAATCTGACCAAGCTAGCTCATCAAAGTCTGAAAAGCTAAAGTCAAAGTCTTTCAAGAAGAAATCCAAGCTGAGAAAGCCTGTGGTAAAGAAGACTACAACTCAAAAGGCTATTGATAGTCTAGGTGAATATTACCAGACTACCAGGAGGCCTATTAAGCTCGGTGATTTTATGAAAGAGCTTAAAATAAATGAAAAGGAAAAAGAAGCTAAGGCCGAATCCCTTACTACAGAGACATGCCGAGTCATTTTTACGACATCAAAAATAACAAAAAGGGAGAAATACGCTGAAGAAGCGGCCCCTGAATTCTGTCTGATGGTGTTATCAATAGAATGCAGTTCAGAAGAAGATCTATGTTTTCCAGAGGATGAAGATTCAGACCCAAGCATAGCATCGCAAATGAAGCAAGTGAAACTAGGAGACTATTCCGAGTCTACAGATGGGTCCCCAGACGTGACAATGGCTGACTCTGAAGAGAATGCTTCATCAAACAAGTCTGAATCAGATGAGGTGGCCCAAGTGCAGTTGAGAAGTGGCAAAGTACTGCCACCTCCACTAAAGAAAGGAGCTCCTAACAAAGATAAAGGAAAATAGATAGTTATCAATGAAGATATTATACCCAAAGACTCCAAGAAGAAACTTACTTCATCCAAGGGGATAGATTATAATATCTTGTCTCATTTGAGAAAGATCCCAGTGCAACTCAGCATATATGATGCTCTCTTGATGTCTAAAGACCTTTGAGAGACTTTGATTCAAGCTCTCAAAGACCCCGAAAGATATGAGGCATATTTTGCTGAGCGCAACTTGACGGAAGTCATGCAAGCTCGAAATGAGCCCCTCATCACCTTTGCTGAGGATGATATGATGCTTGGAACGGCAAATCACAACCGCCCTCTGTATGTTACAGCAGAGAGCGACGGTATGATGATCAGTCGAATTTTGATCGATCCTGGATCTTCCGTAAATCTCATGAGCCTTAAAGCATTAAGATCATTGTGCCTCGATGTGGAACATCTTGGGCAAGATAAATTGATGGTACACAGCTACAATGAGAAAGGGCAGAAAATCCTAGGATCATTTATGCTCCCTCTTGTATTTGGGGAACTCCATACAGAAGCCAAATTTCATGTGATTGATGCGGACACTTCATTCAAGGCGCTATTGGGTTGCCCCTGGCTGCATGAATACGGTGTTGTCCCTTCAACATTACACCAGTGCATGAAATATCTCAGGGAAGGAGAAGAACTCAGAATTTCTGGTGATATTCAACCCTTTGCAGTACATGAAGTAATAATATATGAAGATGCCAGGTACTTCATGCCAAAGAAACAAAAGTGTTCGAGTTCTCTTGAGGCTAGGACATCAAATTCAAAGACTGCAAAGAAACCTAAACAACAAGGTGAGAAGAAGCGTGTAGGAAGAAAGAAGGTGACACCGGCTCTTCCCAAATCACCAATTATTCCCAAAGAAAGGAAACTTGTGCCTCACCTAGGGAGTGATACAGATGAAGATGATATCGTCCCTACAAAATCTCGAAAAGTATGCTAGTCCATGGACGAATGGGGTAGGGAGGTTGAATTTTCAAATGATGATTATGACTATGACTCAATCTATATGAATACGATGCAAAATGTGTTATCTAAAAGAATAGACAGCCTATCAATTTCAGATAGTGTACTTGTAGTCACGCGTATTCCCCTACAACACTTCAAGGAAATTATTCCACGCGAGATGCATAAGATTGAAGAACTCTCTACTCTTTATCTGCCTCCTCTAAAGAAGGGGACTGCACCTGGAAATGTATTCTATACCATGGGAATACACGAAGAGGAGAATAATGAATGGTATTGTATGCTCCTCGACTCCGAGGAATTATTTCCTACGAGGGTACCCAAGTTAAATACCAATAATATTCAAAGAATGCTACGAAAGCAAATCAATATTCAAACTACCAAACGACAGCTCCATACAAGCGTGGGCCTCTGGTATGGGAGAAATCCACGTCCATTATGACAAAAGGATATAGACGCATATAAGGGCATCAGATTCATTAAATGAAAATTCCTCCGGAAAGAGATTTGTCGGACAATCACATGCATGGAAATTGAATCCAATGATGGTGGCACTGGTGAGATTTATGAAGCTGATGCTTATGATGAGCAGCCCGTAGAATCCGAGCCTACACCAGAAGAACTTGAAGATGGTGGACAAGCAGCCACTATGGATGAACTAAAAGAAGTCAACTTGAGAACAGAGGAAGACCCTCGCCCAACCTTAAATAGTTCTCTCGAGAAATAAAAGAACTTCTCTGTGAAATCAGGGACTGCTTTGCCTGGACATATGCTGAGATGCCTGGCTTATCCCCTGATGTAGTTGTTCACAGATTAGCAATCAAACCAGATGTAGCACCCGTCAAGCAAGCTCCAAGAAGAATGAGATTGGAAATTGAAGAACAGGTGATTGCAGAAACAAAGAAGCTCATAGAAGCAGGCTTCATTCGAGAAGAGAAGTATGCCGACTAGACTGCCAATATTGTCCCTGTAAAGAAGAAGAATATACAGATTCGTATCTGTATCAACTTCAGGGACCTCAACAAGGCATGTCCGAAAGATGACTTTTCGCTCCCAGTATCAGAACTTCTAGTTGACAACACTTCCAACTATGATATGTTCTCCTTCATGGACGGATCGTCGGGATACAATCAGATTAAAATGGCGCATGAAGATGAAAGACATACATCATTCAGAACGCCTATAGGCATATTCTGCTACACATTTATGCCATTTGGCCTGAAGAACGTTGATGTCACTTATCAACGGGCGATGACTCGTATATTTGATGATTTGATTCATCAAAAGGTCGAATGCTATGTAGATGACTTGGTCATTAAAAGCATGGACCGAAAATATCACCTTGATGACTTGAGGACAGTGTTCGAAAGGATCAGAAAATATGATATGAAGATGAACCCTCTCAAGTGTGCATTCGGGGTCTCCAGCAAATTCTTGGGATATGTTGTTCGACATCGAGGCATCGAAGTCGACCCCAACAAGATCAAGGCGATCAAGGAGATGCCACCTCCAAAGAACCTTCGGCAACTCCGCTCCTTACAATGGCAGTTGGCTTTTATTCCCCACAGAAGGCGCCAAACTGTTGCGTCCAGAAATATTCACGACAGTAGAGAAGAATAAAGTTTAGCGTCTTAGCATTTACGAAGATCCAGCACGCAAGCAGAAAGAGAGAGATCAAGACACTCGATCTTTTTTACGTGGAAAACCCGAAGAGGGACAAACCACGGGCCTCGCTCAGCTGAAAAGATTCCACTAAACTTGAGTGAAATACAAGGGTTGATCCGTCCCACAATTTAGAGGTGGTCAGATTACAGTAATTTGAAGAGCTACTCAAACGACCAATGACGGTCAGACGAAAATCCGACGGCTTTAGTGCAGAAGTTTGGCTGACAAGGAACGATCGGATGAAGGTCTGACGGTGAACTACGGTCGGGCGGTGGTCCAGCGATGGCCGGGCTGAAGTCCAACGGCGGTCGGCGATCGGCAGTCGGCGGCCGGGCGATGGTTCGACGATGGTCGGCGGCCGGGCGGTGGTCCGACGAAGGTCGGGCTGAAGTCTGGCAGTGATTGGTGGCCAGGCGGTGGTCCAGCTAGTGATCAGAATTTTCCTTCGGAAGTAGTTCATATGGATATTAATGTTCCTAGCCATGTTGTTAGCATCTGACCTTACTGCAAGGCGATCAAGGAGATGCCACCTCCAAAGAACCTTCGGCAACTCCGCTCCTTACAAGGGCAGTTGTCTTTCATTATGCGATTTATATCGGATCTGTCGGGTAGGTGCCAGCTGTTTTCAAAGCTAATGAAGAAAGATGTCCGTTTTAAATGGGACGAAGAGTGTCAAGAAGCATTTGACAGCATTAAAAGATATCTGTTGAATCCTATTCTCGAGGCGCCAATCCCGGGGAAGCCTCTTATACTATACACGGCAGCCCTAGAAGAGTCCCTCGGAGCATTATTGGCCAAGCATAATATAACAATAACAACAACATCAAGTTTTTATCCCACTACGTGAGGTCTGCTACATGAATCCTTTTTCTCCATTGTGTCCTATTAAAAGTCAAATTCTCGTATAAATCTAATAAAGAAAGGTCATTCCTAATATTTTCTAACCAAGTCTTTTTAGGTCTACCCCTACCTTTCTTAACATAAGTCAAATCTAATACCTCTACTCTCCTAACCGGGTCATCGAAAGGCAGCCGTTTTATGTGACCAAACCATCTAAGGCGACTCTCTCTAATCTTATCTTCTACTGGAGCTACTCCAACCTTTTCAAGTATATGCTCATTTCGTGTCCTATCTCTAAGGGTAAAGCCACTCATCCACCTGAGCATCCTCATCTCTGTCACACTTACCTTAGTATTATGCTTCTCTTTTAATGGCTAATAGTCGGCACCATAAAGCATTGCAGGCCTAACTACCATCTTATAGAATTTTTCCTTAAGTTTGAGGGGTACACTTCTATCACATAGCAAGCCCGATGCATTCCTCCACTTCAACCATCCAACTTGAATTTTGCTGATAATATCCCCATCTATTTCACCATCACTCTGAACAATTGATCCAAGATATCTAAAATGTGTACTCTTATTAATGACTTGATCGCCCAAAGTCACAATCCCCTCACTAGGTCTATTACTACTAAAATTACACTCCATATATTCCATTTTAGATCTACTCAAGCGAAAACCTTTAAACTCTAAGGTTGACCTTCATAATTCAAGTTTACCTTCAACTCCCTCTCTAGTCTTATCAACAAGAAGAATATCATCAGCAAAAAGCATACACCAAGGTACATCCCCTTGCAAATGTCTAGTGAGAACATCCAAGACTAAAGCAAAAAGATATGGGCTTAAGGCTGATCCTTGATGTAACCCAACCAAAATAGGGAAATACTTGGTCAATCCACCTTGTGTTTGAACACAAGTAATAGCTCCTGCATACAAATCTTTAATGATTTGAATATAAGCATTATTGACTCCTTTCTTTTCAAGAACTCTCCATAGCACTTCTCTTGGAACTTTATCATATGCTTTTTCTAAATCAATAAATATCATATGTAAATCCTCCTTATTTTCTCTATATTTCTCCATCAAGCCTCTTAATAAATGTATGGCTTCCATAGTCGACCTATCCGGCATGAATCCAAATTGAATTTGAGAAACATTAGTATCACGCCGCAACCTATGCTCCATAACTCGCTCCTATAGTTTTAAAGTATGACACATTAACTTAATACCTCTATAATTCGCATAATCTTGTGCAACACCTTTATTCTTAAAAATAGGAATTAACATACTCATTCTCCACTCATCTGGCATTTTTTTAGTCTTCAAAATAATATTAAAAAGTTTAGTAATCCATGAAATTCCTTCATCTCCTAAGCATTTCCACACCTCTATTGGAATATCATCAGGTCCAACAGCTTTTCCACCCTTCATTTTCTTTAAAGACTCTCTAACTTCAGTTTTACTTATACGCCGATAAAAACAGAAATCTTTATTTTCATTTAGGGTGCTAAGGTCACTATAGTCAATCTTATTTTCACAATCTTCATTAAAAAGATTAGCAAAATATCTCATCTATCTTTGTTGAATATCATCTTCTAAGAAAAGTATTTTTTGATCTTCATCTTTAATACACTTCACTTGAACTAAATCATTACTACTTCTATCTATTTATTTGGTTAACTTATACATATATATTTCTCCCTCTTTAGTATCTAATCTATTATATAAATCACTAAAAGCTAAGGTCTTTGCATCGCATATTGCTTTCTTAGCATCCTTACGAGCCACTTTATATATTTCCCAATTATCAGAATTTTTAAAATTAAATCAATTTTTATAACAAAGCTTCTTATTTTTAATCTTTTCTTGCATATTAGGATTCCACCACCAACTATTTTTACTATTTGGAGCTTTTCCCTTTGATACTCCAAGGGCATCTTTTGCAATATTCTTAATATCACTAGCCACTTTTTCCAACATAATATTAGCATCCTCATGCACAGATAAAAACTTACGATCTAAAATCTTATTTCAAAAAATATTTTTGTTAATATTCTTTAAATGCCCCCATCTAATCCTAGAAAATTGTTTTACTTTATTTTTTATTTTATGCCATTTTATCTTAAAGTCCAAAACTAATAATCGATGTTGGGTACACAAATTTTCACTCGGAATAACTTTACAATCTTTGCAATCTAAATGATTTAATTTCCTAATAAGAAAATAGTCAATCTGGGTTGTACTATATCCATTTTTATAAGTGATGAGATGCTCATTCCTTTTCTTAAATAAGGTATTAGCAATTGAAAAATCATAAGTTAAACCAAAACACCAATATGGTCTTGCCACCTTCATTCGTCGTTCCAAATCCATGGCCACCATGAATGTTTTTAAAATTATCTACCTCTCTACTAAAATGTCCATTTAAATCTCCTCCAATAAAAACTCTTTCTTCAAGAGATATATTTTGTATTAATTCTTCTAAGTCATTACAAAAATTTAATTTAGAACTCATATCCAAACCTACTTGAGAAGCATAAGCACTTATAATATTAATAATCTTATTATCAACAACAATTTTTAAAGCTATAATTCTATCTTCAATACTTTTAATTTTTATAACATTATCCTTTAAACTCTTATCTATAATAACACCTATCATTTCTAATACGACTCCTACTCGAATACCAAAGTTTAGATCCTAAACTATCAATTTCCTTAGCCTTCTCTCCAACCCATATTTAGTTTCCTGAATGCACAAAATATTTAACTTCCTATGAATCATAATATCTATTAATTCCATTAATTTTCCTGTAAGGGAACCTATATTCCAAGTTCCTATCCTAATTTTAATTTCATGGACTAGCTTCTTTGCCCACATCCGTCCTTGATGTGGGAACCCTTGCCTATTTAACAGTGCACCCGAGCGCCGGTGCAGCGAACCTTGCACACCTGTCACTGTATTCAGGCCATACAGCGTGTCGCTTACAGGGGACGCCCTAGCATTAACACAATTTCTTAAAGGATTGATGTCATTATTGTTCGACAAGTTTTACGCTGGCTGTCGACTACCTAACACAATCCTCCACTTTTCTCATCTAGGACTTGGGACCTGACAACGACAGTGTTGAAGAAGGAAAATAGAATGCGCTCTACTACATTAGCCAAAGGTTGATAGGAGCAGAAATCTGCTACTCTCCAATCGAGAAGCATTGCTTGGCCCTGATCTTCGTAGTTCAGAAGCTCCGCCATTATATGCTATCTAATAAAATCACCTTGATATCAAAGATCGATCCGCTGAAGTTCTTGATGACAAGACCAGCATTGATAGGTCATTTGGCAAGGTGGGCAGTGATACCCCTGCAGTTTGATATCACATATGTCCCTCAAAAGGTAGTAAAAGGGCAGGTGTTGACAGATTTTCTCGCTGCACACCCTATCCCTGCAGATTCACTACTCAATAATGATCTACCTGACGAACAGATCATGAATGTACTTTGATGGAGCATCATCAATTAAACGTGCTCGGCCTCCAAATCTAGAGAAAGCTCAAGCTGGGATTGGACTCATTTTCGTTGCACCCGAGGGAGGCATAATGAGATTCTCATTCAGTTTAACTGAACCTCGGACAAACAATGAAGCCGAATATGAATCTTTAATTGCAGGATTGGAGATTGCAATTGATGTTCGAATTCAAAATCTCCAAATCTTTGGTGATTCTCAACTTGCTGTAAATCAAGTACTTGGAGTTTACAAAATCACCCTGTTATCATCGGCAAGTTCTTGAGCTTATGAAGCAAATTCCAATTATCAAACTGACTCAAGTTCCCCGAGGTCAAAATGCCAAAGCCGATTCTCTTGTCAAATTGGCTAAAGAAATGGCGAATATGGACGACGAATGGCCTATAATAATTATGGTGCACAATCGGCGGATCCTAGAGCCAGCATTACTACAATTCCCGCAGGCAGAGGGAATACCAAATTCAAGCCAGCAGGATGCAACTCCGGTTGATCCTCAATCTCCCCAATCAGTTGATCATGAAGATTAGTCCGAAGAACAGTAAGTTCCTAAGAAAAGACGCAAGGCCAGTCAAGCTTCAGAATCATGGTGGCATTGCCTAGATGTCGAGGAAGAAAATGATTGGAGGCAACCTTTCATAGATTATTTCAAAGAACATTAGCTACCAACAAACAAATCATTAGCTGCTCAAATAAGAAAGATAGCACTACGATATGCATTTGTCAACAACACATTGTATCGACGCGCCTTCGATCAAATGTGGCTAAGATGCCTAGGGACTCGAGAAGCTGATAAGGTGGTAGTAGAAGTTCACGAAGGACTTTGCGGAGCGCACCAATTAGGTCCCAAGATGGCAGTCAAAATCAAAAGAATGGGCTATTATTGGCCACGCTAAGAGGTGTCACAAGTAACAGATCCACGGTAGTGCTATACATAAACCGCCAAATTCGCTGCACCCTACAATAGCATCATTGCCATTTGAATGTTGGGGTATTGATGTTATCAGGCCGATAGATCCGCCATCATCAGCAGGACACCGCTTTATCTTGGCAGTAACCGACAACTTCTCAAAGTGGGTAGAAGCGGCTCCATTCAAAGAAGTTACGTCTGAGCATGTGATCAACTTCTTCACCCACAACATTGTTTACAGATTCGGTGTGCCACGCCGCATAATCTCAGACAACGGAACTGCTTTCAAAAGTACAAAAATATATATGTTCGTTTATCGACACAAAATCGATTGGCGATATTCATCCATATACTATTCAAGAGCAAATGGCCTGGCAGAAGCCTTCAATAAGACACTGGTGAAGCTGTTAAAGAAGATTCTCACTAAGAAGAAAAAGGAATGACATACGAAGATGGAAGAAGCGATATGGGCCTATCATACAACTTACAAAACGCCAACCAAAGCTACTCTTTACTCTCTAGTGTTCGGAGTTGAAGCTGTACTGCCCCTAGAAGTTGAACTTCCATCCCTTCGAGTTGCTATCCAGAATGAGATAACTCAAGAACAAAATGCTCGGTTAAGAATGAAAGAGCTCGATGAGCTAGATGAAATTAGGTTGCAAGCTCAGTAGAACTTGGAGATCTATCAAGCAAAGATGACAAAATCCTTTGATCGAATGGTGCGTCCTTGATCATTTCAAGAAGGGGAATTGGTCCTGGTGCAGAGAAGGTCAATCATCCCACACAGAAAAATTGGTGGCAAATTTGTTTCCAACTGGGAAGGACCTTTCGTCATCGAGAATGTGTACCAGGGAGGAGCTTATCAACTCATCAATCTGAATGGTCAGAGGCCCATGCCGCCGATCAATGGCCGATACCTGAAGAAATACTACGCATGAAATGCTGTGCTTAATGTGTTATGTTTTCATAAATTATTGTTAGCATATACATTTTATGTTTTGAAATTCTCTTATGTCATGAAAACATATTTCAAAATTCCCCATCAGATTAAGGGCATTTTAAATATTTGTTCGGGTCGACATCACGCTGCGTGCCGAAATCCCCAAACAAATATTTAAAATCTAAAGATTTCGATTCTATTCTGCTCTAAAATGTCCCTGCAAGATAGGGGGCATTTTAAATAATTATTCAGGTCGACATCGCGCTGCATGCCGAGATCCCTGAATAAATATTTAAAATTATCAATTCAAATGTTACTTTGTGCTAAAGAATACAGATGCTTATCTTTTAAAGCTTATGTAGGTGATCTCTCAAAGATCGAGACAACACCTTCTCCAATAAATCAAGACTCAAAGGTCAAGAAAAAGACTTTTATAACTACACACTCATATAAATTGAGCCGGAAAAGCTTGAAGTCTTTCGACAGACTGAAGCTTAAGGTTCGAATGAGTGTAAATGGTCGGATCCAATAAGCCCAAATACGACCGGATCGCTGGCAGCTCCGTCTACACAAGAAGCCATAAAAAAGGTCGTAGTAGCGGAACCCCCACTTCGTCAATCAATCCATAGGGACAGTAGGAAGCACGAAGGCAAATTTGACTCAACCAGCTCAAGTGATCGTAGTCTGCAAAATTCTCTCAAATGACTAGAGAATCAAAGTTCCAGTGAAAGATGAGTCTCGAACAACTACTGAATATTCGTAGGCTCCAAAATCTACAACCACAAAGGATAACTCCATATCTGCCAACTTCAGTAAAATCAGCATTGGGGAGCGCAATTCCCATAGCTCAAGTCTGAAGCCTGAATGGGTGTAAGTGGTCGGATGCAACAAGCTCAAATATGGCCGGATCGCTGGCAGCTCCATCTACTTAACAAGCCATAAGAAAGGCCATAGTAGAGGAACCCCCATTTCAACGACCAGAGGACGAAGAGCTATCAAATCCCAGCTCTCCCGATCTGATAAACTTAAGTGACTCAAATTAAAGTCTCTTCAAATGGTTAAGGATCAAGGTACTACCAACATTCGGTACTATCAATTGAATCTGAAACCTGCAAATCCTTCAACAAATAAGTAAAGCACAAAGCAAGGATCGAAGGAATTTTTCTTTAACAAGTCCGTCAAAGCACAAAGCAAAGGACCGAAAAAAACTATCCCAAAGTTCATAAGAAGCCTTAGGCTGAACTAAGAGGATTCTGTCATCAACAAGTCCGCTATGCAGAAAGCTCTGGACTAATGATTTTTCGTCATTGACCTAATTCAAACCTAAAGGGTTTAGGTAACCGGCATCTACCTCTTCATCAAGCCCGCCAAAGTTAGAAGCAAAGGGCAGAAGGAATACAAAATTTCTGACAAGTCAGTAAAGACAAATCAGAAAACCCTTCACCAAGTCCGCAGCACAAAGCACAAGGCAGAAGGAATCAAAATCTCAGGGCTCTAACCAAAGTCGTAGAATGAGCACCCTGAATGACATCTATGAATGTCCCTAAAAATTGGGGGGATTTTAAATATTTATTTGGGTCGACATCGCGTTGCATGCCGAAATCCCCAAATAAATATTTAAAATTTCATCAAGATACAACCAGATGATAGAAGAATCTTGAGCATATGCTATCCACTAGTATCAATTTACAAAGGCAGTACATCAGTCAGCTGTGGATACATCTAAAAGATCTATGGAGAAAGAAGATTAGTATGACATCGAAATAAATTTTGGAGATCCATTAAAAGAAAATCTTAGTGTGACATCAAAGCAAAATTTTGGAGATCCACTAAAAGAAAATCTCAGTGTGACATCCAAACAGATTTTGGAGATCCACTAAGTGAAAGCCCTAGTGTGACATCTAAAACAAATATTTAGAGATCCACAGGGTCAATTAGCAAACAACAAACGTGGCCCGCTCCAAACGCTTACCACATTTGTTGGGGGACATTTGTTGACCTGCTATGCCGTGCAAAAGAAAACAAAAAAAATCAGATCTTATCTGCTCCACGTAGAGGCCACGACGCACGTCGTGCGTTCGCACGTCGCGCACGACTTCCTCCCACGTCGCTGGCAGATCAACATCTCTTCATGCACGATCGAGCTCGGCATTAAAACGAGACCGAGCTCGTCATTCGCGCGCGCTGGCTTTCTACATTCTTCCCTAGCTCCCGAGCTCTCTCTCCCATTTTCTTCTTCTCGCGCGCGCCTCTGCTCGACCCTGCCTACTCGACGACGTTCCCTACCTGTAAGATCGAAAGTCACGACAGCTTGATTGGAAGCTACAAGAGTTCGCCGGCCGTGAAGGTACTTTCTCCCTTGCGTGCGCTGCTTCGGCTCTGTCGTTGCTGGCCGGACCACCCTCCTTCGACGTCGTCCCTTCCTTGTGGATCGGAGATTACGCCAGTTTGATTGGAGACAAGCACAGGGGATCGCCGGCTGTGAAGACAACTTCCTCCCTTTCGATCGCTACTTCGGCTCCTCCGTGCTTGAACGACTTCGCTCCCTTTGACGACTTTCCCCTCCCCTCCGATCGGAAGTTCGACATTTTGATCGGAACCAGAGCAAGAGCTCGCTGCTGTGTAGGTAACTTTCTCCCTACCGCACGCCTGTTCGGCCAAATCCCGTAAAAAGGTTTCTATTTAATTATAATTATTTTAATTAATTATGATTGTTGTTTTTTTTAAATTAATTATACTTATTATAATTAGTTCTACATAATTTTAATAAAGTAATTATAATTAATCTAATTAATTATAATTAACTTTAATTAGAATTAAATTTAATTAATTATAATTATAAATAATTAATTAAAAAATATTTTCTTAATTAATTATAATTAATTAATATTAACTATAATTAATATAACAGAAAAATGTACTTGAACCTTCTCCGCCTTGATCCACGAGCCTACGTCGTCGGTCCCAAAGGTATAATCTAAACTCAGGCTTCCGTCCTCGGCGTGTACGACGGGCCGGTAGACCACCTAAGTACGCCTTTGTTGAGCGTGGTAGGAGGGAATCCGGCCCGACGCCTACGACGAGGCGGACAGTCGCCTCCCCTCTCGCTCTTTTACTTCGACGTGTGTGTCGAGCCGGTAGACCACCTAAGCACGCTTTTAGTGAGCGTGGTAGGAGGGAACCCGGTGCGACGCCTACGACGAGGTAAGTAAGCGACCCTCGCCCTCCTGTCTTGACATGCGTGCCGAGCCGGTGGACCACCTAAGCACGCCTTTAATGAGCGTGGTAGGAGGGAAGCCACTTCGACGCACAGGATGAGGCCAGGTGAGCCTGGTGTACTCTCTTCTTTGCGTGGCCGGAATAATTCATAAGTACCCCCGGGCGGGGGGAAAGCAAATTGCTCTTTTCTTATAATAGGTACCGTCAAAGACCACATGCACGCCTTTATTGCGCGTGGTGGGAAGAAAAATCAAACGAAACAAAAACAAATTGGAACTAAAGTTTAAGTCAAATTGAGTATTCAGTTGAAATCAAAATATCTCAAAAGACTTTGAGTAATCATTTGAATATAAACTAGGGCTCAAATTCAAATTTACTAAGTGTAGAGGACACTAAAATTGAACAAGACTCAGACTACGGGGGACATAGAACTGAGCTTGCACATTAAGCTCATGAGCCTGATTTAAATCGGTCCTGAAGAGACTTGAATTTGAGCCTGGCTTGAGCATCATCGCCCTCTCACATTCGACGCCAGTCAAAACTACCACCTGAGATTGGTGAAATGTGGTTTCGATGTCAAAGCAAGGGCTCTCCTACAAATACTGCTAGGAGGTCATAGCGGATACAACTGATCCCCAACAAATGAATACTTGCGGATAACAATAGTGTGTATGTCGTATGCACAACGAACCATTGTGGACACAAATATGGATCCCTACAAATGGATACTCGTGGATAACAACAGTGGGTATATCGTAAGCACAACGAATCACTGTGGACACAAGTAAAGATATTACCTACAACGACGGTAACAAAGGTTTACAAGTGCGTTGGGTACAAGGGCGACTCTATGCATGAAAAGGATACCCCCTGGTATAAGGGAGGAAATGTTTGAACAAATTAGAATCAAACTTTCTGGTGTTCCAAAGTTTCTTCCTTGTCCCATCCTTAGGAAGAAAACAGTTCTGATGTCTACAATACCGAAAATAACGAGTCCGCTACACCAAAGATCCTGAAATGAGTTCTTTCCAAACCAGCAGTCATTGACTCCGATGTTCAGAAAAATCCATCACCGGTGATTGAGAAAGGGGAGTATCAAGATGAGGAGATGCCTCATAACATCAAGATCATAACGCCACCGGATCTGCAACACTTATGCAAGCAGATAGAAGGCGTTCACAAATTATAACTCCACGCCACCGGATCTGCAACACTCATGCAAGCAGACAGGAGGCGTCTACAATCTTCAACGTACGCCACCGGATCTGTAACACTCATGCAAGCAGACAGAAGGCGTCTACAAATGCTTTCAAAATACTCATGCACGTGCACTATAAATTGTATACACATAGGTACACAAAGGGTAAATACAATCTCAACCCGCATGGGCCCCGGCGAGCGTGCTATTGGTACACGTGACGCCTAGGGATGCTACGCGGGTCAACAACTGAATTCAGGTTCGAACCTGATCCTTCTATACGGGTCAATAGAAGTCGACGATCCTTCTAGGGATGCTACACGGGTCAACAAGTGAATTCAGGTTTGAACCTGATCCTTCTATATTTGTTTTAATACATTCATATTAGGCCTTCAAAGCCTAAAATCAAGAGAATTCACTCTCAAAGGCATAAAGCCTACGAAACCCGATCCTCGATCAATAGCTTGATCGAGTTGACAGGGGTTAATTCATAAAGAAAAATGACCTCGAACACCCCGATGATGGCCGTGTTGAATGCAGACCTCAACCGGAGGGGTTCCTAAATATTTTTTTTTTAAATGTTTCCCAAATACCCAAAGTCCATTTCAAATAATTCAAAGCTCCACCCAAAATCCCAGAAAATTTCAAAAATCTCAAAATCCCAGAAATCCCAAAAATATTTAAAATGAAATAAATCCATCAACCCACTCAAAGAAAAATTCATCCGCCATCCGCAATAGTTTGCCTAGGTAGAAAAAAGTAAAAATTACTCTAGCTCACAAAGAGTCAAATACCTAATCGAAAATATCACAAAAATCCATTCTCAAAACAGTCTCCTGCTAATAAGGACGTGGTACGTGTCCTCTAACCAACGGTTTTGCCGCCAAATGGCACCGCGGGATAAACGGTTATGAAGACTCGGGGCCCTCTAAAACCGAGTGGTTTTGCTGCCAAATAGCATCACGAAATACCGGTTATGGCCAACGCCGTTACGTTCATTATTAGCATCAAATCCTTGAGATATGAATCAATAGAATATAATTGATAGGGCACAAAGCCCTTTGTTAGCTAAGGTGGATTCAAATTTGTCCCCTTAAACAAACACCCACCCCAGGTCTACAAGGTACCCTTGGACGAAGCAACCCATGGCTGCCGACAAGGATCCTTCTGTCAGGTTGGGTCGACTAACTCCTCTGACTAAGTAGACCAGGGACCACGATGGCCCAGGACGACGAAACCATGGGATCTTGATCGGGTCCATCATCCATTCCCCCACCATCCGCTTTAAGTGAAAGATGGTGGAAATTTCTATTTTAAATATCAAATCTTCAAACTTCCAACCTCCAATACCAATGTCTATTGCTGCTACTATATGCTAGATAACACGTATCTCTACGTATCTGATCGATGACTAGCCTTAATCGAAAGTTCTCTCTCGTAATCGGGAGAGGTAATTAACTATAGGGGCTTGCGCCTATAGGAAACCAGAACTCAGATATAAAGTCCTCACAAAATGAGGGCGAAATCTCTGGGTAGTGCCTTATCTACAAACCCATCTGCCTTCCAAAATTTACCCCGTAACTTATTCCGTTAAAACTCCCTCGCCGAATAAAAAGAAGAAAAAAGCGCAGCGGCGAGGGGAGGCCGGGGCCGACTTTTCGGAGCCCACAGGTAACTAAATAACTTTGCAAAATTCAAATTTATTTGAATTTGAAAAGTTACCTAAAATATCATTCATATTTTAGGAAAGTTCCCAAATCCTTTTCTATTGATTTTAAATTAAATTATGATGGAATATTTCATCCCAAATTTGATTCCCTAAATTAAGGAAGCATTAAAAATTTCCTTAAAACCCCTTCCTAGCCCATTAATCCGCCGGCCCCCTCATTAATTCCTTTGCATTTATTTTCTAAGGCCCATCCCTCCCTTTGGAATTAATTCAAACCTTCATACCCCCTCTTTGGCCAAAATTTCCAAAAGCCCCCACCTCCTTATTACTTTCCAAAATTCTTATATTAAGTTTTGGAAACAAATCCCTAAACCCATCTCTTTTGCCACCGCCCCTTTCCTCCCTTTTTCTTCTTTAATTATTCCTAATCATAGCGATTAATTGGAGGATTGTTTGAAAAACTTTCCCTCCACCAAAATTTGAACCAAATTAAATTCCCTCCCTCCTTCCTTTGCCGGTCATCCCCTCCTCCTCTTTACTTCAATTTTGAGAGAAACTTCTTCCTCTCTAGTGGAGCTTCAAGGGATTGGCATTGGTCTCTGGCTACACATCATCCTTCCAAAGCCAATGAATGGCCGATTCGGAGCTTGACTATGAATTTGCTTATGACGAGCAAGGATACGTTAACATCCTCCACTCCATCTTCTTCGATTTCAACCCGAAAGTTGATCGTTCCATCGAAGAGTACGTGGACAGCATTATTTTCACGCTATTGGAGACCATCGACGAGCAACTTGCCGGCGCCCATTGGCAAATTGTCTCCGGACCTTCTCAAGGGTGAACTTCTTCCCCTTTTCATTTACTTTCCTAATCCCCTAATCTTGTAGGTGGTGACAAGTCACAAGGAGCCGTGCTTCGCCTTATGCCTAAGCTTAGTAAACGTAGGATAGAGTGTGCTTTCTATGTTATTATCTTATTGTTAGATTAGAGATTTTTGTTGAAAGTTACTTAATTCACATGTTGTTGAAATTCTAATTTGTTTTGATAATCCATGTGCTTGGCATGTGATTTGTCCTAAGCGTGGCTATCCCTCTTACGTTTTATTTTGTCATTTTGAATGCTAATAGTTTAAATCATAATTGTTTTTATCAAGAAATTGTACAAGATCTTATCGCAATCACTGATTTTGGTCCAATCTAGAGAGCCTTAGAGAAGCCAGGAATGAGTATCCCATCACTGATTTGCCATCCATGAAGCGTGAACTTAAGTAGAAGTATTTGCCTCCCTTGTACTTCCCTAGATTATTGGATAGGTGGAATAGGCTAACTCAGAGCAACAAATCAGTTAAGGAGTGTATCGCGTCCTTCGATGACTACGTGATTCGCTGCAAAGGGGAGACCTCTACCACCCCAGCGCAGATCTTGTCTATGTTTCATACCGGGGTGCGAGAGGATCTTCGTAACGAACTGTTTTCCCGAAACATCACTACTCTTGAGAATGCCTATAACCTAGTGCTAGATTTTGGAGGAGACCCGTTCCTAGCACTCGAGTCGATCCCATGACTCGAGGCCTTTCTACAGATTTTTCGGTAGTTTCACTCCTCACACTCCTACTGCTCGACCAGCCCAAGGAGTACTACTCGACCACCCACTATTCCTCCTGCACCTCGATCTGATTTTAGGAGTAAACCTCCCACCCCGGATACCCCTCGGTCTAGTCCCGAGACCAAGTGCTTTCGATGCTAGGGGTATGGGCATATCACTTCTCAGTGCTCTAGTCCTTATAAAGTATCGATCATCGAAAAAATCACAGAGGACGATCTCGAGCCTGAGGTTGATCAGATCCACCAAGTCGAGAATGAAGGCGAATTCTTCGAGGAGGATGATGACACTATTGTCCTCCATTGCATTCAGAAACTGGACACCTCTCCCATCTACATGGTGAGATGTGTGCTATGACACCCTACTCCCACTAATGATTGGCATAGGACGGCAATTTTTCACACCTTCACCAAAATCAAGGATAATAACTGTAAAGTCATCGTGGATAGTGGTAGCTGCATAAATGTTGTATCCTCCAACATGGTGTCCAAGTTGTATCTTTCTTTCGTTCCTCACCCCAACCATATAAGGTAGCATGGGTCAACTCCACTTCCTTGGAGATGAAAGAACAAAGCATCATACCTATCTCCTTTGCTGACTACAAGGAGAATGTTTGGTGCGATGTGTTGATTATGGATGTTTGACAAATCCATCTGGTTCGCACCTGGATTTTTGATAATGATGTCCACATCTATGGGCGTTCAAACATCTGCATGATTGAACATGCGGGCAAAAAGATTAAGCTTTTTTCATCGCAGCCCCGGGTTAAGGATGACTCCAAATCCAACCTTATTAAGTCCAAGAAAGGACTGAACCTGGTCACCGACAAGGTTCTCGATTCTGAGATCGCTCAAGATGCACCACTATACGCCTTAGTCGGTCGTGAGATTCCCGTTGAATCTGATGACCCTATTCCTCAGGAAGTCCAACCCATTTTGGGAAAATTTGCTGATGTTATCCCTGATGATCTCCCAGATCAGTTACCCCCACTTAGAGACATTCATCATGCCATAGACTTCGTCCCTGGAGCCTCCCTCCATAACCTGCCACACTATTGCATGAACCCAACAAAACATGCTGAACTTAAGAAACAGGTAGATGAGTTACTGCAGTGATGTTTCATTAAGGAAAGTCTTAGTCCCTGCACGGTACCAGCCCATCTTACTCCTAAGTATGACAGATCTTGGCGAATGTGTGTTGATAGCCATGCTATCAACAAAATCACTGTCAAATATCATTTCCCTATTCCGAGATTGGACGATATGCTCGATATGATGACGGGTGCCACTCTATTCTCCAAGATTGATCTCAAAAGTGGATACCACCAAATCCGGATCCGACCTAGAGATGAGTGAAAAATTGCCTTCAAAACCAAGGATGGTCTCTACGAGTGGTTAGTCATGTCATTCGGGTTGATAATGTCCCAAGTAATTTCATGAGGATCATGACTTAAGTGTTGTACCCTTTTATTGGAAAGTTATCGTTGTCTACTTTGACGACAATCTTATTTATATCAGTCGGCGAGTCAATACTTAGATCACTTAAGGCATGTTTGTGAGGTCTTAAGGAAGGAACAACTTTATGCCAATCCTAAGAAATGTACCTTCCTTGTATATCGTGTTATATTTTTGTGCTTCATCAGGTCAGCCAATGGGGTCTCTGTAGATATCGAGAATGTGAGGGCTATTGTTGAATGGCCTGTTCCTCAGAACATCTGGGAAGTTCGCAGCTTCCACAGACTAGCGACCTTCTATTAGAGATTTATCCAAAATTTCAGCACCATTGTATCTCCTATCACCGACTATCAGAAGAAGGGTGGTTTTCACTGAACCTCGGCCACCACCAGAGCTTTTGATGAGATTAAGAAAAGAATGGTGGAAGCCCCAATGATGAGACTTCCTGATTTTCCAAAGTCTTCGAAGTGACCTGCGACGCTTCGGGGATCGGAATTGGAGTCTTATCACAGGAAGGACACCCAGTAGCTTACTTAAGTGAGAAACTTAATGACATTCGACAACGATATTCCACGTATGACAAAAAGTTTTACGCTGTGATCCAATCTCTTCATTATTGGCGACACTACTTGCTCCCACAGAGTTCGTCATCTTCTCGGATCACGAGGCTATGTGTTATATCAAATTCCAAAAAAAGTTGAATGCACGTCACGGTCAAAGGGTGGAATTCCTTCAGGAGTACACTTATACCCTTAATATAAGGTGGGAATTGAGAATAAAGCTGCTGATGCTCTCAGTCGTCGTATGATGACTACTACTGAGATGAGAGCTGAAGTCGTGGGTTTTGACCAAATAAAGAGGGAATATTTGGAATGCCCCGACTTCAAGGAGACCTACTCTCTCTTGTCCACAGGCAGCACGCGCCTTGTGGATGATTTCCTTCTAGAGGATGGTTATCTTTTCAAAGATCAAAAGCTTTGTATCCCTAGCACCTCCCTTAGGGAATTTTTTGTCTGGGAACTCCACGCTGGAGGCCTTGTTGGGCACTTCAGTCGGGAAAAAGCGATAGAAGCCGTGGAGTATCATTTTTGTTGGCCCAGCCTGAAGAGAGATGTCGGTAAAATGGTCAGTAGGTGCCACACCTGCCAGCTAGCCAAACAACGCAAGAAAAACACTTGTCTGTACACTCCCCTTCCTATCCCCAGTTGCCCTTGGCAGGACGTTAGCATGAATTTTATCTTAGGACTGCCCAAAACTATACTTAGGAATGAAGCCATCTGTGTTGTAGTAGATCAATTTTTCAAAATGGCCCATTTCCTACCTTGCTCCAAAACATCTGATGCCTCCCCCATTGCCAAACTTTATTTCAATGAGGTCGTCTGCTTACATGGTTTATCCAAAACCATTGTATCTGTCAGGGATGTTAAATTCACCAGCTATTTTTAGAAAAGCCTTTGGATGAAAATGGGCACTAAATTGCAATTTTCCACAATCATTCATCCACAAATTGATGATAAAACCGAAGTAGTCAATAGGAGCTTAGGCAATCTATTACGATCCCTGGTCGGCGAGCATATTAAGGATTGGGATTCCATTCTACCTACCACTGAGTTTTCCTATAATAATTCTATGAACTGAACCACTGTCCTAAGTCCTTATGAAATTATTTATGGGTTCAAACCTAGACAGCCACTAGACCTCATACACATGTGCTATAGGTATAGGATTTCTAAGACTTCATCATCATTTGCATCCCATATGCATGAACTTCATAAAGAAATTGCACGACAAATTGAAATGAGCAATAATGATTATAAACTGTATGATGATCTTAAACGAAAATTTAAAACTTTTGAGGTTGGTGACTCCTTGATGCTGCAGATTCGTCCGAAACGGTTCCCATAGGAAACAGTTAAGAAATTGCAAGCCAAGAGTGTTGGACCATTCAAAATAATTAAGAAAATCAATGATAAAGCTTATTTAGTAGATCTTCCTGCACAATTCAAGATCATCCCTCCTTTAACATAGAAGATCTATTTGCATATGAAGGTCCTAATTCAACCCACAAAATTCACTCATACAGCAGCCTTGTGTGACCCCATCATGTGAGACCCCATCATGTGAGACCCAAACCTACCTCAACTCCCAAATATTTCCAAATCACCCATGACAGAAAAGATGGACACGATTCTGAGTGATGACATCATCTCCACAAGAGAAGGTGGACGACGGAGGTACTTGATCAGGTGGAGAGGCAAGCCTGAGTCAGAAGATACACGGGTGAATCGCGAGGAGCTGCAACAGATTGACCCCGACGCATTGAAGATCTACGAGAGCACCCGGGACGCTTACTCGACCGAGTCAAGCTTTCTCTCATCCCGAGATAATGATGAGGACATCAGAGCTTGGAAAGTCTATCAGAGACGTGGCCATCAATCTATGGCCACGACTGAGTCGATGTACTTCTGAGACGTATTATGTTTTTTTCTTTATTAATTTATGTTGTATTTGTTTTATTAGTGTTTCTATTTTTACTCCTTACTTAAGGGAGGTTGCATGTAAGCCCAGAGGACATCGACGTCTTTTTATTTTTTTTAGTCATTTATACGAGGCTATATATGACCCTCTTGTTCTCTTTTCATATTAATGATTGAATGATAAAAAAATTTTCCATTACTTGAGTTCTTTGTGAGATCTTCAAAGTGTTTGAAGAGAAAAATCCCTAAGAGAGGGAAATCGGATCACCCACCAACCTTGGAGACGGCCGGGTTCGGGTTTGTGCTTTTCGGGTGATAGGAGCATGATAAAGTTCAAGGACATCAAGCATATGCGAATGTCGTATGGAAGTGAGGACAAGAATCAAGTGTGGGAACTAGGATGGAGGATCAAATTCGGATATGAGGGAATGGAAAATCAAGATCAAGCATTACGTGCTAGATAAAATGACAAGAGAGGATGTGAAAGGGGAGAGATTAATACGTGCAGAGTTTGGACCATAAAATGACGAGAGAGGATGTGAAAGGGGAGAGATTAATACGTGCAGAGTCTGGACCAGAGCTATGTTCGTATTCTGTGAGTGTGCGCAACAAGAGCGCAGTGTCCATAGTAATTGCGTTTTTACTGCGTATACTCACAGAATCTGGACAGTTCTCACATCCGAACTCTGTACGAAATAATCTCTTGTGAAAGGGAGTGGTAAGCGGCTAAAGTTGGCATTAGCCAACTAAGATAAAATATTAACTAAGATAAATATTTTGCTGTCGTATTCACTGGGAAACCCTCCTATGTATAATAATGGATTAAGTAAAATGTTCAAGGAAGTTAGAGCATAGCACTCACCATATAAACATAACTTCGGAAACAAGTTAATTTTTCTGCACCAACCAAAAAGGTTAATGATAAAAAAGAATTTAGAAGGTTGTTTTTTCATCCTTTTTGGTTGATGGATAAAAACAATGTATTCTTCCTGCTCATGAAACCACTAGTTAAAAAGCTACAACAAGAAAGATACCACAATGGAATTAGTGCATTTGGGAAATGAAAGGCATGCAGAATCACGGTGACTAAAAGTCACTGCCTGGTCAACAGCCAGAATGTATGGCAGTTATGATAACTCTCAAAATTAGTAATACTACTATTAAATTTATACTTCATTGGTAAAATAGCAAGTTATCAATGTCTTGGAGTGAGTTGCTTATACCATGATGCTATACAAATTATATTTTCGTATAAGAGCATAAGATCTTTGTCAACAAGAGGGTATATGGGTAAATTTTATTTTCTGTTTAAGAGGGACAAGTAAGAAATAGAGCATAGCAATCAGCTATTGAAGCATATAGACAAACACCCCATCCGTAAAACAAATAAATAAATAATAACAGAGTTCTAAATGCTTTGAGATTCAAAGTATTATCATGCTACAATGATCATTTAATGAAAATTAGTTAAAATTTTCCCAAGCAAACCAACAGCTATTCAGTCAAAATTCTTGCACAATTTTCAACAGAAAAGTAAATTCAAGCATTAGACAAACCCTTCACCAGAGAAAAAATAACAAATTCCAAAATTTAATGGGAGAATGCAAGTACTACCATGCTAAAAAAGATCATTCAAGGATTATCGGTAAAACATATGTAAAAGGAAAAAAAATTTCTCATGATGCAAACCTCAACAAGCATTCTGCCAAGTTTCCTGCGTGATTGTTTTGTAGCGGTAGCTGTTTCTTCAGAATCTTTCAGTAACTGGACGCCAATCATTTGAGGAGGCTGTAATTTTTTATCTTTCTTGACCTTTGTTGACTCTTCTACTTGAGTCACTGTTTGTTCAACTTCATATTCCTCTTCATCAATCTCATCATCTTCTGCTTCTTTCGTAGCATCCTCTGTAACATCACCATCACCTTCTTCATCTGTGTCATCAATTTCCGCATCTTCATCAACTTCATCTTCCTCATCATGAACTTCTTTCAAGCCCTCCCCAAGAAAACGATGTTTCCAGAACTCTGTATTGCCATCTTGAAGTTTAATTCGTGATACTAGTTCTTCTAAGTCTTCATCAACCTACTCAGAAATCAACAAATAAAACCTTTCCAGTATCCCAATGAAAGAGTTTATAGAAGAGACATATCAGGTTAATAAAACTAAATTACTCCAAAACAGCATTAGTTTCATTTTTTTACTATGAAAAGTGCTCTAAAATTAATAAACATGGGTAACAAGAAAATTGTGTCACATGCCTCTTCTTCCTCCTCTTCAGCTGGGGGAACCCAAAGAGGGCGACCACGAGAACGATTAATTCTTCTAGCTTTTTGCACTCTTTGATAGAGAACTTGCCTAGTTCCATCAATAGGCAATTCTTGAGCTTCTAGTTCTTCTTTTAGTTCTGAAACTATCATCTTACTAGCAGCTTTGGGCTTTAAAATATTTCTATCAGGGCCTTTGATGATTTTTCTCAACTTGTCTACCACCCTAAGATAATCTGTATCAGAGACCACCCCTAAAGCTGTAGGCCCTTCATTCTTCAATGTCATCAGAAGTTTTCGATGGTAGATTTTTGATTCTTCAAGGCAACGCTGCTTGAAGGAATTTTCCATAGGATTGGAATAAGCAAAACCAAAGGCATCGGGGTCCAAAGGGGTTTTTCCTCTGCGTGGGACCCACCGCTTGCGTTCTCCAGTGAGCCCCCCTTCAGCTATATACCTTTAATTAAGAGGCATGTACTTTAGAGCAGAAATAGATGAATGTGAGAATATAGATGTACATTAATGAACCAAAATATATCTAGAAACAAATTGCTACCAAGAGTGTTGCATATAACAAATCAAAAAAAAAAAAAAATCTTGAAAAATAGGGCTGTTTCAATAAAAATCTTGAAGTATTGAGGTAAATAAATTTAATTAATAATATTCAAGATATGAAAAGTTGAAAGTTTTCGAGATTTTGTAATATTAGCCGATGCATTTAGCTTTAGTCTTAAGGATATTAGTCAAATCAAATTCTTTGAGATTTGAAATTTGTAAATTGTTCAATGATAATTAATAAAAAAATATGTTATTGGAATAGTGAGATTCTCATAACTGAACTGAAACGGGTATTGAGAGACTATAACAAAACTCTTATGTTGGAAGGAATTAATGCTCTGAAAAAATTAAAGCGAATAATTTCTGATATTTTTATAGACATCACTTGATTCTATTTTTATTTTATACAGTTTCTTGACTATTTATTCAATTACAAATGTTTGAAGGTTATTATATTCATTATGGTACATGATCAAAGTTATCCATTAAAGTGACAAAATAATATTAATATTAATATATGTTATGTGAAATGTGTATGTGGATTTAAATATATGAAAAGAAGTAGAAAGCACAATTTGAAAATGTATATTTTTTTCAAAAGAATATAAAGACAATCATATGATTGACATGAAACAAATGTAAATAAGAAAAGAAAAAGGTTTATGCATGCAAATTATAAATGTTCACCCCTGTATAATACTGGCTAGAGAAGCAACATACCCGTGCACGTTAAATGGAAATGAAAATAGTTGTACCTTTATTTGTATATTTAGACGGGGCTCCTGTACTAATAGAAATGAAAATGGACAAATGAAATACAATGAGAAGTAATTTATCATTAAGAAAGACTATATATATATATGCAAAAGAAAGCCAAATGAATGTGTCATTTATACATGTAAAATTGTTATATTATAGGTATAATTGCTCACTGAGTTTACTTTGTAGAATCACTCTATTAAACTAACCATTTTCAGATAAGTCTCTTGAGAAGTAGAAAAAACTGAAAGAGAGGAATATGTCTACAGAAGATGATGTTTAAATGAAATCAAGTAATATATAGTTTATGTAAATGAAGCATATGTAAAAATTATACTAGTATTTTGATGAAAATTTATGTCAATGGCTCTTTAGTTTTATTTAGAATGTAGATGATAAACTGTGTTTAAAATTAAAGAAACTATTATCTAAAAAACAATTAAAGAAACTATTATCTAAAAAAATCTAAAAAACAATAAAAAATAAAAAATAAAAACAAAATAAAAAAAATAACAAAGAAAAACTCAAATAAGGCTTTTATCCATTATCTCTTTCTTGGTCCGATGCTTCAGAGACCAGATCTGCCCATGAGATTTTTTGCTTTTCATTATTTCCCCAGTTTAAATTTAACTTCGCCTTACCCTTTTCTTTTGCAGGGAGAATTCTTAAATTAGGGCACTCATTCTTCATATGTCCAGGTTTCCTACATCGAAAGCAAACAATGTCAGAGGAAATATGGACATCCTTTCCACTTTTACCTTTTTTTCACTTTTGCTTATGCATTGGTGAGCTTTGTGATTTGCTTGACAATTCCTTTCTATCGTCACCAACTAAGCTTCCTCTTTCCGTATCTTCGGCTTTTAGAACGATCGTCTCACCTGCATCCAAAAGTCTTTGACTCAACTCTTGCTCGTAGGCAAAGAGTGAGCCAATCAAATTATCAATAGAATAATCATTCAAATCTTTAGACTCACAAATAGCAACAACTTTAGAATCAAATTTATCCAGTAGACATCGAAGAATTTTGTTAACTTTTTCAAAATTTGAAAAATCTTTTCCTAAGGCATGCAATGATGTAGTAATTTGAATGAACCTTGTATACATGTCTAAAATCGTTTCAAAAGGTTTCATAGAAAACATTTCAAAATCATGCATTAAAATATTCAACTTGGATTGCTTGATTTCACTAGTGCCTTCGTATATGGTGTGCAATTTATCCCAAACTTCCTTGCCGGTAGTGCACGTGGATATTAACATAAAATCATCAGAACTTAAAGCACAGAAAAAACAGTTCAAAGACTTTGCATTTAGTTGAGCATCCATTCGTTCATCCCTATTCCATTGATTAAAAGGAATATCATTTTTAATTCCATTAACAATACGTGATGGTGATGAATAACCGGTTAAAATCATATGCCACATACGAAAATCAATCGATTGCAAAAAAGTAGACATGCGAATTTTTCAAAAATCAAATGTAATATTTTCAAACAATGGTGGTCTAGTGATTGAATATCCTTCCGCAAAAGTACGATTAGCCATGGATCGAAATTCAAAAGTTTTTAAAAAACTTATTTTATGAAAACCGCTCTGATACCACATGAAAGTTCGATGGGGATGTTAAGCCCTTATGAACTTATTCCCAAAGCTAATTAAGAGAGAGGTGATTTGGAAAAGAAGAATCTTTTAAACAAAGACAAAAACCTAAACCAAAATCACCACAAAAAGTGCGGAAGAAAAATAAATGCGGAAGCGATAATAAGAAAAGAACACACCGGATTTATAGTGGTTCGGTCAAACCTTGACCGACGTCCACTCCTTGGAGGCACCCTCCAAGTATTGCACTAACACAAAGTGACTCTCCTTTAGCTCCCACAGCTAGGCGGAGAAGCCCTTACAAAATCACTTCCACCTCCCCCGGTGCGGCGGAGTCGCCGGGTCCTTTGACACCAAAGAGACTTCTTCTTTGGTGAACTTACCTCGAGACAAGCCTTGAATCCGATGGTACTAAGGTGCGAGTTCGCCGGAGCAACCGTGTGGAACCCCCTCCACACTCCCTTGAGTCCCCCCTCACAGGATCTTCTCCCTCTCTCAAACTCCACCCTTTCCTCTCTCCCTTTCAAGCTCTCTCTTCTAGTTTCCCCCACAAGAACGAAGCTACAATGGCTGCCAAAGACACTTACAAAGTGTCATGCCAAAGCTTAAATAGAAGCTCTCAAAACGAGCTCATTAATGCAAGTTGCCGACATTATCGTCCAGGACGATAGACATATCGTCCTGGCCGATCAGTACAAATTAAGCTCATTAGCCCGGGACGATTTGAGACGATCAGAAGAAAATTGGTTACATCGTCCAGGCCGATCTCACGATCGTCCTGGCCGATTAGTTTAAAACCGATTTCAATCGTCCTGATCATAGCCCTGAATACAAGCTGTCCGATGAAGATCGTCCAGGCCATCGTCCTGGCCGATCATTCGATCGTCCCGGACGATGTGATCGTATCAATCAACCATTAATGCTTTCCAAAGATACCAGATCAATTTAGGCATGATTGAGTTAGATCGTCCTGGACGATAATAATATCGTCCGGGCCGATTTCCTAAAACAAAGAATTCCTAAACTGATTATGGCGGCTGATTCTTTCTGAATTGAGATTATCGTCCTGGCCGATACAGGTATCGTCCAGGCCGATCTGTTGACGGCTGCCTTAATGAGGATGTCCTAAATAGGGTTTCTGATTTTGGACAGATCGTCCAGGACGATATAAATATCGTCCCGGCCGATATTACCAAAAATAGAAAACTTATAGGGAACACCAGGAGATCTTCTAAATTATAATCCAACTGGTCCCACACCAAATACAACTGACTCAAGAAAGGAAAAAAAGATTACAAACTGACACAGACCTAGTCTACCCAATCTTGAGCTGGTTCCAGATTGCAGTCTGATCGTGTGGACCTGAAACGTTAGCACATAAGGCAATCGTAGAGAAATAAGGAATGTTTGCTATCATCAAAATCATAGATTCGCAACAATCTCCCCCTTTTTGATGATGGCAAAACATTTCAATTTGAATTTTCATAAAAGTAAATCCTCCTAATCTCCCCCTCACTAGAATAAATCCTTTTAACAAAAATAGGGGAGATGAAAATATTTTTGTTGTTTTAAAATTTTTGAAAAGAAAAAAGATACAACGTTCTCCCCCTTTGACATCATCAAAAAGAGAGGAGGCACAAACAAAAAAACAAAACGAACAAAAAACATTCCCGGATCAAGTGAAAAAACAAATGTTCTTAAAATGAGAAAGTTACCTCTAGGTTTTAATCAAAAAACTTAGTAGAATTGGATTGACAACACATAGCCCAGTAAAGGTTAGAAAATCAAGAATTGATAATCCAAACTCAAGTTCTTTAAAAAGGCTCAAAAACTTTTTAATTCAATATCTAAATCAAGGAATAAATTAGATAAAGAAACAGTAATTTTTCAAAACTCCTTTCATAAAATATATCTAATAGAAGATTAATGCACGATTTGTTGAATCATGAATCAAGATTTTCAAACTCAAGCATCGAAAAATCAAGGGTTTTCTTAAGCTTTAAGAAGTATAAGAATGATAAGCATTAAAATTTAGTGGGCTCATTTTATGCCTCTTGACAATTGGTTGGCGCACTGCGCATCTTTTGATACACTTTGTGTATTCTATATTTTTTAATTTTGGCGCTTTGCGCTTCTTTTATTTTTGGCATCTTTGGCCAATTTTTTTTTATTATGCTACATTTCTGAAATCTTAAATACCAAAAGTAAACTCATACTATTGATAAAGCAAATTTCTTGATTAAGAAAATTTTGAATTAGATTCAACAACTTGCAAAAGATTCCTATGCGATAAATAAAATATAGGGAGATAAAAAATTTAGTTTCAAAAACTAATTTAAAAGATGAAAAATATTTTAAATCAAAAGTAGAAAAATCTTTTTTAGGAAACAGAGATTGAAAGTCAAAAACATGAGTTTCCTTCCTTTGATTGTTTTTAGAGAAGTCAATCACAACTTACTAAAGATTTCAAGAAAAATTAGGAAGTAAAATTTTCATTTATAAAAAAGTGGATGTGTGTGTTGATCAGAAAAAAAAATACGAAACAAAATATGTAAAATTAAAAAATCTAAAAAACAATAAAAAATAAAAAATAAAAACAAAATAAAAAAAATAACAAAGAAAAACTCAAATAAGACTTTTATCCATTATCTCTTTCCTGGTCCGATGCTTCAGAGACCAGATCTGCCCATGAGATTTTTTGCTTTTCATTATTTCCCCAGTTTAAATTTAACTTCGCCTTACCCTTTTCTTTTGCAGGGAGAATTCTTAAATTAGGGCACTCATTCTTCATATGTCCAGGTTTCCTACATCGAAAGCAAACAATGTCAGAGGAAATATGGTCATCCTTTCCACTTTTACCTTTTTTTCACTTTTGCTTATGCATTGGTGAGCTTTGTGATTTGCTTGACAATTCCTTTCTATCGTCACCAACTAAGCTTCCTCTTTCCGTATCTTCGGCTTTTAGAACGATCGTCTCACCTGCATCCAAAAGTCTTTGACTCAACCCTTGCTCGTAGGCAAAGAGTGAGCCAATCAAATTATCAATAGATTAATCATTCAAATCTTTAGACTCACAAATAGCAACAACTTTAGAATCAAATTTATCCAGTAGACATCGAAGAATTTTGTTAACTTTTTCAAAATTTGAAAAATCTTTTCCTAAGGCATGCAATGATGTAGTAATTTGAATGAACCTTGTATACATGTCTAAAATCGTTTCAAAAGGTTTCATAGAAAACATTTCAAAATCATGCATTAAAATATTCAACTTGGATTGCTTGATTTCACTAGTGCCTTCGTATATGGTGTGCAATTTATCCCAAACTTCCTTGTCGGTAGTGCACGTGGATATTAACATAAAATCATCAGAACTTAAAGCACAGAAAAAACAGTTCAAAGACTTTGCATTTAGTTGAGCATCCATTCGTTCATCCCTATTCCATTGATTAAAAGGAATATCAGTTTTAATTCCATTAACAATACGTGATGGTGATGAATTACCGGTTAAAATCATATGCCACATACGAAAATCAATCGATTGCAAAAAAGTAGACATGCGAATTTTTCAAAAATCAAATGTAATATTTTCAAACAATGGTGGTCTAGTGATTGAATATCCTTCCGCAAAAGTACGATTAGCCATGGATCGAAATTCAAAAGCTTTTAAAAAACTTATTTTATGAAAAACCGCTCTGATACCACATGAAAGTTCGATGGGGATGTTAAGCCCTTATGAACTTATTCCCAAAGCTAATTAAGAGAGAGGTGATTTGGAAAAGAAGAATCTTTTAAACAAAGACAAAAACCTAAACCAAAATCACCACAAAAAGTGCGGAAGAAAAATAAATGCGGAAGCGATAATAAGAAAAGAACACACCGGATTTATAGTGGTTCGGTCAAACCTTGACCGACGTCCACTCCTTGGAGGCACCCTCCAAGTATTGCACTAACACAAAGTGACTCTCCTTTAGCTCCCACAGCTAGGCGGAGAAGCCCTTACAAAATCACTTCCACCTCCCCCGGTGCGGCGGAGTCGCCGGGTCCTTTGACACCAAAGAGACTTCTTCTTTGGTGAACTTACCTCGAGACAAGCCTTGAATCCGATGGTACTAAGGTGCGAGTTCGCCGGAGCAACCGTGTGGAACCCCCTCCACACTCCCTTGAGTCCCCCCTCACAGAATCTTCTCCCTCTCTCAAACTCCACCCTTTCCTCTCTCCCTTTCAAGCTCTCTCTTCTAGTTTCCCCCACAAGAACGAAGCTACAATGGCTGCCAAAGACACTTACAAAGTGTCATGCCAAAGCTTAAATAGAAGCTCTCAAAACGAGCTCATTAATGCAAGTTGCCGACATTATCGTCCAGGACGATAGACATATCGTCCTGGCCGATCAGTACAAATTAAGCTCATTAGCCCGGGACGATTTGAGACGATCAGAAGAAAATTGGTTACATCGTCCAGGCCGATCTCACGATCGTCCTGGCCGATTAGTTTAAAACCGATTTCAATCGTCCTGATCATAGCCCTGAATACAAGCTGTCCGATGAAGATCGTCCAGGCCATCGTCCTGGCCGATCATTCGATCGTCCCGGACGATGTGATCGTATCAATCAACCATTAATGCTTTCCAAAGATACCAGATCAATTTAGGCATGATTGAGTTAGATCGTCCTGGACGATAATAATATCGTCCGGGCCGATTTCCTAAAACAAAAAATCCTAAACTGATTATGGCGGCTGATTCTTTTTGAATTGAGATTATCGTCCTGGCCGATACAGGTATCGTCCAGGCCGATCTGTTGACGGCTGCCTTAATGAGGATGTCCTAAATAGGGTTTCTGATTTTGGACAGATCGTCCAGGACGATATAAATATCGTCCCGGCCGATATTACCAACAATAGAAAACTTATAGGGAACACCAGGAGATCTTCTAAATTATAATCCAACTGGTCCCACACCAAATACAACTGACTCAAGAAAGGAAAAAAGATTACAAACTGACACAGACCTAGTCTACCCAATCTTGAGCTGGTTCCAGATTGCAGTCTGATCGTGTGGACCTGAAGCGTTAGCACATAAGGCAATCGTAGAGAAATAAGGAATGTTTGCTATCATCAAAATAATAGATTCGCAACATATGTATATGTTAATTTCTATAAAAATTTTATCGGTATGATAACATTTCAAGGAAAGCCAGTAAAAATTTCTTTCATACTGGAGCTTCACACTCCTTCATTTCAGAGTAATTTGTTAAAAATGTTAGATTAAATGCTTATAAAGCAACTACAACTTTAGAAGTTTTGATGCCAAAGGGATTCAAACTGAATGTTAATAGTTTATGTCAAGTTGAATTTGAAATAAATGAGAAGAGATTTAATGAAATCTTGAATGTATTATAATTGAATGAATTTGATATGATCTTGGGAATTGATTAGTTATCAAATCATTTTGTGATCATAGATTGCAATTATAAGATTGTAAATTTTAATTCCTGAGAGAAAAAAAAAATTTAATATTTATGGGGATAGCAAAATTTCCTCAATTATAATACCATATATGAAAGCTTGCAAATTTGTATGTAAGGGATATCAGTGCTTCCTAGCAAAAGGGATATAAATAAAGAAATTAAAGAATTGAAGGACAATCATGTATTCAAAGAATATCCAGAAGTGTTTCTAGATAAGTTATAAAGATTACCATAAGAAAAAGAAAAAAAACTTCACTATCAATTGAGTTCCGGGTTTAGAACCAGTGGCAAAGGAACCCCTACACAATCATAGTTAAGGAATTACAGGAATTAAAATGTCAACTACAAGAATTGCTAGATAAAGGATTTATCAGATTAAGTTCCTCGTCATGAGGAGCTCCAGTATTATTTGTAAAGAAGAAAAATGATAGTTTTAGATTGTACATTGATTACAAAGAATTAAATAAGCTCACAGTTAAAAAAAATATTAGCTGCTCATAATTGATGACCTATTTGATCAACTTGAGAGAGTTATAATTTTCTCCATGATTGATTTATGCTCTGGGTATCATCAGTTGTACATTAAGGAGGATGATAGGAAGTGCTTGAAGAAATTTTGGAAAAACCTTGGCTGAATCAAATTTTAACAATTTTAGAAAACCCAACAATAAAAAAACTATGAATATAACACATAAGAACACTTTTTTATAATTCAATTCCAAAATTATTGCTCTGATACCATAAAAGCTTATCACAACTCAACCTGATCAGGATAGATCCTATCATGTTGAGCTGTGACAGATAAATCCCAATATCTAATTTTGGAATTATTTTAAATTTTCTATCAATATTCATTGAAATAAACAACAAACTATAGAGCTACTAAAACATCAAAATACTGAAAATAAACACATCCACCAAATTTCTTTTATTTTATCAAAAGAAATATCTACACTACAGTACATGGTTATAGCCAAGAGCTACAGAATTAAAAATTTAACTAGTCATGACTATACAAAAAATCAAAATAGCAAATATTTGTCCTTAAATCTAATCCTGAACTGCTAGTTCACAACCCCTTTCCTCTTCTCAGATCCTGAAAATCAGAAGCAAATTCATAGTGAGCTACAACAGCTCAATAAGCTACACAAACCAATTTAAAATTTCAAATATTCTTTTATCAATATTTTTGGCTAAATTTTTAAAAGTAGTTAAATGCAGTTTAAATAAACCACTGTATTGAGAGATATAAAAAATACATAGTAGTTATTCTCTGATTTAAATAACAATACTAAACAAGTAAATAAATTTAAATTTATATCACAAAGCACTTCATCTCATTTTTCTAAAACCCAAATAAAACCTCAAAGGATTATGGCACTTATGACTTTTTTTTATTTGTGCTTATAACATAAGAATATATTATATATCCATGTTTCAGACAGAATCTCAAAGGATTCTGACCCCATATAACTCCTAACAATTCTCTAACACATATAGAACCTTAAAAGATTATAGCCCTTATGACTCCCAATAGATATAATTTAATCACAGATACACATATATCATAACATTATAATAATTAAAAAGTAATTGAGCATGTATCAAAATTTTACAGTATTGTATAACGACAAAAACAAAAAATCCAACTAGGCAAAAATGAACATTTTTAGAAAATTACCAACTTAACAGGGATCTTTTAAAACGATGTTTTAAGACTTTTATTGTATTACATTATTTTTCAATATCAAGATAATTTTCTTCTTAATAAAAACTCCGTAAATTTCAAAACCCTATTATAAAATTTCTAGAAAATATTCAAAATGTGCATAATCGTAATCTCTATATTATATAAAAAGTTACACAGCAAAACTTTTACGAGTACAAAGTTATGCACATTTTTTAAGGCATACTAAATTTTAATAAAAATATTTGCTAAAATTTACACATTTTTAAAAATTGAGATGGACATAATGTGACTTAGCTCAAGACGAACAAGTTTCTCAAATGGGCCGACGGACGAAAAGAACCCGAAGTCACCCAAAACCAAGGTTTTTCTTTCTCTCTTCTTTTTGTTCTCTAATCCTCCTAAGCTACACTCTTTGTTTTTGGGAAAGACTGAAATAAGGAAAGCCTTTTATCAGAAAGTAAATTACTAGAATGAGATATTATTAAAATATGAATAATTATTCTAATTATTTAATATTAAAATATTAATTTTATCAAAATTTATATATAACTTTAAATCTATAATTCCAACAAATACAAAGAAATATTTTTAAATTAACTTATTTAATTTGAAAAATTTTGATAAAATTAATTTGCAAAATGGACACCTAACGGTTTAAAAACCCTACTTGCCTTGATAGGTGTCGATTATTAAAAAATTTTAACAGCGCCCAAAAATTAAGAAAAAGAAATATGGAAACTAAAACACAACACTATAAATGTTCTGACAAAGACGGTTTGTAATTTGGACTTATAATGACTCCTCAAATAATTATTGACTTCTCTAAGTACAAAAATTCTTAAAAATTTGAAGGGTTTCACAATCTATCAACCTAATGAAAAATGTAGTCCTCGACATTCCCAAAATAAAATGAGTCAGAATAAACCTAGATAAAGTTGTCTCATATCAGATTCATTATCCTCAATCAACTCACCTTAAAAAAAATGTCATCCACTAGCAGTTCTATGCTTCCACTATATTTTAACCATAGAAATTTGTTTACTTCACAATTTTCTCACATCATATACAAAAATTCTTTCGGATTCTTCACTATATTGTAGATTCAGACGAACCTCAATTTCATCAGCAAATAATCTTTTCCCATAATCAAACACCTACTTTTTCAAAGAAGATACATGAAACACACTATGTATATATCGAACAAATGATCAATTAACAATAACCTGTAAGCAGAACCACCAATCCGCTCAATGATCTTAAAAGGCCATATGTTCTTTGAACAGAACTTGCTAATTCTCCCAAATCTACTAACACATTTCATGGGGCTGACTTTAACATGAACTAGATTACCAATCTGAAACTCAACTAACATGTATTTTTTATTGTAATACTTCTACTATCCCATACAAATTTCAACATTTCTCTAATCAAATTAATCTTTGCAGTAGTATCATCCACAAAGGCTGAACCTCGTGGATTGAGGCAACATTTCAACATTTCTTATGACTATCCATACAGATTTCAACACAAAGGCTCGTCAAGCACACAGAGGGCGAGATTTAAAACTTTATATCTTCGCGGAAGTTGTCGGCAACTGCGTCGCCTTGTGGATCGAGGCAAGAGGAGCATCTTCGCATTTTTCCCTTTTTTTTCTTTTTTTTTAAACTTTAATTAATTACAATTAATTATAATTAAAAATAATTAATTATAATTAAATTTAATTAATTATAACTAATTATTATTGATATTAATTAAGTATACTTAAAAATAATTAATTTATAATTAACTGTGATTAATTATAATTAGTTATAATTAAAAAAAATTAATTAAAATAATAATGGTCAATTATAATTAAATTTAATTCATTATAACTGATCATGTTTATTATTAATAAATTATGATTAAATATAATTAACTTATAATTAAATTTAGTTAATTATAATTAAATAAGATTAATTATAATTAAATTAAATTAATTATAACTATTATTATTAATTAATTATAATTTAAAAAATTACTTTATAATTAAAATAAGTTAAAGCTCCTTTTGCCCTAAGATTTATGGGATTTGGCCGAATAAGCTCGTATAAGGGAGAAAGTTCACCTTCACGTTAGCGGGCTCCCGTGTTGCTTGCGACTAAAATGTGGTGAATTCCGACCAACAGGGTAGGGAACATCGCTGGAGGATCAAAGTTGAACAACAACTACGGAGCCGAAGAAGCTCGCTAAAGGGAGATGGTTATCTTCACAGCAAGTGAGCCCCTGTCTTCAATTTCGATCAAAATGGTGTAACTTCCGACCTGACAGGAAAGGTATGCCGTCGAAGGAGCACAGTTGATCGACAATGAAAGAGCTTTACAGCAAGCGAGCTCCCTTCCTTGCTTTCGATCAATATGTTGTAATTTCCGATCCAATGAGAGGGGAAAGTCGTTGGAGGAGCAAAGTCGAACAATGACGAAGGAGCGAAGGAGCATGCGGTAGGGAGAGGTTTCCAACGGAGTCGCCAAAGGCTTCACCCCTTCGCCTTTTTAATGACAAGGCAAGGTATGGCATAGGACAAGTGGCATCGTGTGTGCGGGACTTTAGGGATTTCGATCGTGCGGAGATGGCATAGGACGTCCGGTTAGGTACATGAGATATATATATATTTTTGGCTTAAGTACGCAGGTCAACAAACTTAGCTCGAGACGAACAAGTTTCTCAACTTGGCCAAAAGACAAAAAAGATTCGAAGTCGCCCAAAACTAGGGGTTTTCTCTCTCTCTTCCTTTTCTTCTCTAATCTTCCAAAGCTACTCTTTATTTTTGGGAAAATTTGAAATAAGCAAAGTCTTTTATCATAATGTAAATGAGTGGAATGAGATATTATTAAAATAAAAAATAATTATTCTAATTATTTAATATTAAAATATTAATTTTATCTAAATTTATATATATCTTTAAATCCATAATTTCAAAAATTACAGAAAAAATATTCATAAATTAGCTTATTTTATCTAAAAATTTTTGGTAAAATCGATTTAAAAAACAGAAACTTGACAGTCCCAAAAACCTCACTTGTACTGATAGGAGCCGATTCTTTAAAAAATTTTAACATTACCAAAAAATTATAAAAAATAGAGAAGCTAAAACACAACACTATAAATGTTCTAGCGAGGACGGTTTGTAATTTAGACTTATAATGACTCCTGAAATAATTATTGATTTCTTACGGTAAAAAAATTCTTAAAAATTTTAAGGGTTTCACATGAAGTCCCTCGAAGAGTATCCGGTGTTGACTCATTGAGTGTCGAAAAGGTGATGGTCATCTTATACGAGCCTCCTGAGCTGTTGTCTCTCGTTCCTCTCTTTAGGTGCCTCTGTTCCTTCACCAACTGAGCTAGCTGAGCTAGTTTCATAGCCTGTCCTAAGTCATGAGGCCTCATCACTCTAACCGTTGAGCGGATCTTTAGTTTTAATCCCTTCATAAAGTTCCCACAAGTACAGTCTCTAAAAGTCGATCCAGTCGACTGCAAGGTACTCAAATTGATTATGGTACTCCACTATCCCCTCCTTCATCAAAGCGAAGAACTGCTAATAGAAATCTCCTCCCCTGCTATTTTGGAAACATTTAAACAAGCATTATTTAAACTCCCTCTAGGTCCGTATCAATTGCATCGTATCCCTGCACTAGTACCATGCTAAAGATTTTCCTTCCAAGCACATCTCGGCTACCGTCAGTCTCTCCCCCTCCGTCAATTTGTTGATGGTAAAGTACATTTCAACCTTGTAGATCCACCCATGGGCATCCTCTTCCTCAAAAAATAGACAACTCCAGCTTCCTCACCCTTAAATCGGCTTCGTTCTCTCTAGTCCCTTCATAATTTCCCATTTCCAATGGAGGTGGTTCGCCCCCAGTTGTGTTAATCGTCCCTTCTCCGCTCGCATCCAAACCTTTCATCGCAGGCCCACCTTCTCCCTTCAACTTTAGCACTCATTTGGTCATATTCCACCCCTCACCTTTCAAAATCTACACCTCTTCGATCATAATCAAGCCTCCGCCCTTCAAATTCAACCCCTCTCCTTTCAAATTCAGCATGGTTCAACTAATGTCCAACACCCTCACACCTCCCCACATACCCTCTACTTGACTCCTCCCAACGAATAGGCCCTAGGGAGGCATTTTCCTGTTTCCTCCAAAATCTCCACCTATTGATCTTCCCTTTCGTCTAATTGGCTTAGGGTTTTTCCCACTTCCTTGACTGTCGGCGCATTCCCTCACCTCTAACGACAATATTTTGGTTTGCCCTCGCACACGTTCTTCAACATCGTTCCAGGATGGAAAATTTCAAACATATCATATCATATGGATGATTGAAATATCCTTTTTAAAATCTGAAACTTGAGTTTGGAGATATGAAATTTCATATTTCTTTTGTCCGATCTCCCCTTCTAATACTTCTACATTTCTTTCCGCCATAAGTCCCCGGATCTTTGTTAGGCTCAAAAATCCAGATTTCCACCACAACAACAGTAAAAATTATAATTTATTAATATCCCTTTTTAATATCTCTAATCATTTGTCCGATATCTCCCCTTCTAATACTTCTAACTCGCACACGTTCTAATACTTCTACCTTTCTTCATCATTTCTCTAGTTATGAAATTCATCCAGGCAGTACAAAAATGTATCAAGAACTTAGGGGATTATTTTGGTGGCTATGATTGAAAAGAAAAATTGCACAACTTATAGTAAAATGCATTCACTGCCAAATGATAAAAGGTGAACATTAAAAGCCAGGTGATCAATTTCACTAATATACCTTAATGAAAATGGGAAGAAATTGCAATAGACTTTATAATTGGATTAACTAGGTTAAGGCAGAGTAGTGATGCCATATGAGTTATTATAGATTGATTAATAAAATCTGCTCACTTCTTACCCATCAAACAAACATATTCAATGGAGAGATTAACAAAGATATATGTTGATGAAATTGTGAGATTACATAAATTTCTAAAAATATTAGTTTTTGATAAAGATGTTTTATTGGCATCTGGATTGTGGAAAAAGATTCAGGAAGCCCTAAGTACCATATTGACTTTAAGTACCATCATCCTCAGATAGATGGGCAATCAGAAACAAACAATTCAGACTTTAGAAGATTTATTGCGATTATGTTTTTTGGTTTTAGAAGGAAATTAAGAAACTCATATACTATTAATTGAATTTACATATAATAATAATTTTTCATATATCAGTACTTCAAAAGTATATATGAAATGAGTTAAAGAGAATTCAATCAAAATCAATTGACTTATAAACTGATTTGAAATATGTTGAAAAGCTTGAAAGAATACTATATTATGATGTGAAACAACTACGAAACTGGGAGATACCTTTTGTAAAGATTTTATGTAAACATAGAACAGAAAGAGATGCCACCTGAGAGAAAGAATTAGAAATGAAGCACAATATCTACATTTATTTCTCTAAGGTATGTCTATTTCATTATTAATGTTAAATTTCGAGGATGAAATTTTTTCAAGAGAGATTGATGTGTGACATGTATGAAAATAAGAATTGCATTTAAAATTAATAATAATTTGAAAAACTTTGCCAATTGTAAACCTTATGTTTCACAATGTTAGATTCCTGAATTTTCAATTAGAAGTCATGTAATAGCATACAATAACAAGCTAGATTAATAGGATGCTCACAATATAACAATAAAATAAGTCAAGTAACACTAGGGCAATGATAACAAAAATTCACGGCTTAACAATTAGAAATGCTCACCTTAGAGTTCCCTCACTATCGCTCATGAAAATAGTGCTTTAGCGGAGGAAGAATACAAGCAACCATAGAGAAGCCACTAGGAGACAAGTGATGCATACGATATTGTTCGCCGGAGAGATAGCTGGAGGAGGGGAAGTAGAAGGATGGCTAATGATTCAACAATTCCCGGTCGGATGGTGTTCTTTGATGGACGACACTAATGTGAAGAGAATGTGATCCACATAGTTGTCCACGATGCCGTCAACATTCAAGTTTAAGTCAAAGAAACGGGATCGAAGAAGATCCTTTCGTCTTGATCATCATACACAAATCTGTGATCGTGTTCTGGATCGGCCATTCGGCTTGAAGATAATCCTTGTATGAGTAAGGCTTAGAAGAGGAGAGAAGTGGAGGGAATTTGGAGAAGAGAATTTTGGCTAGGTTAGGTTGGGGTATAAGGAGGTTGGGGAGGGAAGAGAAAAGGGTGTCTTAAGAATATCTGAAATTAATTTCAAATTTTTCTAGGACAGAGAAAGAATAAATTTTGAAAATCAAAATCACTCCAAATAGGTAAGGGGGGAAGGGGCGGCGGTTAGAGGGGATTATGGGAATTTAATTTGGGCTTAGGGATTTAATTGGAGAGAGAAAGGGAAGAGAGGGTGGGCCGGCTTTATTGGGGGGGGGGGGAGAATAAGATTCTAGGTTCAATGTATGTGGGCCCAAAAGATTTAATTATAGATTGGAATCAAATCTGAATTTTAATTTCGAATCTTCCTAATAGGGTTTTAACATTAAGAAAGTATTTAGAATTCAAATATTTAATTGAACTCAAAAAAGAATACTTTCCTAAATACTAATGGGCTATTTTAGGAAGGTAATTAAATTAGTTTGAATTTTGAAATTCAAACTTTGGGACAATGTAGGACGGCAGCTAAAGAAGGGCTAGGGAGGGGAACTTGCGGTTGGAGGGTGGGGGCCAGCGGTTGGATCGGTGGGGTAGGCTGCCCGGTGTGTTGGGGTGGTGGAGGGGGTCGATTAAGGGGAGAATGGAAGGGACGGGTGGGGAGATTAGGCCGGCGGTGGGGGATGGGACTAACCGGCGGCTAAGCACCAAGGGGAGGGGTTGGCCAGTGACTTCAAGTAAGGGAAACAGACCACGAGCCCGGAGCACCTCCGCGACTAGTGGGTATTGTTTTTCCCACGCCTTGGGACTTCGTCACTCAAGAACTCATAAGCTCGAGAGAACAACATCAAAAAATTTATTTAGCAATCATTTACCTCATACAAAGAAGAAGACATCAATAGATAGGCCTCAATAATAAAGAAAAGGACTCAAATGCCCTCGGGGCTAAAATAAGAACTCACTACCCATAAGGGTAAAATAAGAAAATTGAAATGCAAAATAAACAAAACATAAAATACATCAAAAGTAAAGGCCTCTAATCGTAGCTGTCGATCTACAATTCCATTAATGGTACACATATCGAAATCTCTAACAGATATCCTCATCAGAGATTGTATGAACCAGTTTAGTTGGTTCAACTGAACTGGCTTCTACCCGATAGCAGATGGACAAACGATCGGAATTGGAGCAGAAATGCGGGCTATGCAGACCGCATGCAGGCATGGGCGAAGATGGAGGGTTCGATTTTCAGTTTTGAATGAAGGATTGCGTACGAGATTAAAAACGAATGACTCCTTATGAGTACTATCTTCGTTTCACTCACTCTCATAAGGGTAAAATGCATGAGGAAGTTTATGTCAAGTGAAGCGGCCGAGAGGAAGGTGAGTTTTCAAATTTCATTTTCTTGGCACATTTCTTCTGTGATTTAATTCTAAAAAGAGAACAATTATTTTAAAGGTAGATAGAAAGAAATTGAGAAAGAAAGTAAAGAAAAAATTTTTTTGGGGAAAGACAAATCAACAAAATTTCATTTCAAACTTCAAAAGAAGTGTAAGTGGTTCAATTTTTATATATGTTTCTACTCAGATTTAGAAAAGAAAATTAATAAGATTTTTCTTATTTTGATGGAAAGTAATATTATGTGAATTTTCTATATGACAAAATTCAGACATAAGGAAATTTAATGAGTGAAAGTCCCATTTCAACGAAGAAGGAAAGGATTTGAAGTATTGAGGTAACTAAATTTATTTAATAATATTCAAGATATGGAAAGTTGGATGTTTTTGAGATTTTGTAATATTAGCCGATGCATTTAGCTTTACTCTTAAGGATGTTAGTCAAATCAAATTCATTGTAATTAAGAATTTGTAAATTGTTAAGTGATATTTATTGAAAAGTTATGTTATTGGAATAGTGAGAATCTCAAAACTGAACTGAGACTGGTATTTGGAGTCTATATCAAAACTCGAGAATGGAAGGAATTAAAACACATAAATAATTAAATTGGGTAATTTCAATTATTTTTATAGACATTACATGATTCTATTTTTATTCTATATAGTTTATTGACAATTCATTCAATTACAAATGATTGAAGGTTATTATATTCTTTATGGTACATGATCAAAGTGTCACACCCTAATTAAAACCCCTTCAGTTAAACTAGAGTGTAACAGAGAAGGACACTCTGAACAGACCATCTTCTTACTTACACTCATTCTGACACGTTAATATTAGAATTGGATGAATAAAAAGTAGTCTATTCAAACTATCCTAAAATAACTAATCATAATACAGCAAGATTTTCATATAAGGAAGCATGTAAACTGTACCTCAAATAACATACACATTTTAATTGAAACAGAGCTTCATTAAAAACTTTTAGAATTTACCTACATACCCAAAAGTCTTTGTACATCTACCACTTTAACCTCTATGCACACCCAAAAAGTATATACACCAAAAGAACTATCACTCCTTTCAGCCTATTGCCCTACTGGCTCATTCCCCTTTCCTACAGTACAACCACTACTAATGAGAAAGACTCCATGAAATACACAAATCATGAATAAGAAATAATAATAACATTATTAACAATAAAGTTAGAATACAACAAATATTCATACTGACCATAAGAATTGCATAAATTTAATTTCCATTTTTGCCAACTGTTCCATACATTTAAACAAGTCATTAACTAAGTCATATGATGGCTATACACTTTTACAACCTTTCGACTTTCCAATTCAAGGTTGGGCCCAGATTCACAACTTTTAGAATTGCAGTTGTTCTCTCTCATTCAAGGTTGGGTCCGAATTCCCAACTTTTAGAATGGGAAGTATAAGCTTACATCGTCAGATCTTTCGCCTTTACTTATTCGGGCTTATCCCCTATATAAGTCTTCTTTAATTTTCTACTATCATTCATTCTAATATAGTCAATAGTAAAACAATATGTGAATAAAGTGAAATAGACGGAAATAAATATTATCATATGGGAATACATGCTAGCATATAATAGAAATGATAATGTTATCATAAACATGACAATTAATATCAATTAGCACTGATAAGAAATTTTTATTAATGTTTATGCATCGGTTAGGTATCTCACCTCACTTGGGATTGGTTCTTCCTGTTTTCTTCTTCTTTTGTACACTACCTATAACATATAATTCTTTGTTTGCACATGTAAAAAAAATAAAATAAAGGAACAAGCTATATGAATATCTTACTACTTTACCTCAATTAAATTCCTTATTAAATAGTAATCTTTTCTTTCCTTCCTATGTTCTTTCCTATTTCCAGCAGTCTATCATCATGAACTCAGCCATAACTAACTGATTTCAACAACATCAACTTTCAGAAATTCTTCTTACCTTCAGCTAACATAACAATAGTCTTACCCCTTTTTTTTCTACTGATCCCAATTACAGGTTTCTGCACCCAACAATCGCAACAAATACACTTTCAGCTTCCAGAAATATAAATTCTAGCCGATATTTATTTAAAAAATTGCTGATTTCTTTACCTGGACTTTATTCTCCACAGCCTACATCAGCATTAGAGTGAAATCTCTCACGGATCTTTCCCAACACCCGCTCACAGGCAGCTACCCGAGCTCTGGATGGATAAATGGGTGAAGAAAGAAAATGGGTTGGGAAGAAAAGTGCTGTGTACTTAAATAAATCTTATTGTATATCATATAATAGTGCTCTTAGTGCTCTGTCCACTCAGCCTTCCAAGCTCACTTTTAACCATAGGATTTTAGCATGCCAAAGATCAACCCTTGCATGCTCTCATTAGTGGAATAGTGGAATAGCTACAGTAGTTAGTGGAATATAGTAAATAAAGGGTTGTATATTACAACAATAAATTAAATTGTTAATGAACTTAATGGTTGAAGCTATAAATACATATATATATATATATATATATATATATATATATATATATGAAAAGGTTCAACATTAAAAATATAATTAAGTTAATATTTAGAGAAAGTTGTTGCTTACATTATTTTGAATGTTTTGGAGTATTACACAGAGTTATCCATTAAAGTGACAAAGTAATATTAGTATAAAACATGTGGTATGTGAAATGTGTATGTGGATTTAAAAACATGGAAAGAAGAAAGCACAATTTGAAAATATATGCATATCTTTTATTCAAAAGTATATAAAGACAACTATATGATTGAAATGGAACAAATGTAAATAGCCCTGTATAGTACAAGTTGGGAAAGCAACACACCCGTGCACGTTAAATGGAAATGAAAAAAGAAAATAAAAATTGTTGTACCTTTATTGATACTTTTAAACGGTGCTCCGGTACTAATAGAAATAGAAATGGAGTAAATGAATTATGGAAATGGACAAATGAAATACAATGAGAAGTAATTTATGTATAAGAAAGACAAAGAAATATGTGTCTTATTTTACATACATAACTGGTGTATATGAAATATAATAGAAATTATATATATATATATATATATATATATATATATATATATATATATATATATATATATATATATATATATATATATAAACACACACACACACAAAAGAAAGCAAAATGAATATGTCATTTTTGTATGTAAAATTGCTATATTACATGTATGATTGCCCGCTGAGTTTACAAATAAACTCACTCTATTAAACTAATCATTTTCAGGTAAGTCTCTTGAGAAGTTGAAATGACTTAAAAAGATGAATACGTCTACAGAAGATAGTGTTTAAATAAAAGCAGGTAATATATAGCTTAAGAAAATGAAGAAGATGTGAAAACTGTATTATTATTTTGATTAAAATTTATGTTAGCGGCTCTTCAATTTTATTTGGAATGTAGATGATAAACCGTATTTGAAATTAAAAGAACTGTTATAACTATTCGTTTGTTTGTTCCTATCTCATTAGTTTTAATATCTGGGCTGGGTCATGACAACATTGGTGTATCAACACTCCCCAGCTTCTGCATGCAAGAACTTTATTTGGAATGAAACTATCCTTTAACTTTATTAAAAGAATTTCTATGTTATATCTATTATTTTTTTAACTTTATTCGGCATGCAAATAATGTTGCTTACTAGCTATGTTCTCTCCCTGATTTAAAGCCAAACCTTACATCTCACACTATGGAAAACCAAACCTTCGTATTAAGCAGGCTCTCCAATGACATACCTTCTGTTAAAACCTTTCACAACTGCCGAAATGGAAGGAACCCAACGAGATGTACACACACTTTTATGTTGGCTAAATATACGTAGACAACTATATATAAAAGTGGCTGAAATTTTTAAGCGAAAATGATGTCTGAATGGTGTGTGGTGTTTTTTGAATCTTGGGCGGTGTTTATCATTCATTATATATTAGTTCTGAACTGTCCATTCTTGCTTACTAAAGAAGGATGCTAAAAACATACACCATGCTGAAATAAATAGTAAGCATTAACTTAATGACACTTTATTTGAACCATCTAACAATTTAATAAAAAAATTAATATTATCCTGAATCTAGAACTTCAGTAAAATACATACATATCTGAGCTAGGAAACTATTAACAATTAAGCCAAACCTTTCCACATAATCGATTTCAAATCCCACATCAGCTTCTTCTTGCAAAGGTTCTATCCAGGAACTCACTAATGTACGATATTTTTTGCTCAAGATCATCGCTCTTGGGGGAATAGGTTGATTGTCGTTGGACATTGCTTCTAAAGCTTCAAGCAACTCAACAATCCGCCCTGATTATAAACATGATACACTTTCTCAACAACGTGCCATTCACAAAAACAAAAGATCAAAACTTTGAGAGATCTAGTAGTCTTAGCAAAAGTAGCATATTTAATAAACAATGCAATCATGTCTTTTAATCACTTCATGATACCAAGTTATTAATGCGGCATAAAGCAATAATACATAGTTTATTCTACAATGCTTTCCAGTAATTAAGTTCAATAAGTAGATTATAGCACCCAGACCAAATAAATATCAGATAACACATAGAGTAAAAGAAAAAACAAATTAATGAGTAATGAAAGCTTCAGCAATTTTGTTTACCGATACAAGGGAACGTAGAATTTTTATAAAATTTTGGAATCATCACCTTTTTGTCATTGCTATGTGCGTATGAATATTTTGACATACATCCTACTAAAAGTTCATCACATTGATGATCAACTACTGCTCTCTCTCTCATATATATATATATATATATATATATATATATATATATATATATATATATATATATATATATATATGATGCAGGACTAATAAGATGACATGCTAATGGATTCATTTAGGCATTGCACAACTATTAGATTAGAACAAATTCGGAATAAAATTACTAGCAATTATTCACGGCAAGTAAAACAATAAAGGAGTTAATCTTGCATAGGTTAAATCACATGCGCCAAATTTTGAACGTTCAAGATAATTAAGACAATGAAAACAACACAGAATAGTAGCTTTCAAATTAATCCCTATTCTAACAATGAGACGTATGATGCATAGAAGATTACACTCAATCCCTACAAATGACTAAGCTTGGCAAGAGCAATTTGACGGAGCTTTCGTGATTACAATCATCCAATTGAGAGTTTAGAGTTAGAAGAAATTGAATACAAATGGAAAAGAGAAAGACCTTTGCATAAGGGGGCGTGGAGATCCGTTACTTGATGCCTTCAACGTCCTCATCCATGACTTCCTTTGATGTAAATAAGATGTGTCTCTTGAATAGTCACAAAGAGAAAGAAGTTTCACTTGATAGGAGAGAGGATGCAAGCTCCAAACCTCTTTTCTTAAAATATGAAAACAATCTCAGATTTTTCCTCCATAAATCTGAGAAAATTCTCAGATTTTTGATGCAAGAGCAGGTGCTTGGAAGAGGAGAACTCAAGGCATCCAAGGTCTTGGTCTAAGGAATGGAGAAGATCTGTTTGGTGAGAGAGGAAGGATCAGCCAGAATAATAAAAAAAAAAGAATAGGGAAATAAGAGGGGCGGTGGTGCTTAAACGGTGGGGAGAGATGTGGGATTTCCTAATTTAATTCCCTTAGATTAGGGATATCAATTAGGAGGATTAAAGGCAAGAAGGGATCTCAGCCGTGAGGGATTGGGGAGGATTCAAATTATTTCCTAAAGCTAGATTTGATTTAGGTAATAATTTGAAATTGAATTTAATGAGGACAAGAGGGTGGGCCGGCGGCATGCCTGGGCATGGAGAGGGGAATTTAAGATGATTAGCAAGCTTCCTAATTTAAATGGTTAAGATTGGAAAGTTTGAATCAATCCTCTCAATGATAATTTAAATTAGGGATTCAATAATAAACTTTTCCTAAAATAGAATTAGTATATTAAGAAATATTTTGAATTTCAAATATTTTGAATTAAAATTCAAATATATTTCATAACATATTAAATCCACAATAGGAAACAAATCAAAGAGAGAAAGAGGGGAGGTGGTCGGCGGCAAGGGGTTATGGCCGGCGCGCGGCCAAGGGTTATGGCTGGCGCGCGGCCAAGGGTTATGGGCACGGTGAGGTCGGGTGAGGTGGCCGACAGCTTGGGGTGGAGGTGGTGAGGGGGTGTTCGGCAACGGGAAGAAGAGAAGACAACAAAACAAACCACGAACCCGGCAGTCTCCAAGGTTGGTGGGTGATCCGGTTTCCCTCTCCTAGGGAGCTCTCCAATGTTCTCTCAAAGAACTCTCAAAAGCTCTCAAACACAAGTGTAGGAAGAAATCTCAATAATCATTCATTAACCTCAAAATAATACAAAGGGGCCTTTAAATAGCCTCATACAAAAGACTCCAAATAACATGACACAAATGCCCTTAGGATTACACATGACAACTCCCATAAAAAGGGGTACAACGGGAAATAATAAAAACACACATAAGCAAATAATAAAATGCATGAAAATAAAAATACATCGACTCAAAAATATAAAGACTCGATCGTGGCCGTAGATCGGCGGCCACGACGCTGGTAAACTTTCCATGATGATCTGATGTCCCCATCATTCCCCCGGGGTGGGAGGAAACTCGACTTCGTCGAGTAAGTATCTCTGGCGCTCTCGTAGATCTCAAGTGCATCTGGGTCAATCTGCTGCAGCTCCTCACGATCTAACCACGTATCCTCTGACTCGGGCTTTCCTTTCCACCTGATCAAATATCTTCTTCGTCCTCCTTCTCTTGTGGATATGATCTCATCACTTAAGACTGCCTCCACTTGCTCTGCCATAGAAAATTTGGGAATATTTGGTAATGGAGGTAGGTTTGGGATCTCACAGTCACACAAGGCTGTTTTGATAGTGGATTTTGTTGGTTAAAATCAGGACCTTCATATGCCACTAAGTCTTCTATGTTAAAAGAGAGATTTATATTGAAATCTGCAGGCAGATCCACTATATAAGCATTGTCATTAATTTTCTTAAGAATCTTGAAAGGCCCAACACTTTTTGCATGCAATTTCTTAACTGTTCCTGGAGGGAACCATTCCGAACGAATCTGCACCATAACAAAATCACCAACCTCAAAAGTTTTAAATAGCCGTTTTAAATCTGCATGTAATTTATATTCCTGATTATTCTTTTCAATTTGTTGTGCAATGTCTTTATGAAGTTCATGCAAATGAGATGCAAATGCTGATGCAGACTCAGAAATCCTATACCTAGAGCTCATGAGAATCAGGTCTAACGGCTGTCTAGGTTTGAACCCGTATACAATTTCAGAAGGACTTCGACCCGTGGTTCGGTTAATAAAATTATTATAAGCAAATTCAGCAGTAGGAAGAATGGAATCCCAGTCTCTAATGTGCTCACCAACCAAGGACCGCAATAAATTACCCAGACTCCTATTGACTACCTCAGTCTGACCATCTGTCTGTGGATGAAAGGCAGTGGAAAAGTGAAGTTTGGTGCACATTTTCATCCACAGGGTTTTCCATAAATAGCTAGTGAATTTCACATCCCTATCCGAGACAATGGTTTTGGGCAAACCATGTAAACGGACGACCTCGTTGAAGTACAACTTCGCGATGTGGGAGGCATCGCATGTTTTAGAACATGAAATGAAATGTGCCATTTTGGAAAACCGGTTAACTACCACACAAATAGCATCGTGCCTACGGAGTGTCTTGGGCAGGCCTAAGATAAAGTCCATACTAACGTCCTGCCAAGGACAACTGGGAACAGGTAAGGGCGTGTAAAGACCAGTGTTCTGCTTACGTTGCTTGGCCAGTTGGCAGGTGTGACACCGACTAACCAGCCGACCAACATCTCTCTTAAGGCTGGGCCAAAAGAAACGGTACTCCACGGCTTCGATAGTCTTGTCCCGTCCGAAGTGCCCAGCGAGGCCTCCAGCGAGGAGTTCCCAGACCAAAAATTCCCTAAGGGAGGTGCTCAGGATGCAAAGCCTTTGGGCTTTGAAAAGATAACTATCCTCCAGTAGGAAATCGTCACAAAGCGCGTGCTGCCAGTGGACAAGAGAGTGTAGGTCTCCTTGAAGTCGGGGCATTCCAAATAATCCCTCTTTATTTGGTCAAAACCCACAACTTCTGCTCTCATCTCAGTGGTGGTCATCATACGACGACTGAGAGCATCGGCAGCTTTATTTTCAACTCCCGCCTTATGTCTAAGGGTGTACGTGTACTCTTGAAGGAACTCAACCCATCGACCATGGCACGCATTCATTTTCTTTTGGGAGTTGATATAACGCAGAGCTTCGTGATCCAAAAAGATGACGAATTCTTGCGGGAGCAAGTAATGTCGCCAATAACAAAGTGATTGGATCACGGCGTAGAACTCTTTGTCATACGTAGAATAACGCTGCCGGATATCGTTCAATTTCTCACTGAAGTAAGCTACTGGGTGACCTTCCTAGGAGAGGACTCCTCCAATGCCGACCCCCGAAGCATCGCAAGTTACTTCGAAGACTTTGGAAAAATCAGGAAGTCGCATCACTGCTCCACCATCTTTTGTTTGATCTCATCAAAAGCTCGGGTGGCAGCCGGGGTCCAGTGAAAATCACCCTTCTTCAGGCAGTCAGTAATAGGAGATACGATAGTACTGAAATTTCGTATGAATCTCCTATAGAAGGTGGCTAATCCGTGGAAGCTGCGGACCTCCCGGATAGTCTGAGGGATAGGCCACTCTACGATGGCCCTCACCTTCTCGGGGTCTGCGGAAACCACTTGGGCTGATACGATGATGCCCAGGAAAATGACGCGGTCTACTAGGAAGGTGCATTTATTAGGATTGGCATATAATTGCTCCTTCCTTAAGACCTCACAGACTTGCCTTAAGTGGTCTAAGTGCTGGCTAGTAGATTGACTGTAAATAAGAATGTCATCAAAGTAGACGACGACAAACTTTCCCATAAACGGACGCAGCACTTGAGTCATAATTCGTATAAAGGTGCTAGGGGCATTACTGAGCCCAAAAGACATGACTAACCACTCATAAAGACCATCCTTGGTCTTGAAGGCAGTTTTCCACTCATCACCGGGTCGGATCCGGATCTGGTGGTACCCACTTTTAAGATCAATTTTGGAGAATAATGTGGCACCCGTCATCATATCGATCATGTCATCGAGCCTCGGAATAGGGAATCGATATTTGACGGTGATCTTGTTGATAACACGGCTATCAACACACATTCTCCAAGTTCCGTCCTTCGGTGTGAGAAGGGCCGGCACCGCGCAGGGACTAAAACTCTCCTTAATAAAACCTCGATGCAGTAATTCGTCAACCTGCTTTTTAAGTTCAGCATGTTCCGTGGGGTTCATGCGATAGTGTGGCAGGTTTGGAAGGGAGGCTCCAAGGACGAAGTCTATAGCATGTTGGATGTCTCTAAGTGGTGGTAACTGATCGGGGAGATCATCGGGAAAGACATCAGCATACTGTCCTAAAATAGGCTGTACCTCCTCAAGAATGGGCTCGTCAGATTCAGTGGAAATCTCACGGCCAACTAAGGGGGGCGCCTTGGGCAAACTCAGTAATCAGAACCTTGGCGGTGACAAGGTTCACGCCCTTTATAGATTTGGCTGGGTTGGATTTCGTGGTATCCGTAACCCGGGGCTGTGATGGCAAAAGCTTAATCTTTTTACCAGCATGTTCAAACACGCAGGTGTTTGAACGCCCATAAATGTGGACATCGTTATCGTAGATCCAAAGGCGACCTAGCAAAATTTGTCCAACATTCATAGCCAACACATCACACCAGACATTCTCCTTATAAGTGGCAAAGGAGATGGGTACGTGGCTTCGTTCCTTCACCTCCAAGGCATTGGAGTTGACCCACGATACCTTATACGGGTTGGGGTGAGGAACGACAGACAGACCTAACTGGGATACCATAATGGAGGAAACAGCATTAATGCAACTACCACTATCCACTATGACTTTACAGTTCTTGTCTTTAATTTTGGTGTATGTATGGAAAATCGTGGTCCTACGCCAGTCATCAGTGGGTGTCGAGTGTGATAGTGCACATCTCACCACGAAGATGGGAGAGGTATCCAGCTTTTGAAGGCAATTGAGGACCGTAGTGTCGTCCTCCTCCTCGAAGTATTCGCCTTCTTCCTCGACTTGATGGATCTGATTAACCTCGGGCTCGAGATCGTCCTCAGTCATCTCCTCAACAATCGAAACCTTATAAGGACTGGAGCACTGAGAAGTGATATGCCCATACCCCTGACATCGAAAGCACTTGGTCCCGGGATTGGACCGAGGGGCATCCGGGGTGGGAGGTTTACTTCTAAATTCAGATCTAGGTGCAGGTGGACCCGAGGGTGGTCGGGTCGTGCTCCCTGGGGTGGGTCGTGAAGCAGGAGTGTGCGGGGTGGAACTACCGGCTGATCTATACGAGGGTCTAGAATCATGGGAACGACTCGGGTGTTGAGAACGGGAGTCCTCTAGATCAAGCACTAAGCTGTAGGCATTCTCCAGTGTAGTGACGTTCCGGGCAAATAACTCATTGCGTAAGATCCTCACGCAACCCGGTTCGAAACATAGATAAGATTTGTGCGGGGGTGGTAGAGGTCTCCCCTTTGCATCTAATCAAGAAGTCATCAAACGAGACGATGCACTCCTTCACTGGTTTGTTGCCTTGGGTCAACCTATTCCACCTATCCAATAGGCGGGGGAAGTAAGACAAGGGCAAGTACTTCTGTTTGAGTTCTCGCTTCATGGACAGCCAGTCAACAATAGGGTACTCATTCCTATCCTCCTTGAGACTCTCTAGGTTCGCCCAAAACTGACTCGCCCTACCCGTAAGCTTCATGGCAGCAAAACTAACATTCCTGGCCTCAGAAATATCATACCACTTAAAGAAATTATCCATACCTTTGATCTAGTCTAAGAAGAGCTGGGGATCGAGAGTGCCATCAAAGGTAGGAGCATCAACCTTAATGCAAGGTTTAAAATTGCGTAACTACGCCTCGAGGCGGTTTTCATCCGTGAGGCGAGGCGTAAGCCTCGAGGCGGTCTGAGGCGTAAGCCTCACGAACACAGAATTGCGTAAATGAAAAATTAAGGGTTTTAGCAAGAAAATAATAGCAATATTGTACCTTACAATAAAAACATCTAAATGATATATAAAAATAGTGGAAAATAAGAAAGTAGATGCAATAAAATCATGTCCCAAAGTACAAAATCACAAAATATTAGTTTAACAAAACTCCCAAAATACAAAAAACATATAAAATGAAATCATATCCCATCACTAAATGGGTCTTCAAGTGAATCTTCTTCTCCAATTGTATCTATGAATGCCATGTCATCATCATCTTCAACATGACTCACTTTTCTCTTCCATATTCATTAAGAGAAAAGACCATTATCATGTATTCATGTTCATTGCTCACTTGACATAAATGTAATGTAATAGCATATAAGAAGTTGTGGAATACCTTTACTTGATTGTTGTGCTCTTATTGCATTTTAAATAGACATATCTCTTCTCTCCGCCGCCAATGTCAACTTGTACACTATATTTCCAAGAAGGATCCCTCCGCAATGACAAAGACCCCTTTTCCTTGCCTCTTACCATGATCCCTAATGAAAGAATCGAAAATCACACAAAAAATTTCAAAAAATCTAAAACCCTAGAATTTCTTTCACTTCAAAAATCTAACCAAAAAGTAAAAAAAAAAAAAAAAACCTAAAATCATTTGTGGACTTCTACTACAAGGCGGCCGGACACGTCAACTTTGCCGGAGAGAGGCGGCGCCTGCGGGAGAGGCGGCGGGAAGGATGGCCGACCGTGCGGGATGCCTTCGGTTTCACGAACAGAGAGCTGGAAGCGAAATTTTTCAGGAAAGAGGGAGACCATGCGGGATGAAGGGAGGAATTGGTTTCATTTTAAGTGGGTGGGGCCAATTCTGTGAGGCGTACGCCTCACCCAGAATTGCGCAATTGCGCCTCTGAGGCGCACCTCAGTCCAGGTGAGGCGTACGCCTCATCCAGGTGAAGAATTGTGTAAGCCTCGAGGCGTTTTTTGGTCAAATTGCGCAAAGGCGCGGCTTGAGGCACGCCTCTAATTGCGCAATTTTAAACAGAGCCTTAATGTTCTTCATAAGTGGTGCATCGGGATCATGGCCGTGGTAGGTAGCACGATGATGCCTCTCATCCAAATCAGGATCATGACGTGGATCATGTCCATGATAGTGAGCTCGATGATTAGCCCGATGTGGCCTCTCATCCGGGTAGGTTTCATCCCCATACATAGAAGTGGGTCTAGATGGGGTGTAAGGAGTGGGGTGGTCTCTAGCTCGCTCAAGTGTATCGAATCTCTCGGTGGTGTTCCTACGAAGCTCAGCTAGATCCGCCTGGTTTTCCTTGAGTTGCTGACTAATAGTGTTCATTTGGCCTACCAAGAGATCTAAAAAACTTCTTAGTTGTTCCGGGTCCATTCCTAAACACAATGGGGTACTTGGGTGGTTACCTAGGAAGTGGACAGCAAGCTAGGGAGTGAAAAGACACTCTAAAATGACCCTATATGGTGCAGGAAATTCAGGGACAGCAAACTACACTCAAGTATTAAGTCACCCTAACAAGTAGTAGAGATGGCGAAATTAAGGACAGCAAATAAACACTTAATTGGAGGTCCTAAAGCTTGCAAAAAGTTGCAGGAATTTTCTGGACAACACACTAAACAAGGGTGTATGATGAACTTAAAATGTTTTATGGTCACAAAATGACATACAATGCTATAGAAGCACTCTAGGGATGATATGAAAAACTTTCTAAAAGAAATAAATGTAAAATGAAAGCACAAAAGGGAAAAGTATCAGGAATCCTAAAACATGCAAGAGCAAACCTGGCTCTGATACCAGATGATGCAGGACTAATTAGATGACATGCTAATGGATTCATTTAGGCATTGCACAACTATTAGATTAGAACAAATTCGGAATAAAATTACTAGCAATTATCCATGGCAAGTAAAACAATGGAGTTAATATTGCATAGGTTAAATCACATGCGCCAAATTTTGAACGTTCAAGATAATTAAGACAATGAAAACAACACAGAATAGTAGCTTTCAAATTAATCTCTAATCTAACAATGAGACGTAGGATGCATAGAAGATTACACTCAATCCCTACAAATGACTAAGCTTGGCAAGAGCAATTTGACGGAGCTTTCATGATTACAATCATCCAATTGAGAGTTTTGAGTTAGAAGAAATTGAATACAAATGGAAAAGAGAAAGACCTTTGCATAAGGGGGCGTGGAGATCCGTTACTTGATGCCTTCAACGTCCTCATCCATGGCTTCCTTTGATGTAAATAAGATGTGTCTCTTGAATAGTCAAAAAGAGAAAGAAGTTTCTCTTGATATGAGAGAGGATGCAAGCTCCAAACCTCTTTTCTTAAAATCTGAAAACAATCTCAGATTTTTCCTCCAGAAATCTGAGAAAATTCTCAGATTTTTGATGCAAGAGCAGGTGCTTGGAAGAGGAGAACTCAAGGCATCCAAGGTCTTGGTCTAAGAAGGGGAGAAGATCTGTTTGGTGAGAGAGGAAGGATCAGCCAGAATAAAAAAAAAAAAAAAGAACAGGGAAATAAGAGGGGCGGTGGTTGCTTAAACGGTGGGGAGAGATGTAGGATTTCCTAATTTAATTCCCTTAGATTAGGGAGATCAATTAGGAGGATTAAAGGCAAGAAGGGATCTCAGCCGTGAGGGATTGGGGAGGATTCAAATTATTTCCTAAAGCTAGATTTGATTTAGGTAATAATTTGAAATTGAATTTAATGAGGACAAGAGGGTGGGCGGGCGGCATGCCTGGGCATGGAGAGGGGAATTTAAGATGATTAGCAAGCTTCCTAATTTAAATGGTTAAGATTGGAAAGTTTGAATCAATCCTATTAATGATAATTTAAATTAGGGATTCAATAATGAACTCTTCCTAAAATAGAATTAGTATATTAAGAAATATTTTGAATTTCAAATATTTTGAATTCAAATTCAAATATATTTCATAACATATCAAATCCACAATAGAAAACAAATCAAAGAGGGAAAGAGGGGAGGTGGTCCGCGGCATGGGGTTATGGCCGGCGGCCAAGGGTTATGGCCGGCGGCAAGGAAGGTTTTTGGGCACGGTGAGGTCGGGTGAGGTGGCCGACGGCTTGGGGTGGAGGTGGTGAGGGGGGGTTCGGCAACGGGAAGAAGAGAAGACAACAAAACAAACCACGAACCCGGCCGTCTCCAAGGTTGGTGGGTGATCCGGTTTCCCTCTCCTAGGAAGCTCTCCAATGTTCTCTCCAAGAACTCTCAAAAGCTCTCAAACAAAAGTGTAGGAAGAAATCTCAATAATCATTCATTAACCTCAAAATAATACAAAGGGGACTTTAAATAGCCTCATACAAAAGACTCCAAATAACATGACACAAATGCCCTTAGGCTTACACATGACAACTCTCATAAAAAGGGGTACAACGGGAAATAATAAAAACACACATAAGCAAATAATAAAATGCATGAAAATAAAAATACATCGACTCAAAAATATAAAGACTCGATCGTGGCCGTAGATCGGCGGCCACGTCGCTGGTAAACTTTCCATGATGATCTGATGTCCCCATCAATATACCTATCATCATTATAATAATACTAATAATAATTTTATTCTTCTATCTCTTTTTTCAAAAATACAAAAATATTCGTGTGTGCAAACATTTTTATAAATTCTCACCCTTATACATGACAATTTCTTACTCTTATCGTGTTGCAAATTGAGTGGAATGGGGGACTTCCACATAATTTTGGCATATTGGACGCAAGAATATGATCCCTTAGGCTAAACTGATGATGGATTTTGAAACTTTTGTGTAAATCTCTTGTATTTTTTTTTCCTTTTGTTTACCGCTTTATTTTTTTTAAGAGAGCAAAATGAGGAGAGAAAGAGGACTAGTTAGAGAGAGAGAGAGAGAGAGAGAGAGAGAGAGAGAGAGAGAGAGTTGGAGACAGAGCAAAAGAACGAGAGGTGAGAATGAGTGACAAATAGTGGGATGAAGAAGGTAAAGTAGAGAAAGAAGGAAGCGATTAAAACAAATATAAGGAAGAGGCTCAAATCGTCTGACTCCAAATTAAAACCCTTATTTTGGTTCACATCCACATAACCAAAAGCTCCAATCTCTTTACAAATAAGAAAGCTGAAATCTAGATCCACTTCAATCTAATAATTCAAATTACTGCCATCCATCTCCACGTTCAAATCATTCAACTCTTACTCCCTTTCATCACCACCAGGAATCATCAATAGGAGCAATCATTCTCTTCACCTTCTTAACATAACTCTTCTTTTCCAGTAACTGCAACCCTTCCGATATAATTAGAGGGCCTTCATCACCCCAAGTAATCTTATTTCTCCTCATTTCCTTAAAGCAATCCGCTCTCCTCCCTTGCAGAGGAATATTCGCCAACAAAATCCACATCCACTTCCGCATTTAGGCTCTCTGCCACCAATTTCTGCACAGCTAACTTAGGATTCACCCCTTCCTCCTCTTCATCATCATCATCATCAAGAGTCGCATTGAAGAATATAGTCATCTGCATCATTTCTTGTAATACGGGTTAGGGGTATGGAGATCGCCTAAGAGAGGCAGCATTGTCCTCTGCAGTATCCACCTTATCTTCCTCCAACTAGTTGATGCCGAAGTTACTTTTGGAATAGATAGCGAAGGAGGAGGACACATCGCTTGTGCGGTCCTCAATGCAAAGCCAAACGTGGATAGCGAAGGAAAAAAAAATGAAGGAAGCGAACTGCGACATCATGAGAAGCATAAATATTTTATTGGATTCATAGTTCGTCCTGGAGTTGGAGATTGTGGGACAAAGTCCAGACGATTGAATAAGCAACATTTGAGAGAAAAAAAGATTTGAGGGAGGAGGGAAGATAACGAAACTGGCATTCTTGAACAGGAACGGGTGAGAGAACTAGAAATTAGAGAGCAGTGTGTCAACGACGACAAATTATTGGGTCAGGTGACCGAAGCCATCTCTCCGTTCGGTCGCCAATAGAAATGCGCCATCTGTAGGCGTTTTTTTAATTTAATATTAACGCTTTATGTCTTGTCAGAGTTAGCGACCCGACCCGATAACGCTATTCATTTGAACTTTTAAGCATTTGCCGCCCTATTTTTTCATTTTGATACCCGCGAAAGACGTAAATATCTACTGCTGTAGAAGAAAAAATGAGCCAGAAAATTGCAGAGAATAAATGGACTGCTCAGCGAAGAGGGAGGTGGAAGAGGGAGTGCATGAATCGGAAAGGATGCATGAATCGGAAGGGCTGTTGCATGAATCGGAATCGGAACCTAACTTAGCCGGAAATTCCTCTGGTTTCAACATATCGGTAAGTTTCTTGGAAAAACGAGTTAGAAAGTTGTAAACAGTCAGTTTTAATCTCATCGCCGCAGAAAGAAGACGTAGGTTTCAGCTCATTAATCTTAGGATTTTTGATTTTGCGATTTTTAAGCAGAATAAATTTCTTTTGTCGAAAAAGTAAAAAAAAAAATCTAATGTTGTTGTTGCTTAGCTTTCATTATTGATTTTTAGGATGAAGATGATAAATAGAAAAACTGAACTTGTTTTATATCTAGTTGCGCTATAGTTGCGCTATAGTTGCGCTATAGTTGCCCTATAGTTGCGCTATTGTTGCGCTATAGATGCGCTATAGTTGCGCTATAGTTGCGCTTTTGTTGCGTTTTACTTGCCCTTTACTTGCGCTTTTCTTGCGCTTTCAGGCTGTTTACAAAGATGAGACAGAAGCATATGAATGTTTTTGCACTTAATGCTCACGATAATGGCTTTAGTGTCCGAAAGGATCATCACAGTTTTTGGCCAAATTCTAGAAAGATAAAATCGAAAGATTTTGTTTGTTCAAAAGCTGGTTTCAAGAAAAGTGATGATCATAATTCAGGAAAGAGAAAGAGATTCACTAGACCAGTTGTCAGAACTGGTTGTCCAGCCATGGTGAGGTTTGTCACTGATGAAGATGGTTACTGACATGTCAAAAGATTTATTGAATCCCACAACCATGAATTAGCTAGCCCAGCCGACCGACACCTTTTAAGATCATGTAGGAATGTTATTGAGGAAAAAGCTTTCGTCCTTAAATCGATGACAAATGCAGGGATTAGAACCGTTGATTCATATGCCTACCTTGCAGAGGAAGTTGGTGGATGTGAGAATGTCGGATTCTCTAAGAGGGATGCCTACAATTTTATTCAGAAGAAGAGAGAAGTATTGAAAGAGATTCAAGTATTTAAAGATCGACAAGTTGAGGACCACATGTTCGCATGAGATGTTCAATATGATGATCAGGATAGATTGTTAAATTTTTTTTGGGTTGATGGCAGAAGCAGGATAGATTATGAATGTTTTGGAGATGTGTTGATTTTTGATACTAGTTACAGGCTGAACAAGTATAATTTTGTTTGTGCGCCATTTGTTGGTGTTAACAATCATTGGCAGAATATTTTGTTTGGGCTTGCTTTTTTGTCAGAAGAAACAATTGAAAGTTTTACATGGTTGTTTAAAGTATTTGTACGAATAATGGGTAATAAATATCCAACAACAATATTCACTGATCAGGACCAAGCTATGGCCAGGGCCATAGAAGTTGCATTACCTCACACTCGTCATAGATTATGCCAATGGCATATATTTAAAAAGGTTCCATCAAAAGTTTCCATCTACAATAGCAATAATAAAATTAGAGGACTCTTCCATAAGTGTATGAGGTGGTGTGATTCTGAGGAAGTGTTTGAGGAAGCGTGGGATGAAATGATCAAGGAAGGGAATCTTCATAAACACGAATGGTTGCAGGATCTTTATAAGATAAGGAGAAAGTGGTCAACTGCTTTCAACAAGGAATCCTTTTGCATGGGCATTTTATCAACGCAGCGTAGTGAGTGTACTAATAATGTGTGTCATGGCATTTCAAAGCCAACAAGTTCATTAACTGATTGTTTTCTTGGCTTGGAAAAGGTACTGATGAATTGGCGGCGAAATGAGCAAGATGAGGATTACAAATGCAGTCAATCTGAAATTGTTCCCGTGATAAAGAACAGCTCAATATTAAAACAAGCTGCTAGATATTACTCAAGAAAAATATATTCAATTTTTGAGGAAAAATTTATAAAGGTTGTGGGAGAAATGAGTATAGATTTTGTCTTGACTAATTCTTCAAAGTTTATAGTCAACTACATAATGAAAAAGAATCAAAACCATCCTTGGGTTGTTCACTTTGATGCAACAGAAGGTAACATTCAATGCAGCTATAAGAAGTATGAAACCATTGGATTGCTGTGTTCCCATTGTTTGAGGGTTTTTAAACAGTTGGATATGGCTAAATTCCCTGAGAAGTACTTATTATTTCGTTGGTCAGCAAGGGCTCGACAAGTTTTTTATTCAGGTTACTTGCTTAATTCTCAAAGAAGTAATAATTTTCAAAGTGGTAGGGGATTCATATTCAGAAATCAGGTGAGCAGGTTTGCATATCAAATGAGCACGGAAGCTCAAGGGAATGAGGAGGCAGAGGAGTTTATTCTTTCCTCATTGCAAGACATGTATAAAAAATTATACTTAATTCTTGGTGGCAAGAAAAGAAATCAGAAGGATGTTGCTAGTTCCCAAGGTGGAACTGCTAATTTGAAAGATCCTCTAAAGCGTAGACCTAAAGGCATATCAAATGCAAGACTGAAAAGCCATTGGGAGAAGAAGAAACGGCCTAAAAGTAAGTTTTTAATAACTTGTTAATTATTTAATTTCTAATCCTAATACTAAAACTCTTATTTCTTACAGATAAGAAACCTTTGGTGGGGGATAATCCAATGAGGAACCTTCTTCAACACAACCTTCTTCAACACAGATGAACTTTTCAAGCATGCCTGAATATTTCAGTGAGGAATATATAACCGGCATACCATCATGCCAACCTGGAGCTGAATACACCAAGTTGATGATGGATTTTCTTTCTTCGGAGTTGGAAATTAATGAATTTGCAATGTAATAATATTTATTTGGACTTATTGATTTAATTTATTGGTTGTAATAAAATTTTTTATATGAATCATGCTTTCTGTATGAATTAATAATTTTGGTGTAATGAATTAATAATTTGTTACAAATGTATGGTTGCGCTACGGTTGCGCTTTAGTTGCGCTATGGTTTCCCTATAGTTGCGCTATAGTTGCGCTATAGTTGCGCTATGGTTGCGCTAAGATTGCGCTAAGGTTGCGCTACGGTTGCGCTATGGTTGCGCTATGGTTGCGCTTTACAGAATATGCACATTTTAGAAGTTACAGAAGTTAGAGAATGCGCTTTACAGAATATAACAGAATATGCACATTTTATACAACAATCAAAAACTATATAAAAACATAATAAAATGCACATCAAAAAGTATATAAAAATATAATAAAATTTACATTTATAAATCATGGATAATATTTACAATAAGTTACAGATTGTTTACTTCTTTGTTTGTAGAAAAAGAAAATATGCTAACTCTGCCCTAAATTTTGGCATATGCGTTTGCCAATCTTTAAGAGCATTCCAGTCTGTTTTTTTTCGTTGCACGTTTTTTTCATATATTTACAAACGAACATTCCACAATCGTAGCTGTTTGTTTGTGTTGTAATTCCACGAACCGCCTGGACATTCCATTTCGTAATATCGCTTGAAAAGCATCCAATGGTGTCATCGTGCAAATACTTTATCTGTACGAATAAAACATTATAAAAATTTATTATGTATATAAACATAGTAATCTGGAATTAACTTGAAATATGAATTGAACTTACAACTGTATGACAAATATTCTTGTGTTCAGGATTTGGTAATGAATCATACATTTTCCAGACTTTCTCTTTCAATTTTCCAACAAGAAGAACCCAATGCTTCTCGTAAATTATGGGTTGCACAATAAGTTTGCTTTCTTGAATTGAAACTGGATTAATGTGATTGATAAAAATTTGATAATCCTGATTGTATGACTTGTAAACCTGCAATAATTCAGTTCTATAAGTTAAAACAAAAGTGAAAAAAAGGATTAAAATATTATTTATACTTACCCTGTACAATGGAGAAATGTACAAGTAACGTTGAAATTTCTCCGCCATTAACCTACTCTGCTCAAGTAAAAAGAAAGCAAAAGCATCAACATGGTTATCTGCTAACCAATCATTTGTGAGCAGCATATCAATATCTGATCTTTTTATCTCGATGTTTCCAGATGCAAATATTATGTGTTCCCTACAAAAACAAAGAAAAATTTAATGTTAAAACGCAACCATAGCGCAACCGTAGCGCAACCTTAGCGCAACCGTAGCGCAAACTTAGCGCAACCATAGCGCAACTATAGCGCAACTATAGCGCAACCATAGCGCAACCATAGCGCAACCGTAGCGCAACCATAGCGCAACTAAACTTACTTTGTATTAAATTTTTTGAAATATTCATCCATAATTCGTTGTTTTTCCTCTGTTAGAAATGGCTTCCCTGGATAATCCATAATTTCCAATGCTGGTCGTGTCTCAACTATTATATTTTCAACAGAGATAACCTCTTTGTTCTTCTTTACGTATGGTATGATTTATTTTGATGAACTCTCTGCTTTTTCATCATTTTCTCTTTTTCTCTTTTGTGATGAACTATCTTTTGGTTGTGGCACATTTTTGGCTGATGGTGGTGGTGGAGGAAAATCTAGTATTGGTGGCTGTTGAAGAAGTTCTTTGGGTAATGGTGGGGATGGAGGTATTGGTGGTTGTGGAAGAATTTCTTCGGCCAATGGTGGAGGTGGAGGTATTGGTTGTTGTGGAAGTTCTTTGGCCATTGGTGGAGATGGAGGAAGATCTTGTATTGGTGCTTGTCCTGAAGGATACAATGCTGTATTTTTCACGGATTGGAAGATGGAGGCAGAACTAGATATATGCGGCTTATCTGGATTGTGATCACACTGCATTTGAAATTCAATAAATTTGTACTTCAGGGAGTCTTGATCTGCCTGAAGTTTCTCCAAAATATCTTCAACTCGATCCAATCTTGCTCGCACATTATCTTGAATTTTATTCAACATCTTCTCAAATATTTCAAAATATTTATTCTGAACAGCCTCTAAATCTGCCCTTCTAATGGGTGGCTGTTAAGCAGAAGGTTGACTGGTGGAAATTTTTTTGGTAAGTGGACGAGTAGAAGGTTGAGTTGGCGGCAGAGGTTCAGTTTCTGGTTGTTCATTATGAGGAGAATCAGGGGGAGAGAGAAGAGGAGAGGGAGGTGGGGAGGGAGGTGGGGTGGTGTCAAGTTTTTTTCTTGCGGAAGCCTTAATTTTCTGGGGTGAATGCAATTTCTGTGGTTCATGACCTGAACGGGTTTCCAAGTTTTGTATGGCAATAATGTCAGCCCCGTATTTTTCGGCTTCCTCATTGGTAACATTGTCACGACAAACAAAAATCTGCAAAAAACAGAAAAATTTATTAAAGCACAACCATAGCGCAACCATAGCGCAACCATAGCGCAACTATAGCGCAACCATAGCGCAACCATAGCGCAATTTGCATCAGTTAAACGAAAAAATTACCTCACTTTTCTTTAAAAATTTAAATAATTTTGCTGCGTTATCTTGAATAAAGTATAAATCTGTATACCCCTGCCATCTAAGAAAACGTGGTCTTATTTCTGAATCGGTTGGTTTATTCAAAGAAAAATGTTCCAAAAACCAAATCTGTATAATGCCAAAAATAAAAATTTTATAAGTTAACATTAAAAAACATTAAACATCTAGAATAACCAGTAGGAGTGGAAACTTACCAGTAGAAGAGGAAAAAAGCCATTGATGTAACCCAATGGTCTTTGGAGTTGAAACTTCTCAAAAATTGTGTTGAACTCCCCAACCATAAAATTCCTTAAGCATGAAGCCCAATTAATGGAACTGAACTCACTTAAATTATTTGCAACAGATGTGAGCCTTCTAGGGGTTTTATGACTATTTAGGGGCTGTTTGGTCTACCGTATTATCAGGGTAAAGTAAAACAAATCCCGGTATTTATTAAATTTTGTTGTTTGGATAAATTTGAGTGAAACAAAAGAAATGCCTCCGAAGCTTTAGTAGTGTATTACGGGGCCTGTTTCGGACGAACTAGAAACCCGCTCGTATTGAGCGGGTTATAAAATCTCTGGCTGAAGAAATACTTGGCATCGTCGTTGCAAGGATCGGCGTTGCTGTTCGGCTTCATTGGTTCGCAGGAGGTGTAAGATTGCACGAGTGGCTTCTTCGGCTCCTTCGTTCTTCTTCGACTTCGCTCCTCAAACGTTGTTCCCTTCGCCTGTTCGATCTGAAGTTTCGACATTTTCATCGGAAGAAAGGACGGGAGCTCGCAAGAATGGCTGTGGGGCTTCTGCTAACCAACCTTGCGCTTCTCCTCCCTGAAGCCGCTTTGCCATCTAGGAAATGAGATCCGCCGTCAATAGTGACGACGAGTACGATGACGGAGTGGCGTCGGCCGGAAGATATGAAAGAGCTTAAGAGGAGCGCTGACGAGCTGCAGAGCCGCAGCGCCCCTGCCGCTTCTTGTTGGGACAAAAATCGATTCCGCTTCTCCTAGATCAGAGAAGAACTGTTCCCCTGCCATTGAAAACGGTGGTTTTCCAGCGATCCTGCAGTTTCTAATGTTTCTTCAACTATAGTTTTTGCTGCTAAGGTTCAACAAGATTCGGTAAAGGTAGAAAGTATCCCGGATCTAAAGCATACATAGCCGGCCAGAGAAGAAGGCCAAGGAGGAGGTGTTCTCTCCGCCAAAAGATTCTCCTACTGCTAATTTGGATGCTAGCATTGAAGAAGTCCCTGCAAGCAAAGCATGAGCTTTCTTGTCTTAACTTTTTTTTACTTTTTTTTTTTGTTGCTGGTAGGGCCTCCTTCAAGGGTTGGTTGGCTAATTGACGCTTACTTTCTAGTTTGGAATTTTTTTTTCTCCACAGTTCTTTTATTTCTGATACCCAACGAGAATAGAAGTTTATTATCGATTTGATGGTATGCATCATTCAGTGCTTGCGCGATTGTATTTTTTTTCCTTGGAATCTTTTTTGATGAATATAATTTTTTTCCAGCGATCCTGCAGTTTCTAATTTTCTTTGAAACGAAGCGAATGATTTTGTGATAGTTTTACATTGTTATATCATGTATAGTAGGAGATGGACTCTGAAGCTTTTGATAATGGGACGATTTCTTTATCAAGTGAAGATGGTGATCAAGCATGCAAACATGATTTCAAGCTAGATGAGCAAATTGGAATAATATGCCAGCTGTGCAATTATGTGCACACTAAAATAAGAGATGTTATGCCACAATTTGCTGCAAGTATTTATGTGTAGATGTAATTGAAAAAGCAGGGTCTTCTGCTTTTCATATGAGGATATTCAATTTTTAATTGAGTTTTTTTCTTTTTAATTTCTAAAAAAAATCATCTACTACTTTTTATGCCATTCATACATCTTGGATCCAGTAAACTATCATGCATGGATGAAAATTGCCAATCATACATCTTGTAACAGAGCTGGAGGAGGCATCAAATATGAAAAGTAAAAAGATGATTAAATTAAGTATTGCAGATATAAGATACTCGGGGGTATGAGTGATTTTACACTTGGGGACAGAATTCGAATCGAGTATGATGATCTCGTTTTTGCATCAGTCATTTCAATGATTTTTTTTGCACTTTGCTGACCGATTTACCTTTTATGTACAGGTTTGTTTGTATGTAAAAATTTTCGATTGAGGCCTTATCTTGTGAATTAGATTGCACAGTTGTGTCTAGTTCGTTGAGACGAATCAAATTAGCTCATATGTGCTCAAATCATCATTATTTGATGCTTGTCGAGGATAGAACTTTTAGAGAGATTTTTCTTAATAAATTTGATAATCAAAATAAATTAAGACATTTTTTATTAATGAAATTATCTTTTTAAAACATAACATATAAAATTAAAGTATATATACAAATATGTAATAAATAAAAAAATTTATGAAATTTTCATCGAAATTATTTAATTTTAAGCTTTCATACATCATGATTAATAGGTTGAATAGAAGCAACAAATAAATAAAAAAGTAAAATAAAATTTTGAATGAACTAATAAACAAATTCTAACAATGAATCAACATGAAGAATGTGCTGCAGTTTAGTGCTCCGAAATTTATTTGGAGTTGAGCTGAAGATCTCAGGTCTTCTTTTTGTCTGTTGTTGATGAGTTATTAAAGAAATGAACTATATTTGCATTTGGTTGTTTTTCCGAAAAGCTTTTCTAATTACTATTATGAGCACTCGTTTTTAGTAAAAAAAAATTTATAACCTTTAAGCTGAAGATTGTAACATAATTTTATCTATATCTATATCAACTTATTGTGTTTTCTTTTGGTTGGCATGTGAAAATATCTATGCCACGCAGCTCACTTTGCTCCGTTTTGAGAGTTTTGGAAGGCTTCGTTTGGAACATCTTTCATATTGTTTTTTACAACGATTTATTAGTTAATTTTTGAACTAAAAACTGTTTTAGAAAGCAAGAAGAAAGCTATCCCAAACAAAGTTTAAACAATCGGTGATTACTTTTATAAATACACTAGTTATAATGACAAAACAAATATTACAAATGCACTGTTTTTACTTTACTCTGGATATATCTAACCAAACAAGGGAAACATTTCTCCTGCGTTTACTTTGCAGACAACCAAACAGCCTCAAAGTATTTGAAATGCACTACATTTACTTTACACTACATTTACTTTACATTGCGTTTACTTTGCAGGCAACCAAACAACCCCTTAGTGAAAAGAAAAGGTTAGATAACAAAAACATAATAAATGTCTTTATTTTTGTTGCATTATCAGATAATCTGTCTAAGTTTGACATTTCTGTTTTAATTTCAGTTGACAGAGGTCCATTTAGAGGATCAATCCTCCATTTGATATCAATGCCTCTGTTTGGCATACCTGTTAGAAAATTTCAGTTGTTAAAGTTCAAAAAACATATAGCTATAAAAAATTTCATATTCAAAATATTACTTGTCAACAAAGCAACCTCGTCAGAAGTGAATTTCAGAACATGACCGAGGACGATGAAGCCTTCATCAGCAGGACTCCAGAATTTGAGAACCTCAAAAAGAAGTGGTATACACTGCTGGAATGCGGGGAACCTCAAAAATTGATGAATGTTCAGATTCTTTAATGTTTGCTCCACTTCATCATCAATGATCTCGACAAAAACATCACAATGTTTCCGGAAAGAAGTAACATAACATCTAGACGTTATTGGCCTTTGATACGGCGTCCTCATCTATAACAAAAAGAAAAATCAGAACTATATCGCAACCATACAATAGCGCAACCATAGCGCAACCTTACATTTCGTAATTATTTATCTTAAAAGAAGTTTAAAATTCAAAAAAAACCAAAAAATTTAAAACCACATTGAACATATATGCTAGTTATACAACTATTACTAAACCCTAAAATTTAGAAGATAGCGTAAACCTTTCATATCATTTGCTTCATCCATTTACGAAGAGAAGAAGCGTGAAAAATCAGAAAATAAACATTTGAACAGTACATTACATTAAACAAACATTGGTAAAATTATAACTAAACCAAACCCTAAAATTTAACATATAACTTAAACGCAACGAAAGTGCAAGTAAAGCGCAAGTTAGGCGCAACCATACCTCTTCCTGATTGATGATCTTCTACAGTCTCGTCGTCTACCTCCGACAGGAATAAGCTAATGCATAACCGAAGGTAATGGAGGAATCCGAGAGCGCTTACCAGAGCTAGAGTAACAGTGAAAATGTCGCTTGAAAATAAAATACGCGGCGTTTCCATTCTTTCTTTTCCGGAATTCAAATGAATAGCGTTATCGGGTCGGGTCGCTAACTCTGACAAGACATAAAGCGTTAATATTAAATTAAAAAAACGCCTAACAGATGGCGCATTTCTATTGGCGACCGAACGGAGAGATGGCTTCGGTCAACTGACCCAATAATTTGCCGTCAACGACACTAACTGCTGCTGCTAGGAGGCTTTGGGAGAAGGATCAGTGCATTGCTAGAAATGTGTGTGGCTTGGAGGGTTTAAAAGGCAGAGAGCTACGAGTGGCAGGGGAATGCTCCAGGCTTAGGTATAACAGTGCGCGCGTGAAGTAGAAATCAAGTGAGAGTGGTTTAAATTTTAGGATTTTAGTCATTTTTTTAAGAAGATGAACGAGACTAGGGTCAGTTACGGGGAAAATTATTAGGTCCGGTCACCAGATTTAGCTCTATGTTCGGACGTCAATAAAAACTAAACATGTGGATGAATAAACGTGGAATTTTTTTTAATATAAATTTATGCTTTATGTCTTGTCATCCCGATCAATCCGACCCACTAACGTAGATGGTTTGAATTTAGGAATACAAGAATGGAAATGAAGCGTTTTTATTTTTCACCCGACATTTTCACTTCTCTCTCACTCTCTGCCCTCGGACTCAGTGTGATTCTTCAATCCTTCAGCATTTCCATTCTACAAGACCTTCCCGACTGTAGACGATGTAGGAATACTTAAGATGCATTTAAGAAAAGGTAATGCTGCGCCTTTGTTGCGCCTATATTGCGCATTTGATGCGCTTTATGTGAGATTTTATTTTTTAGTTTTTAGGGTTCATTTCATACATACTAATTTGTTCAATATTTTTTTAAAATATTTATGTTTTATTTTTCAACCTTATTGATCAATGAATAAGAGATACATAAAATAATTTTGAAATTGATTTTTATTTACACTTTAGTTGCACTATACCTACACTATAGTTGCGCTTTTTGTTGCGTTTTAGTGTGAGGTAATGCATCTTCTATGACCCATGTCTCTTCAAACACTTCCTCAGAATCACACTTGTTCAAACACTTATAGAAGAGTCATCTGACTTTATTGTTACTATTGAAGCTAGGTATTTTTTATGGAACCTTTTTAAAGATGTGTCATTGACATAATCTATGACGAGTGTGAGACAATGCATCTTCTATGGCCCTAGCAATAGCCTAGTCCTGATTAGTGAATATTGTTGTTGGATGTTTATTACCCATTATTCGTACAAATGTTTTGAATAACCATATAAAACTTTCAATTGTTTCTTCTAACAAAAAAACAACCCCTAACAAATTGTTCTGTCAATGATTGTTAACACCAACAAATAGTGCACATACAAAATTATACTTGTTTAGCTTTTAGCAAGTATCAAAAATCAACATATCACCAAAACAGTCATAATCTATCCTACATATCCCATCAACTCTGAAAAAACTTAACAATCTATCATACTCATCAATTTGAACATTCCATGTGAATATGTGGTCCTCAACATGTCGATCATTAAATAATTGAATCAAAGAATTAATTCACCAAATTCAATCATTGCTTTTTTCTTCTTCTGAATCAAATTGTAGGCATCCCTCTTAGAGAATCCAACATTCTCGTATCCTCCAACTTCCTCTGTAATGTAGGCGTATGCATCAATGGTTCTAATCCATACATTTGTCATTAATTTAATGACGAAAGCTTTTTCCTCAACAACATTCCTACATGATCTCAGAAGGTGTCGGTCGGCTGGGCTAGCCAATTCATGGTTGTGGGATTCAATAAATCTTTTGACATGCCAGTAACCATCTTCATCAATTACAAATCTCACCATAGATGGATAACCAGTTCTAATATCTAGTTTAGTAAATTTCTTTTTTGAATTCAGAACAATACTTTTCTTGAAATCAGCTTTTAAACAGACAAAATCCTTGGATTTTATCTTCCTAGAATTTGGCCAGAAATTGTGATGATCCTTCCGGATGATAAAGTCATTACCATGGGCATAAGTACAATAACATTCCTATGCTTCGCTATCATCTTTATACCCAACCTGAAATAAGAAGCAAAGATTACAAAGCGCAATAAAAACGCAACAAAAGCGCAATAAAAACGCAATCTAAGCGCATCATCTTTATCTTTACATACCCTAAAAATAATGATGTTCTTCAGCTTAAGTAAATTAAAACATTAATGAGAGTTGAACAACAACATCTAAGAGCTTATTTACTTTTTCGCCTAAACCCTAAACGCACTAAGAGCTTGAGCCTCTAATGAGCTGAAATCTACTGAGCAATTGATGCCCTTTTTCTACACAGCTTTGTTTTACAACTTTCAAAAAGTATATTCTTAATACAACTTGTGATGAGATTGAAACTTACGATATGTTGAAAACTGTGGAAGTTCCAGCTAAGTTGACTTTCGATTCATGCATCCTTTCGGATTCATGCATCCCTTTTGATTCATGCACCACTTACCCCTCTCTCTTCGGAGAGCATTCCATCTCTTTTCTGTAATTTTCTAACTCGTTTTTTCTTCAATGCCAAGCAAAAGAAATAAATTTTTAGATCTTTGGCGGGTTTCTAAAGATAGTGCCAACCCTACGTTTAAAATGAAAAAAATAGTAGACCAGGTCGGGTCGCGTCGGGTTGATATAAATTAAATTAAAAGATTATATTAAAAAAATTCCACGTGTATTCATCCACATGTCCAGTTTCTATTGGCGTCTGAACACAAAGCTAGGTCCGGTGACCGGACCTAATAATTTTCCCAGTTACGGTATAGGGTAAATATGCAGGAATTCTAGGAACTAATGAGATATGGTGATCTAATTTTGATTTTTATTAAAAAAATAAATTAAAAAAAAAACTGAGGATAATATTGTTTATTGATCCCTAGGGCAAATTTCTTGTTCCTAGAGTCTCAGATTTCATGTCATTGCCTTGTGTGTTGACAAGTGTTTCATCTTTATGAGATAGACCAATATGAGTGTCTTCTTTGGATAATTTGTAGAGGTGAACCATACAATTTTGTGTTTCACCTTCATGAGGTAGATAGGCCAATATAGGTGTCTTTTGGGTGATTTCGACATTCTGGAGGCATTGATGTATTTCATTTTGTTATTCGGTGATGACTAACATATTTTTTCCACAATGTTGTGATTGTAGTCTATTATTTTTATCTTAATTGATTGAATTAATAACAAGCGATGATATTTTTTTTCATAATTTTGGCGTTTTGAAAGTGTCGTGCATCTATTTTGGGCATGGGCAACATTTAGCGATGTCGCATTCGCAGTTCATCATTTTTCATTATGCAACTATTTGGTGAAACAAAGGGTCATTTATGGGCATTTTCAACATTTGAGATATGTCGACACAATCCATTTTGTGAAATAAGCAATTATTGAGCAATTTTAGTTGTCCAACATTTTTGTCATGTTCAATTGAGTTGAGCGTGAGAGGCACTTCTAATAATTTTTATGCTTAGGACACATCATCACAATCCGTCTCGCAAATAGGCGATGTTTGAGAATACTTCAATTACAAATGAAGCATCGAGTCCAGTTTGCGCAATGTTTCATTAGTTGGCTCCAGTTTTGACCGTGCTAGCTCAAATTGCGATAAATACAAAGGTCAACATTTCTTCTCATTTCTCCTAAAATAACCATAAAAAATTTTGCAATTCTTCTGCAACCTAATTACAAATGAGGATTTCATGATCATCACTAATAAGCTCTATGCCTATTTTTAACAATTTCAGAATAGTACTATCAACTAACTGTTCATCACAGCCTGATCAGGCCTTTAACTAGCAACAATTCTAGTTAAGTAGAAAAGTATGGATATTTTTATATAACCTTTAGACATCAAAACTTTCATTCATAACCGCTCCACCACAGCAAAATGAGAGGGACCGTCATACAATTCAGAGATGTTTTTCGCATAACTCGCCTAGTCAAATGAGAAGAAGTGACAAGGGTTATCGTCCAGGGACATCTCCATTTTTTCTAACTTATATGAACAATTGTTAATGATTATAATGATCATCTGGCCATTTGTACAAACAACGGTAAGCATGCTGGCTTATAACATATACCATTCTGCCAAAATTATCTTCCAACAATAATCATGCTTTTTTATTTCAAATAAAAAAGTGAGACAAAAACAAAGTTCACTGCAGAAGTTTTCAAATATAAACGAAGCAATTCAAAACTAGACAGATTACATATGTCAAGTGTTTGAAAGCGACAAAGGAAAAATATACCTTCACGACATAATGCTCTCAAATAAAGAGAAAGTGGATCTCCATGATTCCCCTCATTGTATAAAACCTTTGTTCCACCAAGAAAATTCTTAAGAGCATGAAAATGTCGTATAGCTTCTCTCACAACACAATATTTGGTGAAGCATTCAACTAGCAACCTGAGTGGATTGACAATCATCATTACAAGAACATATTGCATCCCAATGAAGTCATATTTGATGCAAACTTTAAGACATTAACATGAAAACTCGGGCCATTTATCTATTTCTCGAAGTACAGCAACAAGTTTCCAGGCAATCCAACTAAAGAGTTGCACACAACGATATCATAGATAAATATATATATATATATATATATATATATATATATATATATATATATATATATATATATATATATATATCTCACAGAATACACAATATTACCTACAAAATATCCAAAACTTAGTTATTACCTGTAGTAAGCTAAAATTTTCTCATCTATAAGAACAGAACATCATGTTTAATATCTGTTACTGATTTTCGGAATATTATTTCAACCTTATCACAACTGTGGTAAAAAATAATAAAAAATACATGCCTCACAATATCCGTGAGCAGGGTAGGCTGAAATGATTTTAGATAAACATAGCAATGGATGGAGGTAACAAATCAGATGTAGTATGAAGAAGCTTTTTCAATGCATAAATTAAAAACTGTAATCTCTAGGAAAAATAAACTGAGATTGGCTACTCTGTGAATCAGTTTTATATGTTCCAATAAAGTAGGCCCCAATCGCTCATTACTCACACGTGGAAACATTTGAATCCGCTTTTGTATTTATATATTCTAAGCACAAGCAAATTTAGAACAAGAGATCAGGTCTAGTCAATGTTTTTGGCATTTAATGGGTTTCCATTAACTTGAGTTAGCTCAATCAAAATTTGATCAATTTTCATTTAAATTGTGCATGGAAGCATGTCTAGAGTGTGGCAAAGCCTCATCAATTCAAATCCTCACACAAAAAATGAAATAGGTTTGGCGTCAATTAGTGAAATAGGATGGTTTTGATTTCAGCTTATTAATAGGAGTCTGTATGGAGTAATGTGGGAGACGTGGTTATCTCTGCTACCAATTATGAAGGAGCATCACTAGCTTCTTGCCTGACTATTTAAATAGCTTTGTAGTCAGCACCACACATTCACGATATATTACCTATAGTCCATTTTTAAGGAAGGTGCTTATGGAGCACAGGAAGAGTTGCTCAGACCATTTAACCACCTAACTTTCAAACAAAATTATAATCAAAATAAAAATTGGGACAGAACTTGTTACTTCATTAATCCGATCCACCATTGAGCATTTTTCATGGTATGTGCTAAAATTAAGAAAGACCTCCACACAGATTAAATATAATACATAGAAAGGGTTTATCCAATGCACAGAATACGTTAAACTCTTTTCACTACAGGATCTGCAGAGTTCGCACAGACTTACGGCATCAAAACAAAGAGGCAGACACTTGTTTGAACATATGACTCAAAATCCAGTAGAGCAACTTTACTGTTGCTTATGAGCTCACCCTCAAATGAAATGTGTAACATCAGTTCATATAAAAGATTGCTGAGCTTCAAATATGACCCTAATACTTATAAATGTGGAAAAGATTATAGAAAAATCTATCCAGCATGCAATGCAAGAGGATTTAAGTAAGAAACCAGATAAAGAAGAGCTAGAATGTGATCTTAGATCAATGTTCTTACGCATAAGTTTTCACATTTGGTTGCAACCTTTTGTGATCTTCAACCATCATTCCAAGCAGTTCAACCACATCCTGCACCCTACAGATTAGTGCCAAAAATATTCAAATAATATCTTACCCTAAAAAATTCAATGCTATCAACAATTTTTCTAGCAAAAAAGTTGTCTTGGACAAAAGATAGAAATTAAATAATTGACAATATTTAATCAAAGCTAAGAAAACAATAACATGTTCGCTAACAGAATCAACCACATCTGGACCCCAATGATAGTATGGTACTCTAATATCACACTCAGCTAGAGTAAAAAAATTCTGAATGTGGAAAAAGAAAGAAATTGAATGTGGATAAGGGAGAAATCAATTCCTCTTGTCATTCATTTATGCTGGAATCAGCCAACTGTCGTTCATAATTCGAGGAAAGAACAAAGGTAAAGATATTACTCCTAACCAAATCTAAATATGCCAGATTTGGAGCTACAAAAAAATAATAGGAATAAAAAACAACGCACTTATTTATATTCCTGATATTGCAAGGTTAAGAGAAAAAGCAAATTATATATACACCAGTTCTTAGATTTCACACATTTGAAATTTCAATGTGTCAATCTGGATCCTTGTAAATAGCGATTTCCATGCACCCCAATCTTGTTTGAGGATAGATATTTTTCCTTCTCAACTTGCATTTAATTACTTGAAATCGTGAAGTTGGTAATCCCTTGGTTTTGGCATTAGCCAGTTGGTCATATGAGTCATATGAGGGAATATGATGGACCGGACCAGCCGGTCCATCCCAGAGCAACACCGGCCCAAACTGGGCCAGTTTCTGTTTACCAAAGAAGGAACCGCCCACTACTTGGGCGGTTGGCCGAAGAAGAGGAAGGGAGAAATCGCCCACTTGGGCGGTTGGCCGAATGACATGGAGAAGGAAGTTGGGCCCAACAGGCCCAACAAATGCATGAGGGAGAGTAATGTGTTTGTCATAAGGGTAGTTAGGATATTATGGGTAGTATTATGGGAGTATAAAAAGGAGTTAGTGTTTGTTTTATGACATCTTTTGTTTAGGAGATTAGTTTTCCTCTTTTCTAGTCTAGAGTTTGGGAGAAAGCTTCTCTTCTCGAATTGAGAGCATTGTATCCGTGAAAACTTGTAAGTCTTTTGATATTTAAGTTAACAAAGTGTTTGTGAGTGTTTTCCTTCAAGAAATCTCCAATTTTCCTACTGTTTTTGGGCTGTTTTTACTGGATTCCGAAAATTACAAGTTAAGTTCCATCAAAGTGGTATCAGAGCCAGGTTTCGATCCTGGGACCAGTGCCTAAATCGCTTCAGACCACCAAAGGACGGGACTCATCATGAGCAGTTCTTCGCACTAACTCAGACTGGTATCGTATATGCTTATAGGGACAGATTTGAGTTGTTGTCCAGTAGACTTCATGGGATGACGGAGGAGGTGCTTGAGGGGAACTTTATGAAGGGTTTGAAAACCCACATTCGATCAGCAGTTAGAGCAGCCAAACCAAGGAGTCTGAGGGAGACTTTGGAGATAGCTGAGCTGATAGAGGATAAATTATCTTCTGATCAATACCGCAAACCTACTTTCTTTGGAGGAGGACAGAAGGTGGCAAATCCTACGGGAGGAGCCAAGGGTACTTACTTGGGGACAGGAGGAGAAGGACAGAAAGAGAGGGATCGTAGTACACCGACCAAAGGGGAGTTCAGGAGACTCACTGAGGCAGAGCTGAAGGAAAAAAGAGCCAAGGGACTCTGTTACAGATGTGATGAGAAGTTTGGGCCAGGGCATAGGTGCAAGGACAAATCACTCCAAGTCCTATTGGTGGAAGACCCCGAGGTGGAGGAAGTTGAGGAAGAGTTAGGAGGAGGAGAAGAAGGTGTAGATCATCTACATCTTGACATGGTTGAGGTTTCCCTCAATTCGGTAGCAGGGTTGACAGCACATTTCACTATGAAGATGGAAGGGAGAATTGGGAGCTATACAGTCACGGTGCTGATAGATAGTGGGGCCACCCACAACTTTATAGCTTACAGATTAGTGGAAGAGTTGGGCATTCCTATGGTACAAGGGAGAGAAGTAGGAGTCTCTTTGGGGACCGGTCAGAAAGAGCAGTGTGCGGGAAGATGAAGCGGAGTTACTCTCTCCATACAAGGAGAAGATATTACCCAGGATTTTTTGGTGCTCGAGCAAGGTAATACTGATGTTATTTTGGGTATTCAGTGGTTACAGACTTTGGGGGAGATGAAGATCAACTGGAAGACCTTGATGTTGGAGTATGATGAAGGAGAGCATCGAGTTACTTTGCATGGGGATCCCAAATTATGCAGATCTAAGGTGGCTTTGAAGACTATGCTCAAGTCTCTTAGGAGTGAAGGGGAAGGATTTCTAGTAGAGTTATGGCGATTGGAGGGTAGTGAGCCAGTTGAGCAGAGTAATATTCCTGAAGAGGTTACAAAATGAGTTGAAACAGTTCACCACAGTTTTTCAGATGCCAGCAGGGCTACCACCACAGAGAAGCAAGGAGCACGCCATTGTACTGAAAGATGGAGCATATCCAGTTAGTGTGCATCCATATCGATATCCTCATGCTCAGAAGAAAGAGATAGAGAAGCTAGTCAGGGAGATGATGGAGGCGAGAGTCATCCAGCCTAGCGTGAGCCCTTTTTCGAGCCCAATACTATTGGTGAAGAAGAAAGATGGTAGCTGGCGATTTTGTGTTGATTATCGGGCTCTCAACAAGGAGACTGTTCTTGATAAATTTCCAATCCCTGTTATTGATGAACTTCTAGATGAATTAGGAGGTGCTACGATGTTCTCCAAACTTGATTTGAAGTCAGGATATCACCAGATCCGGATGAAGAGCGAGGACATTCCCAAGACTGCTTTCAGAACTCCTGAGGGACACTACGAATTCTTGGTGATGCCATTTGGACTCACCAATGCTCCTTCTACATTTCAAGCTCTGATGAACCAAGTGTTTCAACCCATGCTGAGGAGGTTTGTTCTAGTGTTTTTTGATGATATTCTAATCTATAGCAGATCCCTACATGAACACTTAGAGCACTTGAAAGAGGTTTTGGGCACTTTACAGCATCATCAGTTGTATGTCAATCAGAAAAAGTATTCTTTTGCTCAAGGAAATGTGGAATATTTGGGGCACATTATCTCAGCAGAAGGAGTAGCAGCTGACCCTTCCAAGGTGGAGGCCATGACGAGTTGGCCAACTCCTAGGAACCTTCGGGCTCTCCGTGGCTTCCTAGGACTCACTGGTTACTACATGAAGTTTCATAAAGGGATATGGATCTATTGCAGCTCCACTCACTGAGCAGTTGAAAAAAGACAGCTTCAATTGGGGACCAGAAGCAGATAGCGCTATGGAGACTTTGAAAAAAGCTATGGTTAGTGCCCCAGTGTTAGCATTACCGGATTTCAAGCAGCAATTTGTGGTGGAAACTGATGCATCTGGCTTGGGATTAGGAGTTGTTCTCATGCAACAAGGGCGACCAATAGCTTTCTACAGCCAAGTGTTATCAGGGAGGGCAAAACTCAAATCTGTATATGAGAGAGAACTGATGGCCATTGTTAAGGCCATTCAGAAGTGGCGACCGTACTTGTTGGGTAGAAGATTCCTTGTGAGGACTGATCAAAGGAGTCTAAAATATTTGTTGGAGCAACGTATGTTGACAGAAGAACATCAGAGATGGCTCTCCAAATTATTGGGCTATGATTTCGAGATTCAGTACAAGCCAGGATTGGAGAATAAAGCTGCTGATGCCCTATCCAGAAAGGTGGAATGCTCTCAACTTATTGCTACTTCTGTGCCTCAATTAGTGGACTGGGGTAAATTGAGGACAGAAAATATGACTAGTGAAGAATTGGGAAGATTCAGAGAGGCCATAAAAAAAGGGGAAGACATACCATCAGGATATACAGTGGAGGATCAGCTCTTGTTACAAAAAGGAAGGTTGGTTTTACCTAGAACCTCTTCACTTATTCCACTAATACTTCAGGAGTTTCATGCAAGTGCTATTGGAGGACATTTAGGAGGACAGAAGACTTATCAGAGATTGGCTAGAGAACTTTACTGGAAGGGGATGAAGAGAGATGTAGAGGAAATGGTGGCCCAGTGTGATATTTGTCAGAGGAACAAGTACCAAGCATGTGCCCCTCGGGGACTGTTGCAGCCACTTGAGTTACCTGATCAAGTTTGGTCAGAGGTGACTATGGATTTCATCGAAGGCTTACACAAGTCGGAAGGTTACACTGTCATTCTAGTTGTAGTTGACCGACTTAGTAAGTATGCTCATTTCATACCAATGAGATATCCTTTTAATGCCACTACCGTTGCAGCAGTTTTCATCAGAGAGGTTGTGAGGCTTCATGGTTTTCCTGAGTCGATAATCTCTGATATCGATAAAGTGTTCCTAAGTCACTTTTGGAAGGAGATGTTCAAGTTACAAGGGACACAGTTGAAGCGCAGTTCAGCCTACCACCCTCAGACAGATGGGCAATCTGAGGTAGTCAATAGAAGTGTGGAAACTTACCTTAGATGTTTTGCAGGAGAGAAGCCCAAGCATTGGGTAAAATGGCTACCTTGGGCGGAATATTGGTACAACACTTCTTTTCACAAAGCGGCGCAGGTCACACCTTTTAAAGTGCTTTATGGAAGGGATCCTCCAACCCTGATACAGTACAAGTCTCATTCTACATCAGTATCTCTAGTGGAGCAACAATTGTCAGAAAGGGATGAAATCTTGGGAGAGCTGAAGAGACACTTGTTACGAGCACAGAACATCATGAAGCAAGCAGCAGATCATCATAGGAAGGATGTTCAGTTTGAGATTGGGGAATTTTTATACTTAAAGTTGAGACCTTATAGACAGAATACTTTAGCAAGGAGGTTGAGTGTTAAGTTGGCTCCAAGGTATTATGGCCCCTATGAGATAGAGCAGAAGATTGGGAATGTAGCATATCGCCTGAAATTACCACCCACTACTACAATTCATCCAATCTTCCATGTGTCACAATTAAAGAAGTTCAAAGGAGATTCTGTACCAATCGATACTTTACCGTCAACATTGTCTGAAGAGGGTACAAGTCTATTAGAGCCTTCTTCATTGAAAGGGGTTAGACACACTAAGGAAGGAGGGAAAGAAGTTTTGATTGAGTGGAAAGATCTACCAACACATGATGCTACTTGGGAGGCCTATGAGAACATACAAGCCCAGTTTCCTGCTTTCAACCTTGAGGACAAGGTTAATCTTTGGGCGGGGAGTGATGATGGACCGGACCAGCCGGTCCATCCCAGAGCAACACCGGCCCAAACTGGGCCGGTTTCTGTTTACCAAAGAAGGAACCGCCCACTACTTGGGCGGTTGGCTGAAAAAGAGGAAGGGAGAAACCGACCACTTGGGCGGTTCGCCGAATGACATGGAGAAGGAAGTTGGGCCCAACAAATGCATGAGGGAGAGTAATGTGTTTGTCATAAGGGTAGTTAGGATATTATGGGTAGTATTATGGGAGTATAAAAAGGAGTTAGGGTTTGTTTTATGACATCTTTTGTTTAGGAGATTAGTTTTTCTCTTTTCTAGTCTAGAGTTTGGGAGAAAGCTTCTCTTCTCGAATTGAGAGCATTGTATCCGTGAAAACTTGTAAGTCTTTTGATATTTAAGTTAACAAAGTGTTTGTGAGTGTTTTCCTTCAAGAAATCTCCACTTTTCCTACTGTTTTTGGGCTGTTTTTACTGGATTCCGAAAATTACAAGTTAAGTTCCATCAGAATATAAGGAGTGTTACGTAAATTACTATCCATTTTATGTCAAGAAAATTGAAAAAGTACTCAACATTCCTCTCAAAAACTAAGCCCTTAATATGAATTGACTATCAAATTCTGACAACGTAGAACTTCATTATACATTTAATCTTGATATAAATTAGTGATTCAGTGCTGCTCCTTGGAACATTTATCATTGAACAAACATCATAAATGGTATTATGGGATGAAAGCCAAAGAAAGTGAGATGGGGAGGAAGACAGCACCTGTCATATGACTCAGCTCGAGTGTATGCTTGGATCACCCAGTTATAACTCTCTGTGTCAGGTTTCATGTAATCTGCAAGGAAAGTTGCAGTTTGCACAGAAGAAAATCAGCAAGAATAAACAAGCAAGCATTCAATCAACAAATTCCACAAACATCAAACACAAGATTGCATGCGCCAAACAACATGTCTATATTCTTTAATAATGTAATGATGGTGAAGTGTCTCACACCCACGAAGGATAAATCCAAACGCTTCTGAACAACAACAGGCACACATTTCATCTCGCCCAGGTAGATGCAGTGTACAATCATGTAAACGATGAAAGGAGAATAATGAAGGAATAAATTAGTAGAAAATCTCAACAATACCTTACGAAAAGTGTTGGAGAGGAAACTATTTGAAGTATATGATTGAGTGAATACAGATGTCTATATATATGCAAACAAAATATATAAAAGACAATGTGGAGAATATTCAAAAGATAAGGTTATAATACGGTAACAAAAAAAATCTTTGCAATCCAGCACTGTACTATTCTAATACTTACCTCAAGTTAGAGCATATAAATAAAAAATTTTAGTTTGTTATAATGCTTTAAAAAAAATCTCCTCTACATAAATCCCACCCCTATTAAAGGATTAGAAAGCATAAAGACCACACCAAAAGAGTAGCTGAAAAGACATTTCAGCAACAACTCCATCTTTAGGTATATGGACAATCACAAGCTCAAACTCCTTATAGAAATTATTTGTTGCCACCTTGATGTAACAATTCACGAATTCATAGGTCAATATCTCCCATTATGCTTAGGCCAATGATGCCATTTGTGCCACCTTTCATGTCATTGGCGGATAGAGTCAAATCTATGTAGAGAGCCACTGGCAGAGCCATGGTGGGGGCACTAGGGGCACATGCCCCCACTGGCCCAATTCTTTTTTTTTTTTTTTTTTTAAGTTTATATATATATATATATATATATATATATATATATATATATATATATATATATATATAACCCTAATAACTATTCTTTTCTGCCGCAATACATTTCATGCATGTAGATATAAGTTGTCTCTGTTTAACTGTCAATAGATCAATGGTCTTCGTCGTCTCCTTCGCGTTGAGAAAATCAAAAACAGTTAGGGGTTGTTTGGTTGCCTGAATTAGGAGTGTAAAGTAAAACAATTACATGTATTTATTAAATTTGGTTGTTTGGTTAATTTTGAGTGGAACAAAAGAAAATCATCCGAAGAATTAGGCGTGTATTAGGGAGTCTGTTTTGAGCGAATTAGAAACCCGCCCAATATGAGCGGGTTTTAAATTCATCGGAAGAAATGTTGGCATCGTCGTCGTCGTCGTCCTGCTGTTCGGCTTCATTGCACAAGAGGCTCCTTCGTTCTTCTTCGACTTCGGTCCTTCGACGACCTTCCAATCTTGTTCGACTTCGCTCCTTTGACGAAGTTCCCTTCGCCTGTCAGATCGGAAGTTTCGACATTTTCATCGGATCTGCCTCCGCCTCTATCCACTCCTCAAATCTCTCCAAAAACGTGCCTCGTATGCTCCCAAAAACACAGAGCTAAACACTCATAGTACTATTCTCCTTCGTTCTTCTCTCCTGGTACTCCGGCCTTCTTCTTGACCACGGCGAACGGGTTCTCTCAGCCGCCACTGCTATTTTTGCCGGCACTGGCGTTAAGATTTCCGTAAAGGTCGCCGGCATCCACTGGCACTACGGCACGAGGTCCCACGCTCCAGAGCTCACTACCGGGTACTACAACACGCAATTCCACCACAAGCCCATCGCCGAGATGCTTGGGCGACACGGCGCGGTGCTGAACTTCACCTGTGTGGAAATGAAGAATTTTGAACAGCCCGAAGAGGCGATGTGCCGGCCGGAGGAGCTGGTGAGGCAGGTGGCTGCTGCGGCGATGGGAGCCGGAGTGGGACTGTCAGAGGAGAATGCTCTGCCGAGATACGACGAGGCGGCGCACGACCAGATCGTGAAGACAGCAACGGTGGCGGAGGGTGAGGAGAGCGAAACAATATTGATTTCTACGACGTTAGCCTTGTTGATGGATTCAACTTGGCGATGATCGTCGTGAGAGAAAGGCTCAAAGAGGAGATCTTCGAAACAGAACAAGCAGAGGATGAGAAAAGAAGGAAATTGTATTATTATCGATTTATGAGTTACAGCCAAGTATACATAAGAAAGATACAGGTAATAAAGTAAATACAAGCTGAACAGAGGTTTAAATAAACCGTTGGCTTAACACGTCGAAGGGGGGAAGGGGAGGTGTGCAGCGACTGGGTGTGTGGTGGATTTGAACCAGATGTGTCCGGCGGAGCTGAGGATTGGAGAAGGCGAGGCGGCGGTGGCTTGCCGGAGCGCTTGCGAGAGGATGGCCGGAGTTCAGGATATGTATGATTTTTTTTAGTGTAGATTTAAAAAAATTTTAAAGAAATCTTTTTAAGTCAAAGTTTAAATATATTTTTTTAAACTTTCCAAATATATTTAAATTTAAATTAAAATTTATATTGAAATATAAGTCAAATTTAATATTTTTAAGTCAAATTTAAATCGAAGGTAGTTCTCTTCCCTATAAAAAATAATTAAAAAAAGCTAATTTTAATTTATCTGGATATACCTAACCAAACAAGGGAAACAAAACTCCTGCGCTTCTTTTGCAGACAGCCAAACAGAGCAAAATATTCGAAATGCATTACATTTACTTTACATTGTATTTATTTTACACTGCATTTCGTTTTCAGACAACCAAACAGCCCCTTAGTTTTTAGTTTTAGCCTTTGGACTTTGGAGAGCAATTAATTTTTAACCTCTGGGATTTTATATAGTTGTATAATACTTTTTCTCAATTCCAAGGCAATATCATAAGCATTAGGTAAGCAATTATGTTGGAATTTTTGTCTTATTGAATATTATTCTAGCAATTTCAATTAGAAAGACTATACATAATTTTGTTTCATGATACATATTTACCGATAATATATCCAACTTATGTTAGGTATTCTGCTGCAAAACATCTCCTCCTCTAAGATATGACTCTTGAGTAAAACCCTCTATCTCCGACCAATCTTCGATGTCCTCCAGCACAGTGTCCATCTTCATCTTCATAGCTACCGCTCTCCTCCTACTTTCTGAGCTTTCATATTCTCCTTCACTGTTACACTCTAATTTGACACTAGGGGAGTTAAAATGGGGTGTGACATACAAATCCCTCAATGAGAGACAATCTTTGAAAGTGCATTATCCACCATCCAATTGATCAACAAAAAAAGACAGTTCCCTAGTATGAATACCAGTGCAGTCAATTTTTGTAGCACACACTCATAAAAATTAGTAAGACATGTTATTTAGATAGGTGTACTTACTCTTTTAATGGCTTAACAAAATATATAGATGCCTAAATTAACAATGCTTGCTTTAATATTTAGGAAATTTATGAGTACTGACGATCATTAGTTAAGGTAAAAAAGGATCCTTCCATGGGAGAAAAAACTTGTTTCTCATATCTAAGCAATACCTCAAGGTGATTTCTGCAATATATTAAAACCGAAGATGAATAATGCAAACATGAAGATGTTAATAATATGGAACTAAAAGAAGTAAATACAAGGTTATAGATGATTCATAGGGCTTATGGAGGACATACTAAAATTTTCAGAAGTCAGCAAAGGCACCAAATTAGTAAATTTAAGTACAAGAGCTTCAACAAATATTAAGAGAGAACAATCTTCAAAATTATCTAGTACCTTCCCCCCCATATTCCATGTTTTCAAACGTGGCAAAAGATATTTCTGGTATTCCACAAGTTGCCTGCAGGATACAGTAAAAATTTAGTAAGAGCTGCAGAAACATCAAACCAACTTCCATTTTAACGTCATTATCTAATTTATTCTATCTCCCTCCTTAGATAGAGTTCTCTAAAGAAAGATTATAAACGTTCTATATATAGACCTACAAGAATGTCAAAAATGTAGTGATCAATTAATACCCTTTTCTTTTTATCCTATGCTCCCAATTATTAACTAATGCTTTCATGGAGAAGAAGCTTCTTTAGGCATTCGGGTGAGCAACAATAGCCCAAGGATTTCTCATTTATTGTATGCAGACGATGTGATCATTTTTTCTGATACAAAGCCTCAAAATATTAAGGAGATCAAGGAGATTTTGAGAAGATTTTGTGACTGGACAGGTCTCAATATTAATGCATCCAAATCTTCTCTTCTTTTTAATAAGATGGTAAATAGAAGAAGGAAAAAACGGATTGCACGGATCTTGAAATTCAAAGTTGTTAAAGAGATCAATTATCTTGGAGTGAAACTAGCTTTTAGAAGATTGACCGGAAATGATTTCCAATTCATCATTGATAAAGCTCTTAAGTTTACAAACATTTGGAGAAGTAAATTGATGCCTTTGGCCGGGAAGGTAATGATGGTAAAATCTGTATTACTTTCTTTTACCATCTTCCATAGCACCAACTCATTGATTCCTAAAAGCATACTTGATGAAGTTGATAAAATTAGTAGAAGTTTTATTTGGAACAAATCTAATGGGAAACATGGAATTCATTTCGTAAACTGGGAAGTCATGTGCCTCCCTCTTAAATGGGGAGGTAGAGGACTTCATTCTTGTGCAAACAAGGTTGGCCCACTAAAAACAAAGATAGCTTGGAGATATATTCAAGACAAAGAATCATTACTTTATAAGGTCCTTTTTCCTAAATACGGTTACCTGTTTGATGCTGAAACAGGATTAAAAAATGGATCTTTTGATTGGAAAATTGTTTTAGATGGATGGAATTCTTAGAAGTCTATTGTGAGATGGTCAATATCAGATGGAAAATCAATTAACATGCTACATGACTGCTGGATCCTGGACAAAAGCATTATCAAATGGCCAACTTTCATCACTAATGATATTGGAGATTTCACGGTTGACAGCTTTATGGTTAACGGTTGCTGGAATTCTGAAAAGCTGAAGCAAAATATGGGGCCTGAACTTGTCAAACTTGTTTGCCAAGTTGACATTAATACTGAAAATGAAAGAGATCATCTGGAATTGATTATGCAGAAATCTGGAAAATCTGTATCCTCAATGGTATGTGAAGCATTGTTACAGAATCATTGTACAGCCAACTACTGGAATTGGATCGGAAAGATTAAACTTATGCCTAAAGTGGAAATGTTTTGGTGGAGGATTTTCCATGGTGCATTACCAACTTGCCAATTCCTGGCTCATAGAAGGTTACACAGATATTCCAGATGTCCTAGAGATTGCAATGAAGAAGAAGATATTGAACATATTGTGATCAAATGCATTAAACTGCAGGAAGCTATTCGGGTCCTTAAGAAATGGGGTTTTTTATCCCAATTTTTTCTAATCTAGCTGATTGCTACTACTGGCTGTCAAAAGAAAATTCATTCTTGGCCTCCTTATTTTGTTATTTAATCTTCTTCAATTGGAAGTCCAGAAATAATCTCATTCATAAAGGTATAAATGATACCGCCTTGAGTATAGCTTCAAAAGCCTTAAGCTATAATTCTGTTGTTATTCATGGAATTAATGAAAATTCGGGTTTATTGGGTGTTAATCAACCATCTAGGTTGTGTGATCTTCATTGGCACCCTCCACCACCCGATTGGATCAAGGTTAATATAGATGCCTCCTTGCTTCCATCATACAAAGCTGGAATAGGAGGTGTATTTCGAGATTGTAAAGGCAGATTTCTCTTAGCATTTGGTATGACCGGAATTCATTGGGACATCTCATATTTGGAGTTATTGGCTACTTAAGCTATCAAGGAAGTCATTAAGGATTGGATGTTCAAGTACAAGGGGATTATTATAGAGGGGCACAATGATAATATTATCAAATTCCTTCAACATGAGAAATCAAAAGGTACATCATTCTTTGATAGTTTTTATGGTTCTAATAAGTTTTATCAGGTGATTTTTAATAGTATTAATAGAAGTGGTAATAAGTTAGCAGACTTATGTGCTAACTATGCCCTTATTAGTTCTTTTATTTGGGATGATATTAGTTTGTAAGACCCCAACAGATAACCAAGTGAGTTACTAAATGCTACATAGAATTCAAATTTATTTAGTAACTAACTGTTAAATAGATTAGTTTAATATTTAGTGTTGTTATGTTAATATTAGCAAATAAATGGAATTTGTAATTAAAGCCAAATAAGATAATTAGTAAGTTATTTTGAACAGATGCATAGATTGAGCAATGGCAGTTATAGCTTGGGCCCACTTTTCAATTCATATCATTTTCAAGCCTTATTTGCCACAAGCCTTATCTACAGCAATCCAGTCTCACGCCAGAGAGGTTTCCACCATCGAGAAAACCATTTTCCACCTTCGGCACTATAGCCAGAAAGAAACTGAAGGAAATTCGGTAAAGGAATTTTCTGCGGGACTGTAGCAAGAGGCGATATTGTTTCTTGTTCTTTGTTTGAAGGCTTACAGGCGGAGACAAAGGTTCTGTAGCAGAGTTCGGCACAGTGATTCCGGTACTGTAGAAAGAGGCGGAGAATTGGCTTGGCAGCGATAGTATGGAATTACTGTAGGGAAGTTCGGAATTCTCTAGGCAGCACCCCTGCAGTAAAGTGCAACATTTTAAGGAAGGAGTTGGGCCATATATTCTATAGCAAGATGTTCGAAACATGGATGGAAAGTTCAGACATGGCAATAGGGATTTGGTAGTGCAGGTATTGCCTTAACAATGATCTGATTAGTGAATTGGAATATTAGTAAACAGTAATCTGACTTAATTGTGGTTAATATATTTGGTGATCAATTGTAGTTTGATGCAAGGGTGAGAATAATTGGAGACTTAGTGAATAAAATTTAAAAGAAGAAATTTAAGAGAAGACGAAGGTAAAATTTATAGTAATCATTGTTATCTTTTATGTTATCTAAATTAAGTAACATTTTTAAAAGATTGTAACTTATTCGTATTGTAGGGTTATTCGTATATTTATGCAGAAAGAAAGTTTTGGATTAGTGTATCAAAGGAAAAGGCTGCGTGGTGTAGGTTTTGAAGAGATCAACGATCAGGAAGGTAAATTATGTAATTATTTATAATTGTAATCATCATGAATGATTAATTTATTCCTTATGTTTTGAAAGCTTATTATGAAGACATGCATTATGAGAATTTGGCTAGTCATCATAAGAATACATTAAGGTATGCATAATTATCTATCCATGAGAATAAGAGAAATTTGATATATGTTTAAATGTGCTTATCTCAACCTTTTCTTAACTGGAAAGTTTTATGCAAAGAAGTTTTTGTTTAACATAATAGCTATTAAATTCTTGTTGCACCAGATGTATGAAAATAAGTATACTTGAAGTATATGAACATTGAAAAGTATGAAGGAATAACAAATTAAAAGTAAAGATTGACTATATTATGAAATAATGTCTGCAATATTAGGTGGGCAAAAGGTACCCAATTAATAAACCTGTATTGTAGGTGGGGCAAAAGGGACCCCAAAAAGGAAAAGAAACCTGCGTAGCAGGTGGGGCAAAAGGGACCCCTAATGAGGCAAAAGGGACCTCAATGTAATTCAATGGCGATAATGCCAAGGCTACCTGGGCTCCATTGAATATTGTATGAAATTATAGCCAAGTCTTTTACATATTTAATTTGATATTCAATGTGACCTCAAAGAGATAAAGAATAATGCTAATTAAGATTTTGATGTTGTTATCATTAATTGTGAGTTTAATGCTTTATGACTTCAATGTTTTGAATTATTCCTCTTCTTATATTATAACTGCTGTTTAGATAACATAATTTACTGGGCCTCATAGATTACCAGTTATTTCTACTGGCTGTCTTTACAGGAAAAGGGAAAGAAAAAGTTGAAGAAGTTTGATATGCAAGTATTAAGTTTTGTATCAATGTTTATTTAAAATTTTAAACCTACTCTTGAGGTTAGTAAACTATTTTTAAATGTTGTAATACTTTGAATGGTTTTGGACTTTCTTAGTGGCTCTATATTAAAGCTTTGATGTGAAGAAATTTGGGAACTATTAGATGCTTCCTTTGTTGTATTAATTGATGTTTATATGATCTTTTATATAGATCTTCATTCAAGGGTATTAAATGAAATATTAAAGAATGGAAGTGTTATGGCTGTTCTTGTTACACTCTACAGTATTGTTAAGGAGTACTATGGGGTGTTACATAGTTCCTCCAAGATTCCTCCTTTATTTGTGTCTTTATTAAAGGAGGAGTCGACAGTCTTTAACATGTAATTGCTCTTTTTTTCTTTTCTTCTTTAATGCAATTTGCTGCATTTTCTTCAAAAAAAATTAATACCAAAGGGCAATGGAACATCCCCGAAAAACTTGGATGTTGAGTCTTTCCCTCAATTATCATAAAGTAAAAGTTTTTTAATCAGTATTATTTTCGTACAAGGACAATAAAGCATGTAAACACAAGGAAAGCAACATGATGATGATGATGATGATGAGTGCGTATAAATAAACACAAATATTGCACAATCAATGTAGAGTATTGCTTGAGGCCAACGGCATATAAGCTGCATTCACATGCCTGCTATCCAAACCATCAACTTGAAATATATATATATATATATATATATATATATATATATATATATATATATATATATATATATATCACGAGTTCCTCATGAAATTTGATTTGGAGTAAAAGACATTTCTCAAAAACAACAAGAGAGTTCTACATAAACAAAAATAAATATTGTCTTAATGAAAAATAATGATTTGAGTGTTGTCTTACAGCACAACAAGGTTTGTCATTTTGTTTTTACAGAACCGTTTTGTAGTTAATATAGAACTATATTGTACTTTATAGATAGAACAAAAAATTATCATCTAACTTTTTCTATAAATGTCTTGTAGTTTATTTACTCTTGTTATTTAAAAAAAAAAAATTTATCAATGTCTTGTCTATGCAAAAAAGAACACGTCAATCTTAAAATTATTTGTTTTCATATATATCCTATTTCTTTTTGAACATCTGTGTTGGGTTGAAATAATCTCTAAAGCACAGATCCAAATCATCCCAAACTAGGCTAATTAAGGCTCAATTAGACGAATAGCTAGGCTTGGAGCAGATAGATTAAGGGTCAACCAAAAGATTGCTAGGCTGCACTAATAACACATTAAAGTGATTAGAGCCTACTCAAACGTGTATTAAACAAGGGAGGGTCGGCATATTGATAGATCAAAACGCACCTAATAGCTGGACCAGGTCAATTAAAAGACCCGAAACCAACTAATCATGACACCTCATTTTCACAACAAGAAGACACCTATGATTAATAACTGAAGATTAAAATAGACTTAATTGTGGTTCTAACCAACACAACTTCAACTAGAAAGATAACCTGACAGCCCACAAACCGATGTAAGCTTAATGAATAAAAAAAAATACTCAATGAGATGAATTTGTTCAATGATTCATTGTTGAATTTCTCCTGATAAGGAAAGTAGATACAACCAAAGTTGATTTCCATGAATTCCGGTGACACCCAACAGCTGGATTGAGCATCATGTTAACCTGATGATTTAATTAAGCATAAGCTAAGCGAGATTACCCTATTAACCTGATAGCCTCTAGCCCCTTACTCCCAATAAGAAAAGCAACCAATCTGCTGCAGGACCTCCCTGCTCATAAGTAAATCAACCTAAAAATTATAAAATAGATCCCAGCTTTACATGCATAGCCATACAACGGCTTTCATAGTCTTACATGAATGAGTTATTTCAATAAGCTTTTCAAAGAGGATTGTGAGAATACAATGGGCTTTAGTAACCTTAGCACATTAAATGAAAATAAAATTTTTTTATTTTTATCGACGTATTAGTAAAACTAAAGTAATAAAAGATTTACAAAAAATAAAGTATGAAGAACCAGATGGACCTGATGATAGTCCAATAGAGGTGAAGAAATGCTTAGTATAAGAAAGAATTTCATGGTTTATCAAACTTTTTATTATTATTTTGAAGACTAAAAGGATATCAGATGAAAGGGGTGTGCTGGATAATATTTTTAAGAATAAAGGTGATGCACAAGAGTATGTGAATTATAAAGGAATTAAGAAAATGTGTCAAACATTAAAACTAGGGGAGAGTTTTTGAGCATAGGTTACGACATTATACTAATGTTTATCAAAACGAATTTGGATTCATGTTGGGTAGGTGTACTATGAAAGCTATGCTTTTATTGAGATGTTTGATGGAGAAGTACTATAAAGATAACAAGGAGAATCTACATAAGATATTTATCGATTTAGAGAAAGCATATGATAAAATTTCAAAAGAAGTACCCTAGAGAGCTCTAGAAAAGAAAGGAGTTGATAATACTTATATTCAAGTCATTAAAGATATATGCATAAGTTGTTAATTGTGTTCAAGCATGAGGTGGTTTGACTAAGTATTTTCCTGTTTCAGTTGAATTACATCAAGGATCAGCTTTAAGCTCATATCTTTTTGGTTTAGTCATGGATGTTCTTACTAAACATTTGCAAGATGTTGTATCTCAGTGTATGCTTTTAGCTAATGATATTCTTCTTGTTGATAAAACTAGAGAGGGAGTTAAAGCAAAACTTGAATTATAGAGGTCAACCTTAGACAATGCAAGGTTTATATGAGTGGTATTCATGCCATTCAGGCTGCGAAATGTCCCAAACAATATTCAAAAGGTTGATGAACAATGTTCTACAATCATATTTGTATGATTTGTTATTATTTGTCTATATAATATCTTACTCATCCACAGATCGTGGGAAGAGCACATGGAGCATATGAGGAAAGTGTTCCTGTGAAACCCGAAAACGACGATCATAAGGCATCGCACGCATTTAGATGCGATGCAATGAGATTTAAGTGAAAAATTCAAAGTTAATGGATTTCAATGAAAATAATTTTAAAAAATTCTACGCAAAATTCTGAACAATTTGTTATTAGAACTTATATTTAATTTTGTTTATTTTGGGAGATAAAATTATTAGAAATCTCTAAATACCCAAATTACCCTTAGTTAATACTAAAACGAATGGGGTTTAAGTGAGTGAAAATAGATCATTTTGGCAATCCCTTTTTTCTTATGTAATGATAACCGAACCTTTCCCTTCCCCCCATTCGCACGGATCGGCCAAAACAGACGGAATAAAGGATAGGGCTGACGGGTGAGGCGCACGAAGGCTTCGGCGGGGTGGCTCCGACGACGATTTTCCGGCGAGGAAATTTGAGAAAAACATAAAGAAGGATAAGAAAAGTCTAAGGTATGCATTAGAATCTAAATTTCCCTTCTCATTCTCTCTTGTCACGACCCGGCCCGGCTAGCCCGAATTAACGGGGCAGGTCGTGATAAGAGTGGTATCATAGCAAATATTTAATACTGATCAATATGGAAGAGTCTATAAGATAATTGTATGAGTCTTAGAATGTATAGAAAGTATGAATTTTCGCCTTATGATTATTGTGTTTCATCTCAGCAATATGGATCCCAAGTAGAATGCCACTGATGGCATAAATGGTGAGGAAGAGAGGGAGCTACCAGCAGTAGCAAAACCTCAGACGAATAATGATAATACCACTATGGAGTCATTTGCTCATATGATTTCAACAATGACTCAAATGATTAAGACCTCCCAAACTCAGACTAGTGGCAGTGGAAGTAGTTCTATGGATAAGAACTTGAAGTTATCTCAAGATATGAAGCCTCCGTTATTTTCAAGTGGTGGACCTATAGAGTCTGAAGATTGGCTGATGCGAATAGAGAAGATTTTTGAGGGCATGTCTTGCCCAGAAGATAGAAGGGTGACACTCATTGCTTATGCCTTTGATGGTGAGGCAGAAAGGTGGTGGCAGAGCCGGTTGCTAGAGATTTTTGGAAGGCGATCCAGCAGTCAAGTCACCTGGGGAGAGTTCGTAAAGGGATTCAAAGACTGGTTTGTACCTATGTCAGCCAGGAGACAGATGCAGGATAAGTTCAATAGATTGGTTCAGGGAGATCGATTTATTTCTCAGTATGAGACAGAGTTCATGATATTGTCCAGGTATGCCCCACACCTGATACCAAATGCTGAAGAGAAGTGCCACCGCTTTCTAACTGGACTGAAAGATATAATAAGGTAGCCTCTCATACCTTTTGGAATTGAAGATTATTCAACTTTGGTAGAAAAAGCCAGAATGATCGAGATGGAGTTGCAAGCAACTCAGAAGAGAAGGGACTTCCAGAAAAGGAAGATTGAGGGCAGACCAAAGCCCACTCAGTTTGCTCATTCTTCTCAGTCTGGGGTGTCTACTCTGAAGAAGCCTAGATCTAGCAATTCTGACAGCAATGCTTCAACTGCTACAGTGTGCAGCAAGTGTGGGATAATGCATAAGCGAGAGTGCCTCTCTAACACTAATACGTGTTTCTGATTCCATCAGCCTGGACATATGGTAAAATCTTGCCCTCTTCTGGGACAGAGATCTTCTACAAAGGTCAGTACAGGCAACAATATTCAGAGGACAACTGACAGACCAAGGGCTGTGGAGTCTACAGCCTCTATTCCTTCTCAATGTCAGACTTGTCAGAATGTTCAGCCTTGAGTCTATGAATTGTCCCAACAAGAAACTAAGTGGTCTCCTAACATTGTTACAGGTACGTAATTTAATTAATTGTCAATGAACAATTTTTATATGATATGAATAGGAAATGAATGTCATGTTTTATAATTGAATGTTGTGACTTTTATTTGATTAGGGACAATCCTTATGTGTGACAAACCTGTTAGAGTTTTGTTTGATACTGGAGCATTGCATTCCTTCATTTCAGAGGATTATGTTAGATCAGTCAATTTGTTTCCAATAGTTATGATTAAATCATTGTCAGTTTTAATGCCTAATGGAAACCAAATGAAAGCTAAGCAAAAATATAATGTGGATTTGATGATATGTGATAAGAACTTAGAGGTTGATCTTATTGTATTATCCTTATTTGAGTTTATTGCAATCTTAGGCATGGATTGGTTATCTTATCATTTCGTGACTATAGATTGTAACATAAAGGAGGTTAAGTTTTGTATGTCATGAGAGAGAAAAGTTAAATTTCAAGGGGATAAAGGGGAAACAGCTGTGATAGTGTCATCTTAGAAGACTTTTCAAATGTTAAAGAAATGATATGAAGGCTTTTTGGCCTATGTTAAAGAAGAAAAGAAAAAAGTGATAGAATTAAAAGACATCCCAATTAAACAAGAATTCCCAGAAGTATTTTCAGATGATTTACCTGGCCTACCTCCAAACAGGGAGATAGATTTCTCTATTGAATTGGTGATAGGAGCTGAACCTGTTGCTAAGGCCCCTTATAAAATGACAATAAAAGAATTTAAGGAGTTGAAAGAATAATTGCAAGAATTGCTTGAGAAGGGATTTATCAGGCCTAGTATCTCCCCTTAGGGTGCTCCTGTTCTTTTTGTGAAAAAGATGGATGGAAGCTTAAGACTCTATATAGATTATAGAGTGTTGAATAAGTTGATAGTGAAGAATAAGTTGATAGTGAAGGATGGATGATTTGTTTGATCAGTTGGAAGGTACCTCAGTATTTTCAAAGATTGATTTGAGGTTAGGGTATCATCAGCTCAAGATTAGAGAGTAAGACATTGCAAAGACAGCCTTCAGTATCAGAAATGGGCATTATGAGTTTATAGTGATACATTTTGGTTTGACAAATGCTCCTGCAGTGTTTATGGACCTCATGAATAAAATCTTTAAGCCATTTTTAGATCTATTCGTGATAGTATTCATAGATGATATACTTGTTTATTCCCCAGATGAAGAATTTCATGCAAATCATTTAAGGGCAGTATTGCAAACCTTAAAAAGGGAATGAACTGTATGTCAAGCTATCTAAATATTAGTTTTGGTTAAGTGTGAAATTTCAGGGGCATGTAATTACTGATGGAAAGATATCTGTGGATTAGCATAAGGTGCAAGCAATAGCAGATTGGCAAAGACCAGCTACAGTAACTAAGGTTAGGAGCTTTTTGGGATTGGCAGCCTACTATAGAAGGTTTGTTGAGGGGTTTTCACAGATAGCTATGTCACTATCCAGATTGACTCAAAAAGCAGTGAAGTTTGAATGGACAGCTCAGTGTGAAGAAGCTTTTCAGAGGTTAAAGCAATGTTTGATAACTGCTCCAGTGCTGATTATTCCCTCAGGGTCAGATGAATTTCAGCTCTATAGTGACGCCTCGCATAAATGGTTGGGTTGTGTAGTGATGCAGAATGGAAGAGTCGTTGCCTATGCTTCTAGGCAATTGAAAAATCAAGAAAAGAAATTATCCAATCCAAGATCTGCAGTTAGCTGCAGTAGTTTTTGCCTTAAAGATCTGGAGGAATTACTTGTATGGGGTATGGTGCAAAGTTTTTATTGACCACCAGAGTTTGAAGTATATTTTCACATAGAAAGAACTGAATCTATGATAGAGAAGATGGTTAGAACTCATTAAGGATTATGAGTTGGATATTCAGTATCATCCGAGTAAAGTAAATGTGATTGCAGATGTTTTGAGCAGAAAGAATTCTGGAAGTACAAACTGGGTGATTACTCAGCAGCAAGAATTGATAAAGGAATTGAATAAGTTAGAAATTTCAGTGGTTCAGCCTAATGATGTAGAAATTGTATTGTTGAATCAAACTATTATCCAATCAACTTTTCCATAAAGGAGAAGCTTTGCCAGAGGATGCAGATTTTAAGAAGATAATGGATATGATTAGTGTGGAACACAATGAAAATTTTGAGCTTGATGATAAATGACTACTACGTTATAGAGGGAGATTGTGTATTCCAAATATTGATGACTTAAGGAAAGAAATCCTTCAAGAAGCTCATTATTCCAGTTACACAATTAATCCAAGTAGTAATAAAATATATCAGGACTTAAAGAAAGTGTTTTGGTGGCCAGGAATGAAGAAGAGTGTGGCAGAAGTAGTGGCTAAGTATACTTCTTGTCAGATGATAAAAGTGGAACATCAAAAACCAGCAGGATTTCTACAGCCCTTACCTATACCTAAGTGGAAACGGGAAGACATTGCTATGGATTTTGTGGTTGGTTTACCCAGATCCAGAAGAGTATGTGATATTTTATGGGTGATAATTGATAGGGTAACTAAATCTGCACACTTTTTACCTATCAAACAATCTGATCCAGTTGAGAAATTGGTAACCCTGTATGTTAGTGAAATTGTCAGATTGCATGGGGTACAAAAGTCTATAAAGTCAGATCGAGATGGAAGATTCCCTTCCAGATTGTGGAAGAAAGTTAAGGAAACTATAGGTACCAGACTTACTTTTAGTACAGTTTTCCACCCTCAAGCAGATGGGCAGTCAGAAAGAACCATCCAGACTTTAGAAGATTTGCTCATGTTGTGTTTTAGATTTTGGTGATAAGTGGGAGACATATATACCACTAATTGAGTTTGCCTACAATAATAGATTTCAAGCAAGTATTGATATGGCTCCTTATGAGGCTTTGTATGGGAGAATGTGTAAAATACCTCTATGTTGGACTAATACAAGGGAAAGGAAGATTATTGGTGCTAATCTAGTTGATGATGTTACAGAAAAGATCAGATTGATCAGTGACAGATTGAGGGCAGTATAGGATAAACAGAAGAAATATTATGATGTTAAACACCAACCAGTAGAATTTGAGGTGGGAGAGTATGTTTTCCTTAAGGTCACTCCGATGAAGGGAGTGAAGAGGTTTGGCAAAGCAGGAAAGTTGAGTTCAAGATATGTAGGTCCTTTTGAGATTTTAGAAAGAATTAAAAAAGTGGCCTATAAGTTGATTCTACCAACACACATGAGTGGAGTGCATAATGTGTTTCATATTTCCTTTTTAAAGAAATATATTTCAGATGAATCTCAGAATATTGGTACTGAAGTGAGGAATATTCAACCATATTTGACTTTTATGGAATAACCTGAGAGAATCATTGATTATGTTGTTAAGCAGTTGAGAAATAGAGAAATTTCTTATGTTAAGGTGTTATGGAGGCACAGTTTAGAAAACGATGCAACATAGGAGGAGTCAGAAATGAGGGAGAACAACCCTCATTTATTTGGCTAAGATATGGCTTTAATTTATGGAATTGTTTTTAAATTTTGACGAATAAAATTTTTATTAGGATGGGAGAATTGTGAAACCCGAAAATGACGATCGTAGGGAGTCACACGCATTTTGATGCGATGCGACAAGATATAAATGAAAAATTCAAAGTTTACGAATTTTGACGGAAATAATTTTAAAATATTTTACGCAAAATTCTGAATAATTTGGTATATAGAACTTATATTTAATTTTGTTTATTTTGGAAGATAAAAATTTTAGAAATCTTTAAATACCCAAATTACCCTTAGTAATACTAAAACGAATGGGGTTTAAGTGATGGCAAATAGGTCATTTTGGTAATCCTTTTTTTCTTATGTTATGAAAACCGAACCCTCCCCTTCCCTCCATTCGCACGGTTCGGCCAAAACAGACGGAAGAAAGGAGAGGACGGACAGGTAAGGCGAGCGAAGGCTTTGGCGGGGCAATTCGGCGATGATTTTTCGGCAAGGAAATTTGAGGAAATCAAAGAGGAGACTAATGGGAAGAAGAAGGTATGATTACTTTAAGCATTTCTCCTCTCATTCTCAAGATATTTGAAAAGGAAGTTTTTAGGGTTTTCTCCAAAATGATTTTTCTTTCAAATTTCCTTCACAAAGATGTTTCCTAATGATTTTTGGAAGATAATTAAGGAATTTAATTTAAGTTTTATATGAATAATTTGTGATTTGAAAATTAGGGTTTTTGTTAAAAATTGAAATTTCTTAAGGCGCTTTTACAAAAACGATTTCTATTGGAATTAGGAATGTTTCTAAATCAAAATTTTGAATTTTCTTAAGAAATTGAATTTTTTCATAACTTTCTAATTAAATAAATCCGAAAATTAACTAACCTAATTATTAATTAGGTTTAGCAGAATATTTGGTTTGATTATTTATTCAAATAAATGGATTTAGGGTTTCCAAAAATTAGGGATTTTAATAAACTCCAAAATTCAAATAAAATTATTTAAATTTCATTAATTGTCGTAAGGAACAAATAATGAAAAGCGAATTGTTTAGACAATTTGGAATTTGATTAAAACCTTAAGGAAGATTTATAGTTGACAATTCTTTATATGTGATTGTTAGGTTTTGATCATTAAGGGGAGCGAAGCTTGTCAAAGGTTTTAAGGAAGTCATGTGCTTGTGCTAAGGTAAGTACTCATATCTATCATAAAAATTTCATGTATTACTTTGCTTTCTTTTTATTCAATTGCAAATGTTTAAAATTTTAACGTCCAAATGGTTTATGAATTCTATTTTGCAAATGACATATTAGTATAATCTTTTTATTTCAATAAATTAGTAAACTTACATGTTATTCGTGGTTTTCATGTTTTGAGCTAATGATTTATAAATCACGATTGATTGTTTTTTTTTTTTTTTATTAAGCATATGATTGACTGAAAAATAGATACGAAATTGTGCATGTTGATGTGGAGTGCCCAAATGGTAAAGGGGCTCAACAAAGTCAAATGGTAAAGGGGATCATAAGAGCCAATGATAAAGGAATGGTCAAATGAATAAAAATATGTATCTGATCAGTACAACTCTATGGGCACCTCTGAGACGGGTGATATAATAAATATTATGCATATTATGGTTTATGTATATTTTCTATGCAAAATAAAAGTTTATGTTTGAGGAAAGGTTGTATGAAAGTTTAAGTTTGAGGAAAGATTATAAAATACTCCTTTATGGGCTCCGAAAATTCGGCCCCGGCCTCCGCACGCTTTTCTTTTTCGGCGAGAGAGTTTTAACGAACTAAGTTCCGGGGTAAATTTTGGAAGGCAGATGGGTTTGTAGATAAGACACTACCCAGAGATTTCACCCTCATTTTGCGAGGACTTTATGATCTGAGTTCTGGTTTCCTATAGGCGCAAGCCCCTATAGTTAATTACCCCTCCCGATTACGGGAGAGAACTTTCGATTAAGGCTAGTCGTTGATCAGATATGTATAGAATACGTGTTATCTGGCATATAGTAGCAGCAATGGGTTTAGGTATTGAAAATTGGATTTGGATTTGAGAATTTGGGATGTTTGGATATTTGGAAAGATTTAATATTTAAAATAGAAATTGCACCCTCTAGCATTTAAAGCGGATGGTGGGGGAATGGATGATGGACCCGATCAAGATCCCATGGTTCTGTCGTCCCGGGCCATCGTGGTCCCTGGTCTACTTAGTCAAAGGAGGTAGTCGACCCAACCTGACAGAAGGATCCTTGTCGGCAGCCATGGGTTGCTTCGTCCAAGGGGACCTTGTAGACCGGGGTTGGATGTTTGTCTAAGGGGACAAATTTGAATCCACCTTAGCTAACAGAGGGCTTTGTGCCTTATCGATCATATCCTATTGATTCATATCTCAAGGATTTGATGCCAATAAGGAACGTATTGGCTCTGGCCATAACCGGTATTTGTGGTGTCATTTGGCGGCGAAACCACTCGGTTCAGAGGGCCCCGGGTCATAACCGTTTACCTGCAGTGCCATTTGGCGACGAAACTGCCGGTTAGAGGACACGTACCACGTCCTTACTAGCAAGAGATTGTTTGAGAATGGATCCTAGTGATATTTTCGACTAGACATTTCGCTCTTTGTGAGCTAGAGTTTATTTAAATTTATCCACCTCGACAGACTGTTGCGGAGGGTGGATGGATTTTGCTTTAAGCCTTTGATGGTTGGATTTCAAATTTCAAATATATAGAATTTGGGCTTTTTGTGGAGCTTTGGATTTTAGGGATTTTTGGATTTTTGTGAATATTTGGGTGGAGCTTGGAATATCTGGGAACCCCTCCGGTTGAGATCTTCAATCAATGCGGCCATCATCGGGGTGTTTAGGGGTCATTTCCATTTGATTGAACCTTGTCGACCCTATCAACTTATCGATAGGAGATCAGGTTTCTCGTAGGCTTTGTGCCTTTTGTTTAGTGAATTCTCTTGATTTTAGGCTTTGAAGGCCTAAAAACAAAGTATTTAAACAAATACACCGTTCGATACAACCGTGTATTTTGTTAGGTAGTTCAAATCTTGTCGACTTCTATTGATCCGTATAGAAGGATCGGATTCGAACTTGAATTCACTTGTCAACCCGCGCAGCATCCCTAAGCGTCACGTGGGTACCAATAACACGCTCGTCGGGGCCCATGCGGGTTGAGATTGTATTTACCCCTTGTGTACCTATGTGTATACAAACTAAGGTGCACGTGCATGGGTACTTTGAAATAATTATAGACGTCTTCTGTCTGCTTGTACGAATGTTGCAGATCCGGTGGCGTTGAGTTGTAGATCGTAGACGCTTTCTGTCTGCTTGTATAAATGTTGCAGATCCGGTGGCGTGGCGTAGCAGCTTCTGGATAGAATTGTTCGTTGCTTCGTACAGGTAGACTGTCGTGCACTATTTGTTGATTTTTGTAGGCGGGTCATAGTGCACTAACAAATCTCCTACTTCAGGATCGTATGAACTCATACTTGTCATATTCTCCATGCATTTTGTCGTGATTCTTGATCTTTTCAGTACATCCGCTACTGCTGCATCTAGGTAGGTAGATGTATTCCTTCATATATTGAAATTGACTTCAGGATACTGCATTTACTAAAGTCTTTCTGCATCTACCCATCAGTGGCCGGCATGTGGCACGTACATTTGTCTTTGTAGAAAGATCGAATGTGTTGTAGATCTTTTGGTTGTTATATATGAGTAGGAGTCGTATTGTTGCTTGTGAGTGAACCAACATTTCACTTCTATTTGAGATTTTAATGAATGACCTTCATTCATTCATTGACCTCTTTATTTGCAGGGGATTGTTGTACTCACTACGACCTTCTGAAGGTATTTGTAGGAGACCCATTGTTGCCAACATCATGCCCACCTATCACCAATCTCAGGTGGGTGTTTTGATGTATTTGCTTGTAGGGAGGCGGATCCTCCATCATTGGTCTCCTATATTGCCTTCTCAATCAACAGGCACTTGTAGGGATTGTTATAGGAATTAACACATCTTTCGTGCGCACCGGGATTTTATCCCCCCGCTTGTAACTTGTTGTTAATTTAGAGAACTGTGCATTTAGACTCTGATTGGTTCATTCACCCAAAGTCTCAATTCTATGTATTCCATCGGACCCGAGTTCAAAGTTCAACTCATGCTTGAATCTCCCTCGTTGTCCTTGAAAGTGTGGTGCATTTGACCTCGTAGGAACTATTGTAGGAGTTCGTCTTGTAGTTTGAGTTTCCTGTATGTGATCCAAACTTTGATCTTTGCATGTGTTTTGACCCAAATTCAATTTCATTCAGACTAGAATTCATCAAGTTTACAAGTCCCCACTTGATGTCGTATAGCCTGAGTTCAAGTGCGAGTTCAACTGCTTTGTTCGGATCCAGATCCAATCCAAATCAAAGTCTTTGTTTGATGTTTTAGTCTTGTTCAAGTCCCCTGCAGTCCTTTGAACTCAATTGCATGCTCACTTTTTGTTCAACGTTTTCTGGAGTCCTTTTGAGTTTAATTTTGTGCTCAAATGATTTGAGTTTGAGTTCCAATTTGATTTCATTTGGATTTGATATTCAGAAATCATTTGAGTTTTGTTCTGATTCAGGTCCACAGTTCATTGTTCATTTGAATGCATGCTCTTGTTCTTTTCTGTTAATACAAGTCCTCTGCTCATTTAGTTCGAGTTCTGTACATTTTTGTTCAAGTACAGGTCTTCTATATTTTTGCTCAGCTGAAGTCTTCAAATTGTTTCAATCTCGTGTACTTCAGTGAAAATTTCGGCAGCACCCCGGCATATCCCCCGTTTGGGGAAAAATTGGGGAGCTGGGCCTTCCCACCACGCTACTAGAGCATGTATGGTAGGTGTCCGTAGACACCGCGGCCGTACAAATTTTCATCCCACCACGCTACAAGAGCGTGTATGGGGCCTTCAGCAATACCCGTACAGAACAGCGGTGACGTACCTCTCGTAGTAGTGTCGAGAATGGGATTTGGAACAACATACCTCTCGTAGTAGTGTCGTCGGCGATGTCGGTGTCGAGGTCAAGGTCGAGGACCGTCCCCACCACGCTACAAGAGCGTGTATAGGGCTTACCCGCCTCGTTGTATGCTTCGCACCGGGCTCCCTCCTACCGTGCTACAAGAGCGTGTATAGGTGGTTCCCCGGTCCGCTGCAACGCCGAGGACGGGGTTTAAGTCAGAAATTATACCTTGGCGACTCTGGCGGTGATTGTCGGCGACTGTCGGCTCGAGAAGGGGCATCCTTCTTCTCTCTTCTTTTTTTTTTTTTTTTGAATTAATTAATTTTAATTGATAATTAATTATAATCATATTTAATTAATTATCTTTACATATAATTAATTATAATTAACTAAAATTATTAATTATGATTATTATAATTAACTAATATAATTAATTATAAATAACTTTCATTAATTATAACTAATCAATATTAATTAACTATAATTAATTAATAATAGTTAATTGTAATTAAAAATAAGTATTAATTATAACAAATTAAAATTAACTTTAATTAAAATAAATTATAATTAATTTTAATTAATTATAATTATTTAATTAAAATTAACTATAATTAATTATAATCGTTATAATAAATTAAAAATGATTATAATTAAATTAATTAAAATTAATTAAGATTAACTTTAATTAATCTAAGCCATTAATCCCCCTCTCCTCTGTTTGGGGGATTTACGGGATTCGGCCGAGAAGCTCACAAAAGGGAGGGAGTTACCTTCCAGGCCGGCGAGCTCCTGTTCTTGTTTCCGATCAAAATGTTGTAACTTCCGATCCAACAGGGAATGGAAGTCGTTGAAGGAGCTAAGCCGAGCGGCCACGAACGGAGCCGAAGTAGCGTCCGAAAGGTAGGAAGTTATCTTCACAGCGAGTGAGCTCCGGTTCCTGCTTCCGATCTTGATGTCGTAACTTCCGATCCAACTCGTAGGGAATGTCGTCGAAGGAGCGGTCGGATAGCAAGGAGCCGAAGGAGCAACGTGAAGGAGAAAGTTTCTTCCACAGCAGGCGAGCTCCCGTGGTCGTGTCCGATCAAAATGTTGTAACTCCTGTTCAGGAACGGAAGGTCGTCGGAGGGGCGAAGTCGTCCAGCCACGGACAGAGCTGGAGAAGCCGCACGAAGGGGAGAAAGTTTCCTCGACAGCAAGCGAGCTCTCCTCTGTTGTTTCCGATCAAATTGTCGTAACTTCCGAACCAAAGGGAAGGGAAAGTCGTTGAGCGTAGTCGAACAGTAGGGAGGAGTCGGAGAGGGAAATTGAGAGAAAAATCAGAGCGGAGGAATGAGAGCAGCCAGAGCGAGAGTGATTGTGGGAGCAAATGAGCGGAAGGCCTCGATCCCTTTTGCTTTTTTTTTTTTTTAACGACGTGAGCTTATCGTGCAGCATCGTGGCGGATGCGACTTCGAGCGGCAGCGGTCGTGCAACTTGCGGCTCGACGTGGGGTGGCAGAGTAGGTAAGGATTTTATTTTGATTTTTTTGTTTTGTTTTTGGGACATACGGGTCAACAAATGTGGTAGGCGTCTGGAGCGGGCCACGTTTGTTGTATGCTGATTGACCCTGTGGATCTCTAGATATCTATTCTAGATGTCACACAAGGGTTTTCATTTAGTGGATCTCCAAAATCTGTTTGGATGTCACACTGGAATTTTCGTTTAGTGGATCTCCAAAAGTTGTTTTGGATGTCACACTACTCTCTTTTAGTGGATCTCCAAGATTTTATTTGGATATCACACTAATCTTCTTTCTCCATAACGCTTCTAGATGTATCCATAGATGGTTGATATCTTGTCGAAATTTTAAATATTTATTTGGGGATCTCGGCATATAGCACGATGTCAACCCAAATAAATATTTAAAATGCCCCCAGTCTTTAGGGACATTTGTAGATGTCATCTAGGGTGCTCATTCTGCAGCTTTTGCTAGCGTCCCGAGATTTAGATTCCTTCTGTCCTGTGCTTTATGCTGCAAACTTGGTGAAGGATTGTCTGATTTGTCTTTGTTGACTTGTCAGAAATTTTGTATTCCTTCTGCCCTTTGCTTCTAGCTTTGGCGGGCTTGATGAAGGAGTAGATGCCAATGACCTAAACCCTTAGGCTTGTATTAGGTCGATGGCGAAAAGTCATCGGTCAAGAGCTTTGTGCATAGCGGACTTGTTGATGACGGAATTCCCTTAGTTCGGCCTAAGGCTTTTCATGAACTTTGGGATAGTTTTCTTTGGTCCTTTGCTTTGTGCTTTGGTGGACTTGTTGAAGAAAAGTTCCTTCGATCCTCGTTTTGTGCTTGACGGATTTGTTGAAGGATTTGCAGGTTTTAGATTCAGTTGATAGTACCGAATGTAGGTAGTATCTTGATCCTTAACCACTTGAGAAGACTTTAATCTAAGTTACTTGAGTTCATCAGATTGGGGGAGCTGGAATTTGACAGCTCTTCGTCCTCTGGTTGTTGAGATGGGGGTTCCTCTACTTCGGCCTTTCTTATGGCTTGTTGAGTAGATGGAGCTGCCAGCGATCCGGCCATATTTGGGCTTGTTGGATCCGACCTTTTACACCCATTCAGTCTTCAGACTTGAGCTATGGGAATTGCGTTTCCCAATGCTGATTTTGCTGAAGTTGACAGATTTGGAGTCATCCTTCATTGTTTTGGATTTTGGAGCCTACGAACATTCAGTAGCTGCTCGAGACTCATCTTCCTTTAGAACTTTGATTCTCCGGTCATTTTGGAGAACTTTGCAGACTACGATCACTTGGACTTGTCGAGTCAAATTGGCTTCGTTCTTCCTACAGTCCCTACTGACGGGTTGACGAAGTAGGGGTTCCGCTACTACGGCCGTTCTTATGGCTTGTTGAGTAGACGGAGCTGCCAGCGATCCGGCCATATTTGGGCGTGTTGGATCCGACCTTTTACACCCATTCGAACCTTAAGCTTCAGGCTGTTGAAAGACTTCAAGCTTTTCCGGCTCAATTTATAAGAGTGTGTAGCCACAAAAGTCTCTTTCTTGACCTTTGAGTCTTGGTTTTGTTGGAGAAGGTGTTGTCTCGATCTTTGAGAGATCACCTGCATAGGCTTTAAAAAAGAAGTCTTTGTATTCTTTAGCACAAAGTAGCATTTGAATTGATAATTTTAAATATTTATTCGGGGATCTCGGCAAGCAGCGCGATGTCGACCCGAATAAATATTTAAAATGCCCCTGTCTCACAGGGACATTTTAGAGCAGAATAAAATTGGAATCTTGAAATTTTAAATATTTATTCGGGGATCTCGGCACGCAACGCGATGTCGACCCGAATAAATATTTAAAATGCCCCCAGCCTAACAGGAGGATTTTGAAATGTATTCTCATAACATAAGAGAGTTTCAAAATATGAAATGTATATGCTAATAAACAGACATGAAAGCATAATACACTAAACATAGCATTTCATGCGTAGTATTTCTTCAGGTAACGACCATTGATCGGCGGCATGGGCCTTTGACCATTCAGATTAATAAGTTGATAAGCTCCTCCTTGAAATACCTTCTCGATGACGAAAGGTCCTTCCCAGTTAGATACGAATTTGCCACCGATTTTTCTATGCGGGATTATTGGCCTTCTCTGCACCAGGACCAATTCTCCTTCTTGAAATGATCGAGGACGCACCATTCGATCAAAAGATTTTGTCATTCTTGCTCGATAGATCTCCAGGTTCTGCTAAGCTTGTAACCTGATTTCATCGAGTGCATCGAGCTCCTCCATTCTTAGACGAGCATTTTGTTCTTGAGTCAGCTCATTCTGGACAGCAACTCGAAGAGATGGAAGTTCAACTTCTAGTGGCAGTACGGCCTCAACTCCAAATACTAGAGAGTAAGGAGTGGCTTTGGTTGGCGTTTTGTAAGTTGTACGATACGCCCATAGCGCTTCTGCCATCTTCGTATGCCACTCTCTTTTGTTCTTGGAGAGAATCTTTTTTAGCAATTTCACCAACGTTTTGTTGAAGGCTTCAGCCAAGCCATTTGCTCTTGGATAATATATAAAGGAATACCGCCAATCAATTTTGTGCCGATCAACGAACTAATAAATTTTTGTACTTTTGAAAGCAGTTCCGTTGTTTGAGATTATGCGGCGTGGCACACCAAATCTGTAGACGACATTATGGGTGAAGAAGTTGATCACATGCTCGGACGTAACTTCTTTAAATGGGACTGCTTCTGCCCACTTTGAGAAGTAGTCGGTTGCTGCCAAGATGAAGCGGTGTCCTGCTGATGACGGCGGATCTATCGGCCCGATAATATCAGTACCCCAACATTTAAATGGCCAGGATGCTATTATAGGGTGCAGCGGATTTGGCGGTTGATGTATAACATCACCGTGGATCTGGCACTCATGGCACCTCTTAGCATGATTGATACAATCTCTGACCATGGTCGGCCAATAGTAGCCCATTCTTTTAATTTTGATTGCCATCTTGGGACCTGATTGGTGTGCTCCACAAAGTCCTTCGTGAACTTCTGCCACAACTTTATCAGCTTCTTTGATCCCTAGGCACCTTAGCCACATTTGATCGAAAGCACATCGATACAATGTGTTGTTGACAAATGCATATCGTAGCGCTCTCTTCTTGATTTGAGCAGCTAGTGATTTGTCTGTTGGCAATTTACTTTCTTTAAAATAATCAATAAAAGGCAGTCTCCAGTCATCTTCTTCCTCGACATCTAGACAATGCCACCATGATTCTGAAGCTTGACTGGCCTTGCGCCTTTTCTTAGGAACTTGTTGTTCTTCAGACTGATCTTCAACATCAACTGGTTGGGGAGGTTGAGGATCAACCGGAATTGTATCCTGCTGACTTGAATCGGGTATCCCCTCTGCCTGCGGGAATTGTAGTAATGCTGGCTCTAAGATCCGTCGATTGTGCACCATAATTATTATAGGCCATTCGTCGTCTATATTCGTCATTTCTTTAGCCAATTTGGCAAGAGAATCGGCTTTGGCATTTTGACCTCGGGGAACTTGAGTTAGTTTGACAATTGGAATTTGCTTCATAAGGTCAAGAACTCGCCGATGATAACAGGCCAACTCGAACTTGGTGATTTTGTAAACTCCCAGCACTTGATTTACAACAAGTTGAGAATCACCGAAGATTTGGAGATTTTGAATTCGGACATCGATTGCAATCTTCAATCCTGCTATTAGGGCTTCATATTCAGCCTCATTATTGGTCCGAGGTTCAGTCAAACTGAATGAAAATCTCATTATGCCTCCCTCGGGTGCTACGAAAATGATTCCAATTCCGGCTTGAGCCTTTTCGAGATTTGGAGGCCGAGCACGCTTGATTGACGATGCTCCGTCAAAGTACATTTCCCATACTCGTAGCATCTCATCTTCTTCAACATTCATGATCTGCTCGTCAGGTAGATCGTCGTTGAGCGGAGAATCTGCAGGGATAGGATGTGCAGCGAGAAAATCTGCCAACACCTGCCCTTTCACTGCCTTTTGAGGGACATATGTGATATCAAACTGCAGGAGTATCACTGCCCACCTTGCCAAACGACCTGTCAACGTCGGTCTTGTCATCAAGAACTTTAACGGATCGATCTTTGATATCAAGGTGATTTTGTGAGACAACATATAATGGCGGAGCTTCTGAACTGCGAAGATCAGGGCCAAGCAATGCTTCTCGATTGGAGAGTAGCGAATTTCTGCTCCTATCAACCTCCGACTGATGTAGTAGAGTGCATTCTCATTGCCTTCTTCATTATGCTGGGCCAATAGTGCTCCGAGGGACTCTTCTAGTGCTGCCGTATACAATATAAGAGGCTTCCCCGGGATTGGCGCCGCGAGAATAGGAGGATTCAACAGATATCTTTTGATGCTGTCAAATGCATCTTGGCACTCTGCGTCCCATTGGAAACGGACATCTTTCTTCATTAGTTTTGAAAATGGCTGGCACCTACCTGACAGATTCGATATAAATCGCCGAATGAAAGCCAACTGCCCTTGTAAGGAGCGGAGTTGCCGAAGGTTCTTTGGAGGTGGCATCTCCACGATCGCCTTGATCTTGTTGGGGTCGACTTCGATTCCTCGATGTCGAACAAAATATCCCAGAAATTTCCCTGAGGATACCCCAAATGCACACTTGAGAGGGTTCATCTTCAGATCATACTTTCTGATCCTTTCGAACACAATTCTCAAATCATCAATGTGGTCTTTTCGGCCTATGCTTTTAATGACCAAGTCATCTACATAGCATTCGACCTTCTGATGAATCAAATCATCAAATATACGAGTCATCGCCCGCTGGTAGGTGGCACCAGCGTTCTTCAGGCCGAAGGGCATGACTGTGTAGCAGAATATGCCTATAGGCGTTCTGAATGATGTATGTCTTTCATCTTCATGCGCCATTTTAATCTGATTGTAGCCTGACGATCCGTCCATAAATGAGAACATATCGTAATTGGATGTATTGTCAACTAGAAGCTCTGATACTGGGAGCGGAAAGTCATCTTTCGGGCATGCCTTATTGAGGTCCCTGAAGTCGATGCAGATACGAATCTGGCCATTCTTCTTCTTTACAGGGACGATATTGGCAATCCAGTCAGCATATTTTTCTTCACGAATAAAGCCTGCTTCTATGAGCTTCTTCGTTTCTGCAATCACCTGCTCTTCAATCTCCAATCTCATTCTCCTTGGAGCTTGCTTGACGGGTGCTGCATCAGGCTTGATGGCCAATTTGTGAACTGCCACATCAGGGGATAAGCCAGGCATCTCAGCATATGTCCAGGCAAAGCAGTCCCTGAATTCACATAGTAGCTCTTTTATTTCTTCTATTTGATCTTCTGGTAGAAGAGAGCTAATGAAGGTTGGGCGAGGATCTTCCTCAGTTCCCAAGTTGACTTCTTTGAGCTCGTCCATCGTAGCAGCTTTTCCACCATCTTCCAGTTCTTCTAGTGCAGGCTCAGCTTCTATGGGTTGATCATCATAATCATCAGCTTCGCATATTTCATCATAATCATCATCAGATTTGATTTCTCCGCATGTGATTGCTTGACAAGTCTCTTTCTGGAGGAATTTTCGTTTGATGAACCCGATGCCTTTATATGCATCTATATCCTTTCGTCTTAATGGACGCAGACTTCTCCCATACCAGAGGCCTAAGCTTGTACGGAGCTGTCGTTTGGTAGTAGGAATATTGATTTGCTTTCGTAGCATTCTTTGAATATTTTTAGTATTGAATTTGGGTAGCCTCGTAGGAAATAATTCCTCGGAGTCGATGAGCATGCAATCCCAGTCATGATTCTCCTCTTCATGAACTCCCGTGGAATATAGCACATTCTTTGGCACAGTCCCATTTTTACGGGGAGGCAGATAAAGAGTGGAGAGTTCTTCAATTTTATGAACCTCGCGCGAAATGATTTCCTTGAAATGTTGCAAGGGAACACGTGTGACTACGAGTACGCTGTCTGAAATCAACAGACTGTCTATTCTTCTGGAGAACACACTCTGCACTGAGTTCATGTAGATTGAGTCGTAGTCATAATCATCATTTGAAAATTCAATCTGCCTACTCCATTCATCCGTGGACTGGCATATTTTTCGAGATTTGGTAGGAGTAACATCATCTTCATCCGTGTCACTCCCAAGGTGAGGTACATGTTTCTTTTCTTTAGGAATGATTGATGCTTTAGGAAGAGTTGGCGTCGCTTTCTTTCTTCCTACACGCTTCTTCTCGTCTTCTTGCTTGGGTTTCTTTGCAGCCTTAGAATTTGATGCCCTAGCCTCAAGAGAACTTGACGACTTTTGCTTCTTTGGCATGAAGTACTTAGCATCTTCATAAACTGTTACTTCATGTACTGCAAAAGGCTGAATATCGCCAGAGATCCTGAATTCTTCTCCTTCTCTGAGATACTTCATGCACTGGTGTAATGTTGAAGGGACAACGCCGTATTCATGCAGCCAGGGGCGACCCAATAACGCCTTGAACGAAGTGTCCGCATCAATTACATGAAATTTGGCTTCCGTATGGAGTTCCCCAAATACAAGAGGAAGCATAAACGAACCAAGAGTTTTCTGCCCTTTCTCGTTGAAACCGTGCACCATCAGTTTATCTTGGCCAAGATGTTCCACATCGAGGCAGAGGGATCTCAGTGCCTTAAGGCTCATAAGATTTACGGAAGATCCGGGATCAATCAAAATTCGACAGATCATCATACCGTCGCTCTCTGCCGTAACATACAGAGGGCGGTTGTGGTCTGCTGTTCCAAGCAGCATATCATCCTCAGCAAAGGTGATGAGGGGCTCATTTCGAGCTTGCAAGACTTCCGTCAAGTTGCGCTCAGCAAAATATGTCTCATATCTTTCGGGGTCCTTAAGAGCTTGGATCAAAGTTTCTCTAAGGTCTTTAGACATCAAGAGGGCATCATATATGCTGAGTTGTGCTGGGATCTTCCTCAAGTGGGATAAGATATTGTAATCTATCCCCTTAGATGAAGTCTCTTTCTTCTTGGAGTCATTTAGGATAATATCTTCATTGACAATTATCTCTTTTCCTTTATCTTTGTTAGGAATCCCCTTCTTTGGTGGAGGCGCCAGTACTTTGCCACTCCTCAACTGCACCTGGGCCACCTCATCTGATTCAGACTTGTTTGATGAAGCATTCTCTTCAGAGTCAGCCATTGTTATGTCTGGGGATTCATCTGTAGACTCGGAATCGTCTCCCAACTTCACTTGTTTCATTTGTGATTCTATACTTGGGTCTGAATCTTCATCATCTGGAAAACATAGATCTTCTGAACTGAATTCCATTGATGACACCATCAGACAAAATTCAGGGGCCGCTTCTTTAGCGTATTTCTCCCTTTCTGATATTTTTAAAGTCATTGAGATGACTCGACATATCTCCGTAGGAAGAGATTCATCATCAGCTTCTTCCTCCTTTTCATCTATTTTAAGCTCTTTCATAAAATCACCGAGCTTAATAGGCCTCCTGACAGTCTGGTAATATTCACCTAAACTATCAATAGCCTTTTGAGTTGCAGTCTTCTTTACCACAGGCTTCTTCAACTTGGCTTTCTTCCTAGAAGACTTTGGCTTTGCTTTATCAGATTTGGATGAGCCAGCTTGGCCAGGTTGCTGTTTAGAAGTGGATGCTTGTGACATAGGCAACCATTTTAAATTCAGTACTGGCTCAGTAGGGGACTTCCACTTGACACCAGGAACTCCTTCTAACTGTTTCAGCATTTTTGATGTCTTTTTGGAGATCACAGTCTCCCATTGTTCCTCTTGGATAGATTTTTTCATTTTTTCTTTAAGCGGGAGTACGGAAGAGGACGTGACTACCCTGGTGGATTCTTTTCTGGGACGAACCAACACATTATCTGATAATGTAAGTTCTCCCCTCTTGTACATCTTTTCTAACCAATCTTTGAAGACATAACAATCTTCAATTGGATGGCTAACTACCCGATGATATGGGCAGTAGTTTGGGTCGCCACTGTGTTTGGACTCTTCAGGTCTTTTGCATTCTGGCAATTCTAGACCGTTCTTGAGTGCTTGTCGAAATAGTTTAGCGACACTCTCCCTTTTAAATGAATATTCTTTATTCATTTTCTCCTTGAGGGAAGGGAACGTTCTATCACCAGTTCCCGTGGGTTGCCTCTGGCGCTCTCCTCCACTAGGAAAGACTCAAGGTTTGTCATTTCCTCCAAGAACCAACTTTGGTTGAGGATTTGGATTGTAAGCTTGCTTTGACTTTTCTTCATATTGCATCGGCTGCTTTCCTTTATCCACATTATATACTACCTTTTTACCTTTATCAGGTCTAGGAGGGAATGCAGAGTAGACATCATTTCTCCTAGCATCAGGCGCCTTAGCCTTTTTAGGTTTGTCAGGGAGGCTTTCTGACTTTGACAGGTTCAACTTTTCAAACTTAGCCACCCTATCCAACAGATCTTGGAAGGTAGTAATAGAAGCCATGCATAAGAAGGGTTGCATTTTATCATCAATGTTCCCCATCAACAGTTGAACTGCATGTTCTTCTTCCAGCTGCTGTTCGCACTTCATACTGAGATTGCGCCAGCGTGTTATGTACCTCGTTACTGATTCATTTTTCCTCCTTTTATCAAGGGCAAGATCAGCAATGGTAGTCTTCTCTATTGCACTGGCAAATCTCTTCACGAATAAGGCCTCTAATTCTGCGAAGGTCTTCAGAGAATCATTTGGCAGCTCGGCATACCATTCGAAAGCAGTTCCACTCAAGCTGCTTACGAATTGCCTGAATAGCAGAGCATCATTACCCCCGTGTTCCCACAGGTTGCTTTGAACTGCGCCAGATGCTGTCTGGGATTTTTATTGCCATCGAAAATATTGAACTTCGGCACAGAATATCCCTTTGGATATGGCACCTGATCGTACTCTGCTGGGTACGGGCGACCTTTTCCTACCAACTTCTCTGCCTGTTCAGCAGCTATAATGGCCTTGATCTTTTCACTGATTATGCCTTCCAACTGCGATGCAGTTACAGGTTCAGAGGCATTCGCCACATTTTGGGGAGTGCGTTGGCGGGTAGGATCATCGTTCTTATCGCCACCTTCAGGTATACCTTTCACTCCTGAAGCTTGGTGTGCTTGAGAATTTTGAGGATTAGCAGATTGGTTGATGGGTTGAGCCGGTGCAGGGCCCACAGAAGTGGTCTTCTGCATCATCTCCATCATGGCCGTCATCTGAGTCATCATCTCAGTCATTTTATCATTCAACTGAGAGATTTCTTTATCTTTCTTCCGCATTTGTCGCCTCATTTAATTTCTCATTTCAGCGAGTGTGATGTCTTCGCCAGCGAAGGGGTTTTCTCCGACTTCTTCTTCTTCTTCATCGCCTTCTTCTGAGGAGCGAGCACTTTGGCTGGCAATGGATCTAGCCCTGTGGCGACGTCGATAAACACGTACACGGGGCTGTAATTGTTGGTCATCTTCATCACCATCATTATCTTCAACATCAATGCGGCTGACCATACGAACCACTTCGATCTCCATAGTATCATCATCGTCATATTCTTCTTCTTCTTGTACCTGAATTTCTGAGCGACGGCGCCACTGAATTTCAAGTTCTTGACTTGGAATGACCATTTCTTCAACCCGTGGACTACGATCGAAGTGAACTTCCTCTTTGGTTGAAGTAGGAGAATGACGGGATCTTCTGGAAGACTCTCCAGGATGTCGATCGTCATTATAATTGTCGTCATTATGAGCCTTCTTTCGGACCCATTTCTGACGAGTTCTATTAGTAGGGGCAGATCTCTGGTAGACAGCTCCGGATGTCACACCTGAACTAATCCTTTCTTCCATGATATTTTCTCTTCGAGGCTTCGGCCTCCAAACTTGCTTCCCTTTCCACCGGGACCTTTCGACGGCGGATCCCCGAACATATGGTTCAGGTGTCACGCCCCGATGCTCACCGCGCGGAACTTGTTGTCGGTAATCCCTTCTTTCAACTATCACAGCAGATGATAGTCTATCTCTTGGAGGAGTTCTTCGGGCCTCAACAATCCGTGGCCTCTGGAACTTCTTTTTCATTAAGCCCTTCTCCTTGACTGTCTTCAGTACACGGTGTACCCGGGCAGACAGCCGTTCGGGCTCTCTTATCTTCTGAGGGGCTGGAACTTCGGGCTGACGCTCCAAAAAGATTTCTTGAGCTCACCAGAAGAGCTATTTCTTTTAATCCACTTCAGGTTAGAAAACCTGTTCTGAGTGGGAATATTGACTTCTGATTCTTGTGCTGACAGATTGGAGGGATGGACTGGTACAGGTAATTGCTGAGCTCGCAACTCTGCATTTCTCTTCCTCCTTTGCCTTCTAGTAAGCCTTCCTCCAGATGAAGAAGCTTCATTATCATACCTCCCAGGTGCAACAGTCTCTCTAGGCAGGGCGGTGGTGTTTGCAGTCACCACAGAGATCTTTCTTCCAGTGACAACCCTCTTTGCAGTAAGGGCCTCGGGCTGGGTTAGTCTTTCAAATACAGAGGTTCTTCCTTGGGCAGCACCTCTGACAGTAGTCCTTTTAGAGTGGGACCTTCCGGAAGGTTCTTCAGAGTTTACGCCGTACACAGGAACGGCTGCAGCCCTTGCAGAAGCTGCTGAAATTCGAGTCCACCAAAGTGGATGGTGGCTCCAGTATTTCCAGTTTCAATCACAGCGTTTGCTAGCTGGATCTTAGCTCCTCGTCCCAGTTGGACGGTCATTGGGGTGTTCTGCATTTCCATTCTGCACAAATGAAAGGCAGGGGTTAGTGATCAAAATTGATACATCACCCCACACTTTCATAAAACAGAAATAACGCAGAACAAATAATATAAGCTGGAAAATCAGCATAGAATTAAAAACCCTACTGACTGAATTTTCGTCGATCTTATTTAAAAGATTCATTTTTAGAAAATTTAAAATTTAATTTGCTTGCTACTATAGCCTTTTAGTGACTAGCCAGAGATGGAAAGAGAAACCATTCCCCAGCGGAGTCGCCAGAAATCTGTGGGCTCCGAAAATTCGGCCCCGGCCTCCGCACGCTTTTCTTTTTCGGCGAGAGAGTTTTAACGAACTAAGTTCCGGGGTAAATTTTGGAAGGCAGATGGGTTTGTAGATAAGACACTACCCAGAGATTTCACCCTCATTTTGCGAGGACTTTATGATCTGAGTTCTGGTTTCCTATAGGCGCAAGCCCCTATAGTTAATTACCCCTCCCGATTACAGGAGAGAACTTTCGATTAAGGCTAGTCGTTGATCAGATATGTATAGAATACGTGTTATCTGGCATATAGTAGCAGCAATGGGTTTAGGTATTGAAAATTGGATTTGGATTTGAGAATTTGGGAAGTTTGGATATTTGGAAAGATTTAATATTTAAAATAGAAATTGCACCCTC